>OY856394.1:3865391-4402891 GCA_963693495.1 Malacosoma neustria | reverse complement strand
CGACGTCAAGCCAGCACTTTTTAGGCCTACCCTTCCTGCCGCTTGTTCCCCATTTAAGTAGCCGTTTAATATTGTTTATTTCTCAAACTTGTATTTATTACATTATTTGATGATTTAATTCACCGACCAAAAGGACGTTTGTTTGGCACACATTTACGTCATTAGAGACTTCATAACAGCTTGACGTGTTTTACTTAGGAACTGTAAAAATATATATAAAATAATTGAATATGTTGATGTTGTTTTTTTACCGTACTTTTTTTTATAATATTCATCATCAGCCTCTTAAAGTCCACTGCTGAACATAGGCCTCTCCCAAGGCTTCCCACAGAACCCGATCTTGGGCTCATTGCATCCAGTGCTTGCCAGCCATTTTTTTCAAGTCATCGCCCCAACTAGCCGGTGGGCGTCATAATCATAACTCTTTCTTTGTAAAAATACAAGTTATTGTAATAAGATGTTATTTATACATACATGTAAATGAAGCCCTTTTGGATCTTCATTAAATTTAATTTTCCTGCGCATTAAAGCCGGCTTTTGACTATGGGATATAATATAATATACCTAGTCAGGTCATAAATTCTGTCACATGTTTAATGTAAAATAATTGTAACAAGTTTATTCATTATGTAACCATTTATATACCAAAATGAACTTAACAAAACATAGATTCTTATGACATTAAAGTTTATTCAAAATGACCTCCGTGATTTTGAATACAAGCCTTCAATCTGCGCGGCCAGTCGTCTATCGCAGCACGAACGAGGTCCATGTCAATATCGGCGGCTGCCTTAATCAAGGATGTCTTGAGTGACTCCAAATTGGGATGAGGCTTTGAGCACGCCTTTTCCTCCAAGTGTTGCTATATCTTGTAATCTAACGGATTCAAATCTGGACTGGAGGAGGGCCAGTCTTCGTGCCGGATGAAGTCGATTTCACGCGCCGCCAGCCAGTCTTGTGTGCTCTTCGCTCTATGAGCTGGCGCCGAATCTTGTTGGAATACCCAGTGCCTGTTATTGAACATGGTATGAGAAACAGGTTCCACAAGGTTCGTCAGGACTGTATTTTGATACACAACAGCATTCGTTTTTACACCTTTCTCACAAAAATGTACCTCTGTTAATCCCCAATAAGAAACTCCCAACCATACCATGAGCGAGGATGGAAAATGACCTCGTTGGACACGCGGAATACGGTTGCTCGCTTCTTCACTACTGTGTGCGTACACCTTATCATTTTGTTTGTTGTAGCTCTCTTCTACGGTAAACATTTTTTCATCCGAAAAAAGAATTTCCCGATATTTTTTTCCCGCGTACCGCTTCAACAAAGCGCGGCATCTCTTCAGTCTCAGGTCCATTAGACGAGCATTCAAACGATGTCCTGTTTTTCTTCAATATGCCCGAAGCCCTAAGTCTACATTTAACACCCTTTTCACCGTGGTTCTGCTTAACCCCATCTGAAGGGCCAACAGTTTCTGCTTACGTTTGGGATTTCTTTGAATTCGTGCCTTCACAGCTTTTATCACTGCTGGAGTCCTAACAGACCGAGGGCGACCACTTCTTGACCTGTCATCTACACTAGAGTCTTCATTGTATCGTTTGATGGTACGATAAATGAATCTTTTGGTTATATTCAAATTTTTCAGTATGTTAAAAATTTGAATTGGCGCGTAACCGCCACGATGCAACGCAATAACTGCAACACGGTCTTCTTTAAACGTCCACTCCATATTTAAAAAATGAGTAAAATTCTAAAAGTATACATTTTTATTTTCATGAACAATTCGAGATTCGAATTCAATAAACTTTTTTGTGGCCAGCATTCTAAAAGAAAAGTTTTTACTGTGTGACAATACTTATGACCTGACTAGGTATATTACATCTTGAGATATATTATTTTATCGCTCGTCATACATTTTGTACGAGACCGTTCACACTGTGCTATAATATATATTACATCCCAAACTATAAATATTTTTTCGACCAAATAAGCGATATTTTGAAGGAGTATATTTTACCTCACGTCCCCGGACACCGCGCCTCCCCCTGCCTCGCCATCAACACAATGGTGATCGAAGCTGAACTGTTCCAAAATATATATCTTACAGTGTGAACAGCAATCGCGGGATGTAATATATAGCTCAAGATGTGATATATATTACATCCCATAGTCAAAAGCCGGCTTAACTTATACGTCAAAGCATTATCTATGGTGGCAGCTCTTTTCACTATGTCTGTGCTATAATGATAAAAGTACAATAACACTTAAGCTTTGAGAGAAATAGTCCGAATGGAAAATATTATTTGAAGCAATAACTTTTATTGTTGTATACAGAGCAACAACTTTGGTTCTTTGTTTCAATAAACAACATAGTACATACAAAAAAAAATTCCCTACGCTATGTTTGCCGAGACGCAGTCTCCACTCGAGATCTCGTTTACCCCATCGGTTATCGGTACTAGGACAGATATGGCCGTCCCACTGCCACTTCAGCTTTCCGCTTTGAGAAGCGATGTCAGTGACTCAGAGAAACTCCGAGCATCGCTCCATAGCCCGCTGAGTGACTTTGTAATATATTTACAATGTTTATTATCTACTAACCGTTCCCACCCGCTTCGCTGGACGAATAACAGAAAAAGAAATTTTTCATGAGATCCTATTTGTTTTTCTAAAATATTTTTTTTCTAATATAAAAGTAGCCTAAGTAGCCTTACTCCTTGATACATCAGCCAGTGAAAGTCCCGTCAAAATCGGTGCAACCATTTCAGAGATTAGCCGAAACAAATAGACAGACATACAGACAAAAATTGTTTAAAATGTTGTTTTGGTATATGTACCGTGTATACATCCAAATGCACTTAGTAAAAAGCGATCATTTTAATATTACAAACACACTCCACTTTTATTTATTTGTATAGATAATTATTAGAATCAGGGTTTAATAACAACAAATCTGAGTTTCTCCTGTAAAAAAGTAATTTAATTTACTTTAAAGATATCTATTATACACATATCTTATTAAACTCACATGTAAAAAGAGAAACGACATTAAATGACAACAGCTATTCACTAGGCCCTTTCTGCAAATAGAAATTTTAACAAATTTATTTATAAGAACTAATTAACATGTGACGATGTGATGCTACCCTACGCAAGTGCGCGGGATAATTCATATTTTTCCATAAAACGCAAATTAAATTTGTTTCTCAAAAATTGTCAACTACCCTATTGTTATCTATGATTATAATATTGATTTTAATTGTCACAGGATGCGGAACAACTGTGTCTGTGTCACCCATCCTCCGACGATATGGAGCTGGAAAACACCATCAGCTGTCTTCGGAATGTGTTGAAATTCCTCACGGTTATTGTCTATTTAGGTATGAATTTTCGATTTATGGAATATGTATGTTGTTAAATTATTTTGAAGTTATACTTATTTTGGCGCGTTTGGAAAATAATTATGAGAGTAAAATTTTTATGATGTGATAAAATGAAGTTAGTTGATAACTGTCTCAAGTTTCCGTGAAAACTTGTAATTATAATCACAGTAGTTTCTCGAATATTCATAATTATACAGCACGTGTTTTATATCAGTGTTGATAAAGAAAAATATATTTATACATAAATATAAAAAATCATGATAAAAGTGACTTTTATCTTTAAAAAAATATTTTAATTGTATCTATTCTTTTTATTTTATTAATTTATCATTTTATAAAGAGTTGTGGCATAAGCGATGAAATCTTTAGCTATTTCTGTTCTTTTACGTCAAAGAAGTATAAATTCTTTAAGTTAAGTACGCACACCTTTTTTATTTTATATGTAGCTAAGTGGTATCACACTAGAAGGCTTATCTGGAGAGTTTAAGTTAACTTTTTCGGTTCATAGAACTATTAATGAATAAAATAATTAAATTTACTTATCAGTATCTATAAAACAGACATTAATACGACACTGTGATTGGACGAGATTTTAGAGTTCCATTATATCGACCAATCTTCTTCTTCTTCACCGTCGTAACCTCATTACTGAGGGACGTGACTGCGGTGCGTAATCCTCGCCACCTGCTCCCTCTAGATACTTCTGTCTTGCGCCATCCGGATGGCGGTTTGAAGGGTGGATCGACCAATCAGATATTGTCATTTTGGAAACGATTATTTGAAAGTCGCAAATTTTCTGGGTTCTAATTCCACAATGTCGTGCAGCGCTTAGGTAGTTTTTCTCGCTTTAACCCTTCAAACGTCTTATGTTCATACGGTTGTACATTAGAGAAAATACTCCAAATGTCATAGATAGATAAATAACCTCTCATATGTATTATTTTCGTACGGCTGTACACAAGAGGAAACGCTCCAAATGTTTTACGCACCGCATCAACCATCAAAACTGACGGTCGCCATTGATCATGATATTTATCTATCTATGACCAATGTCGACCGTCACATTTGATGGCTGTTATGTACCTATGTGGTACGTACGAAATTTGGAGCGTTTTTTCTTATGAACATAAGACGTTTGAGGGGTTAAGAGCATAACATAATTACCACATACCTATGGTGAAGGAAAATGTGAAGAAACCCGTATCCCCAGATCCCCGGTATCTGTATTCCGTCTGCCTTGGACACGATAGACGCATACAGAAGTATGGCAAATGTACTGTCATATCTCTTAGAGGGAAGACCAAGTCCAGCAGTAGGACATTATTCACTGTTATTACAAAATTATACGATGGGTAGATGCTGTATTATAAAAGGCAAAGCATAAGCCGCGTGTTGGCACTTCTACCCTCAGGGCGGCATGGGCCAGGCCGACGAAATAGGTTTAGGGACACACAATATTACACGTAGATAGACGTATTTTAGGGAAGTTTCATTCGCCGTTTCTTCTCCCCCAGCCATACACATTTCTAAACGAAAGAAGATTAGAATAGGATCGGCTTCAATGTTGAAGTCGACATGACCCATACATTTCCAGCCATTTATAAACTACGAACGCCGAGCAGGAAGAATTTCGTACGGTGACCTGTTATTATCTGCAATGACCCGCGGTCATTGCTCTGTGCGAGCGAGGCCTCATTATATTTACACGGGAGTGACAGAAACAGATAATAACAGGTCAACGTACGAAATTCTTCCTGCTCGGCGTCCGGACTTTAGCTGTTCTCACTCCCAATGCAGCGGTCGAGCCAGGGACGCACCTCCTGTGAGCACGCTGTCACGGCTGATCGACCCCGCTCTCACGAGGTCGGAATGCCTTTCCGCCTGATGTCGCTGTTACGTCGTCTGAGACCAACAGCCTTCGACGCAAAAAAAACGCGTTGGCACTATTGGTCGAGACTTCTCTGATTATTAAATATTGGTAGCTTTCCAATTACAGAGCGTAATGAGTCGCAGTGGCGCATAATGTTGAATTATGCTTATGGTTGATTGGAACGTGAATTAGTTTTAGTTTTTTCAAATGCACCATCCATACTTATATTTTTTTTTAACATAGTTTGAATTTACTTTGATTATTTCTAATAAAACGAAAGCTTTAAATTTTTTTTTTAAATAAACAATATTACTAACGATAATCTAATATATAAAATTTCGATCAATGTCAACTTAAAGAAAAAGCACTTGTTAATTTTCTGTCACTGAGTTGGTGGTATTCGATTGCACGCATCACTTTTGTGAGTGCTCGATTGTGCGAAGCGTTGCTGTCATTGAAACATCAACGTTGAGCATTGTGTCGCATTATGCGCTCTAGTGTTGTAATTGGAAAACATAAATTATTTTCAGATATATTTTCACTCCGATGTCATCATATTGGTTTGGTGAATCTGTGTTTAAAAGCCAGTAGGATTGGTTTACCGGAGTCATTGGAATTGTTTGCAGCTGTCGTATCACAATATAGAGGTAATTTAAATTTATTTCTGTCCTTCAGTGTATTGGAGGAAGTCTGTAAGTAGCGCGCCAGTGATTGAGAAGCGTAAAAAGATAATGCGTAGAATAATATAATGTGAAAGAAAACATGATGGATTGCTTAAAAGATACGGCGAAAAAGGGTGATTTATCCATGCAGGGGCGGAGAAAGAATACTGACCTCTGGCCGGGGTTGGCCTTCCGTAAAAGGCGGCTAAACAACCCAGTTGAGGTGGTAGGGCTCCAATCCCGTCTGGATGGTCCCGGTTTTTAAATATGCCGTCATAGTAACCTTGTTCTGTGTTCCGGCATAAGTGACCAGGTTCCATTACTATTACGCGGATGGCAGTGTGTTAGCAGTGCCCTTGGCGTTGTAAACACCTACAAGCGACGGTAGCTGCTAACTACTACTACTAGCAACAAAAAAAGGTGTGAATGTTCAGGTGACAATTGACAGAGGAGAGTGGAAGAAGAGAACATGTTGTGCTGACCTCAGATAGTTGGGATAAGGGTCGGAAGAAAGACTATTTCCTTGATTCGTATATGTTGTTCAACTTATTTCATTTAACCCTTTCACGACCATAAGATATGCAAGAGCAAATAAATATCAGTATGCAAATGTTTTGATTTATAGTTAATTTTTAACGGTCAGGGATACATTGTAACATATAACATTGTACGAGGCGGAATAAGAATACTAACCTCTGCGCCCGGAGCGGCCTACGGCTACGTGGTAGGGTCCCAAGCTCGCCTGGATGGCAACCACCCTTGGTCTATAAAGTATGCCGCCATAATAAACTTGTGTTGTGTTCCGGCATTAGTGACTTTGGTTGCTATGCCCCTATGGGACAGCAGCGTGTTCGCGGTGCACGTAGCTTCGCAAATATTTCTATAGCTTTCTATTAAGTGGGAAATAAAATATTGTTTTTGTTTCAGATGAAGGTCGTCTGCCTCAAGAGCTATTATCGGTTATAAGTGATGGTTTACCAGGCTTGCTAGTTCCACCGGCGCTGGAACCTGGAAAGTCGGGGTTGCAGTGGGTGAGTCTTAGTGACTATTATCTGGCATCTCCATGTTTATTAATAAATATTGCGTGACAATTCACACAGCGCCATCTAGTTCGGGAATCGTGCAGTAGAGAGTTTGTGTTTGGATACTAGATAACTGATATAGTTTTCTTTTGGAAATAAATACATAAACAAAAAGACTTGAAACGAGAATTGAATCCGTGAATTACGCATATTTTCTGAACTCCAAAGGTCATTGGATACTTCAAATTATGAGCTTCTTGATACTTTTATCATTAACATCTTAGGGGACATCCATTAATTACATGAGCTCAGAATGTGGGGGGGGGGGGTCCAATGAAATCTCACCAAATCTCATTTAAACCGAGGGGGGGGGGATAATCGAAAATCTCACGTCACCTTCAAAAAATATAAAATATTACAGATATTAAAAAATATGTTTTTATCTGTTTTTTTACTTTGAATTTTATTTAATTTAAATAAATTAACTATAGTATGCCTAAACGGTTTATTATTTTCCCGAATAGTTAAATAAATTTTAGTTTAAAATATTTTAGCACCAATCTCACGTAAGGGGAGGGGGGGGGGTCCAGGCAAATCTCACTAAATCTCATCAAAAAAGGGGGGGGGGGGTCTAAACTGATCGAAAAATAGCTCACGTAATTAATGGATGTCCCCTTAGCGTAAAACCCTGGTCACAACCCTAACTTTCGCTTCGGTGTCCGCGGTCCGCTTTCAGTCTTTTTCGTCTCCACATCTCACAAGGGCCGGGCGTAGCTCTTACGCCTAGCTCCACATGATCCGCCGAAGAGAAAGCCATCGTCAGAACCAAATGCATTATTCAGCAGGGTGCGATGAGGTTGATTTGAGTACCGAAGATGTTGGTGGGACCCCTTATACCTTTATTGCTACTTGTATATCATATAACAATTATTATATTCACAGCTGCAGGTAGTAAGTGCTTTGTGCGAATCTTTGGAAACCCAAGAGAGAGTATTGCAAGAAGTCACTCCGGACTCTTTTGAAGACACATTATACAGCGTGTTGCTATATACTTCCCAGGTGATTTATATTCTTTTTAACCGACGAAAAAAACGGAGGAGGTTCTCAATTCGACGCGTATATTCTTTTTCTTTCTTTTTTTATGTATGACCACGCATAACTTTTTACAGAGTAGTCCGATTTAAAAAAATCTTTTTTTATTGGAAAGGGATACCCCGAAGGTGGTCCCATATAAATTTGGGAAAATAATCCAACCCTAAGGGTACGAAAACAGAGAATGATTGATTGTTCACTCACTGTATATATCTATAATCACGCATAACTTTTGACAGAATTGATTTATTTAAGCATGTAGTAATTAGTAGATTATAGTCACAAAAAATTATAAAATTAAAACTTTTTAACTAAGTTCTGAAACGAATGTAAGTTTATCTAAATAATTTTGAGTCGGTGCCGAACAAGAAAATTATTTAATTACGTAAAGCGTGATGCGCGGCGGAGGCGCATTGTGACACGCCCCTTCGCCGGAAAATGCCGAGCGTTTACGAAGTTATTGTCAGCGAGACAGCAACCCGAACGGGCACACACGTGAGGGCACTGGCGCCGATTAAAGGTGGTCGCCATTCAGACGGGCTTGGGACCCTATCACGAAGGAAGGGGTGGTTGTTCTGTCGCCTTTTACGACAGGCTGATCCCGGCCGTAGAGGTTAGTATTCTTTCTTCACCCCTGCACGGATATAATTACATTTTGGATGGGATTTTCGTAAAATTAGTTCTTAGTGAGCATCTACATCGCATCTAAATCAATAACCATGCATTTCAAGTCAATCGAGTATATAGTTTTAGGTGTGTAAAGAACTATGAAATACAGTTTATTGCTTAGTGAACCACTTTTGGATTGCTCCCCAGACTGGTTCTGTCGGCGCGGAGTCGTCTCAGCAGGCGGTGGTGCTGGCCTGTAGAGCCGCCCTCACGCTCGCGCCACTCTCGCCCGAGTGGGAGGCGGCCCTGCACAGGATGTTGGTGCATCATCAGGTACTAAAGCAATATCAAAAATATTTAAAGTAATAAAAAAAAATTGTGAGCGTGCCATTCACATAAGGTAGAAGTGAAACTTCAGAAAAGTAGATTCATTTCATATATCTATACAAATAAATAAAATTGGAGTGTCTGTTTGTAATATTAAAATAACCACTTTTTACTAAATGCATTTGGATGCATACAAGGTACATCTACCAAAACAACATTTTTTTACAATTTTTATCTGTCTGTCTGTTTAGAAGCAGATAGCTGATGTAACAAGGAGTAACTTACTTTTATTTTAGAAAAAATTAAATAGTTTGAGTTAAAAATGATCAGTTTCGGAATTTTTTTATTTTCAATTTAAGTCAGATTTATATCATCAATCATATGAAATAGGGTTTAGCTTAGACTGGACTTTGTAGGTTCGAACGCACGTATTCCGAAAGCGCATGGCGTAACAGTTCCATTCGTTAACACTGACTGTTTGCATATTTCATTTATTTATATTTTAGTGTTTATAGGGTTTGTAATCCAAAATAAACCATAAGATATATCCAAAAAATGCTGTACAAAGTTGGACGGAGTCGCGGGCACAACTAGTTAGTTATAAAAGCTACGAAAGACCAAATAAGGAGGAGACGAAGATTATAGGAAACACTGTATATATGTAGTTGTATTCTATCTCATTCTCTCGCAGGCTGAATTCTATTTATGAATAAGTTTGTCTCTTTTTGATGTCGCTTTTCACTCAATCGAATTTTCGAATCCCAACAAATGCTAAAGATGTTTCACTTAAATAATAACAATAGCTCGGGGGTCCCCCTACAGGGCACGGGCAGTATACCCCCCATGCTTGTTTAAGGCAGATTGACGGATTATCATGGCCATCAGTCCATGGTTATTCTTTGATGGATTATCATAATGTATTCACTATCTCTCCGATGGGAAAAACCTGTTCTTATGCCTAGAAAATAGTAGTTAAGTTTCAGTCGTGCCTGTGTCATGATGCAATGCCTGTTAGAAGACTATTGTCTTCATGTCTCATGTATGAAAATGTTTGAATGTACAATTATGGCTAGGTTCGCAAGTTAATGTGCGCTGGCCTGACAAGCGGCAGTGGGCCGAGGCGTAGACAAATCTTGCAGCTCATCAAACACCACTACTTCCCATGCGATCAAATGAATCAGGTAAATACTAACAATACTTTGTAAAGGGTGCACTGGGCCGCACCAAAATCTTTGTATTACCCAGGCATCATCGTCGGCTATTCTATTTAAATAGGTGTCCTAAATGATATAAATAAATATATTGTGATAATACACACATCGCCATCTAGTACCAAAATAAGCGGCAAAGCGCTTGCGTTATGAGTACTAGACAACTCATATATGTAATACTCATATAGTTTATTTTTTTTTAAATAAATACATATTATACACCCAGACTTAGAACGGGATTCAACCCACTGTTGCGACACGGAACTCATCAAAACCTACCTGTAGAGCAGGGATTCTCAAACTATTTTGAACCAGATACCCCCTTTCCAAAATTAACTGATTCCTCAAACCTCGTAGTAAAATTATTTTAAAAGTCCTTATCTATAGAAATACCTAATATTTATCAACTAAAATATTACTCATCTTTATAACAAAATGGTAAGCTTAACACAACTAAATACCCCTAGGGTCGATTTTAATACCTCGTCGACCATCAAAATCATATCAAATTTGGTACTCCCTGCTATAGATTTTTTTTTTGTAATTGCCTGCACTTATTTAGCTCCATCGACGCCAAACTCGTTTTTCGTTTTCGAAACTATAGACGTCCTTATAAATTCATAATATTTCAGTTGTTTAACGAATCGATTCACAATACACCCGACCTTAACTCGGACGGGTTATCCAATAGTAGTGGCCACGAGGAGCGGGCGTCGGCCTCGACGAGCGGCGCGTGGGGCGAGGGCGCCTGGTATGCACCGCACCTTACGCCTGCGCGGGAGCATGCCGTGGACGAACTCGTTCATAAGTTGAACTGCGCTTTATCCGAGGGCAAGGTATAGGATACTGACCGTCTACTTTTTTTTTTTTTTATTGCTGTAGAACAGCAGACAGGCTGACGGCCCGCTTAGAATTTAGCAGTTACCGTCGCCTATGGGTGTTTGCAACGCCAGTGGCATTGCGAACACGCTGCTGTCCCATAAGGGTACAGGAACTTAGGTCACTAATGCCGGAACACAACACAAGGTTATTATGGCGGCATACTTAAGACCGAAGGTGGTCGCCATCCAGACGGGCTTGAGGCCCTACCACGTAGCTAGGGTGGGTTGTTTTGTCGGCTTTTACGACAGGCCGACCTCGGCCGCAGAGGTTAGTATTCTTTCTCCGCCCCTGCACGGATAAATGCTACTAACAATATAATAGTAGAAAGAAATAAATAAAAAATCATTCAATCTGAGCTGAGAACTATAACTTAAGCGAACATAAAAGGATAACAAATAAATATGGCATAATGAAAAATTTAATATTAGGAATTTTTTCCAGAAAAATATGACTGTTTAGTAAAAATATAAATTTTTTAAATACATAAAATAAAATGCATACTCTCACTTTTGGCTTGAATCATTTGATAGTGTCAATGTAATTTTGTTTTCTTTGCTGTGACGACCGTCGCCACGCCAACAGTCGATCTGACCCGCCGCTATAGATATTTCACAACAGACAAATATTTACAAAGACCTAGGGTGGTTTCCATCCAGGCAGGCTTGAAGTCCTACCTAGCCTGGGGTTTTATCGCATGTTACGACATGCTGATCCCGACTGCAGGGGTCAGTATTCTCATTCCACCCCTGCACGGACAAAATCTTTTTATCCGTGCAAGGGCGGAGAAAGAATACTGACCTCTGCGGCCGTGGTTGGCCTGTCGTAAAAGACGACAAAAGTATGCAGCCATAATATCTTTGTGTTGTGTTTACTTGTGACCCGAGTTCCTGTACCCTTATGGGACAGCAGCATGTTCGCGATACCACTGGCGTTGCAAACATCCATAGGTGACGGTAACTGCTATATTCTGAGTGGACCATCAGCCTGTCTGCTGTCCTACAGCAATGAAAAAAAATCTAAACACCCTGTAGTTTAACAACATCGATGACTTGCAGATCTCGGACGTGGCCACTTCGAGTGTGATGGAACTGTATGGATACAAAATGACGTGCCTGGAGCAGAGAGTGCACTCGCACTCTGTCGCCTTGCAAGTGAGTATCGGATAATAATCGTCTGCTAATTTGGAACTAATTTTTTTTTAAATTTATTACTCAAACGTTTTATTCAAAACAAGTTCCTAGTAAGAAAATGTTTTGAAATCTGTATATATAATAACTATTATTTATAATATGAACTAATTACTACCGCTTCACAAGGTGAAGAAGCGTTTTATTTGCAACATAACGACGCTTAAGCTTGTACACTCCCTTAAGCTCACGATTATATAATCAATTCAAGTATGTCTGTTGTTTAATATAGTAATAAAAAATACAAAAATATTACACAAAACTCTCCTATTCTTTTCGAGGTAAAACTTTATGATTCTTCTGATCATAGGGACTATCTAAAAAAATCCATTGTTCTCGTATCGCCTAGTGCCTGTACCTTTCCGAAGTGTGCACCGGGGATGGGGGTTGGGGGTGTTTAGGATTTCGAACAATAAAAAACCACGTCGTTCTCTTGTGACGATATGACAGCATGATGCGTGATGAAGACTACTCTCAATTGGACCTTAGATATATGTATTTATTATTATCCTCAGGGTGCGAGTGAACATATGGCGTCGTTGCAACACGCGTTGGCGATGCTGCAAGCGATCAACAGCTCCCAACAGGACGTGTTGTACGAAACACAGATGCAAAACGAGGGGTATATACTTAATTTTTTTTTAAATACCTTTTTTTGCTGATGAACAACAGGTAGGGTAACGGCCCGCTTAATGGTGAGCAGTTACCGTCGCCTATAGATGTTTGCGACTGACGGCTACAATTGTTGGCTTCGTGATGATGACTTATGTTTAGATTTATGTAAAGATGGTCGCCATCCAGACGGGCTTGGGGCCCTACCACGAAGCTAGGGTGGGTTGTGTTGTCGCCTTTTACGACAGGCCGACCCCGGCCGCACAGGTCAGTATTCTATCTCCGCCCCTGCACAGAATAAAACCGATAGTGCGCCTATGTTAACATGGCATGGTACACATGCCTGCATTTTGCACGTGTTGTTTACCATGTTAATAGTTCGATGTACCGGGGTTTTTTTTTGTACGAGTTGTCAAGGGGCTCGCAGACGAGCGTGTTACTCGTGTTCAACCTTCGATCAATAATAGTACTTTCAATGAATTCGGGACACCTGAACGTTGCACGTGTTCTTCAATCAAGTATTAAAATGTTTTTATAATCGGCGAATGTCATATTTGCGCCGATATAAAATATAATATTATTATTTTGATCTATATGACGTTATTCTGGTACGGGATATGGGGTCACTATTTGCAATAATTATACCCCCAATATGCATTATGTAAAAGTGAACCATTTTTGAGTTATCGTGTTTTTTATTTTTAGCTTTTTTCAAAATAAGTCAAAGTAACATCAAAAATTTATTTAAAGAAGTATCAATTAAAATCTCGTTATTTCTTCTGATTTATAATAACGATTAAACATTGGTTATATATCAATATTAAAACAACAATTATCGGTCTCAATTTAAAAATGCGAGACGAAAAACGATATTATTTCAATATATTTTTGATATTTTTTCCCCTAAAATGTATTAAAAACAAAAATAAAAGTTATGTGAATTGCTTGCAGATTATTTTAAAAACAGAACCGTTTTCGTAGCTCTCTAACAATGCATAATAACTAGGAACTTATTTCAAAGAAACTGAAAAAAGAAAATATCACAAAGGAAGCGAGCGGAAATTCGTATTCAAACTAAACTTAGTAATTAAAACATAACTATCTTTTGTTATATGCATACATGCATATAAAGAAAGATAAATATGTAGTAGTGTTTCATAATTAATTGAGGTCAATATTTCATATCTAAACTTCAATCACAAATGATCGAAGTATTTATAGGTAATATTCACTTTGTCATAGCAAGCATCGGTGGTTCAGTGGTAGAATGCTCGCCTGCCACGCGGGCGGCCCGGGTTCGATTCCCGGCCGATGCAAATTCTTTTTCATATTTTAATAATAAAATTTTAATTTATTTTAATGATAAATAATTTTTTTTTGATTGAATTGTGATATTTGCCCAAAAATATTCTTTTATTTTCATAAAAATTTATTAAGCACACTATTGTTTTATTTCTAATTTTCTTGAATGTACTTAGAATTTTATTTGTTTAAAAACAATTATTTATTAGATTATATGTCCATTGCATTATTATTTTCAATTAAATTGATTATGGCATGACATTTTCAATATAAAATATACTAGTATATGAAACAAAATATAATGAAAAATTTTCAAAAATAAAAATATTACAGGTAATTCATAACTATAAGATGAAAAGATACGAAAAGCAAACAATAATATTTGTGTATTGATTACATTAATTTGAATTCTGAATTTTTAATATGATTGTATAATGTATGGGACTTGATTCTGAAATAAATTATTATTATTATTATAAGATTATCTGACTGTTAACAAATTAAAAATTTTAATGGCGTCATTAACTTTTTTTTAGTGCTGAGTTACAGCAGACATGCTGACGGTCCACTTGACAGTAAGTAGTTTCTGTCGCCTGTGAGTGTTTGCGACGCCAAGGGAATCGCTAACACGCTACTGTCCACAATACAAAGTGGGATTTTTAAGACCAAGGGTGTTTGAAATCCAGACGAGCTTGGGGCCCTACCACGTAGCTAGGTCGGTTGTTTTGTCGCCTTTTACGATAGGTCGACCCCCCAGCACGGAGTAAAAACGTATGGAGGAACACAACGCAAGATTTTTATGGCGGCTTATATGGAGACCAACGGTGGTTGCCATCCTGGTGGGCTTGGATAAAAAGTAATATTTTAATATTTATATATTTATTTTTAATATCTTTAAATTTAAAATTCGTTTTTGCAGCCGGGTTTATAAAGTAAAATAACAATATTTATTTTGTCTTCGTGAAGTCAGCTTTACAAATATGGAACAAAATTGGCTTGATTTGGTTTTCACTGAAACGACTGCCGCTTGACAACCAATGTTTGATAGAAAATGTTCATCACATTTCTTTAGCACAATGCACCAGATATGTAGGTGATTGGACCTTAATGGAATTCTGTATCGCCATTCCAGGGGGTGAATCCCCCCCCCCCCCCCATTGAAAGAAAAATGACGGTAACTGAAATAAAATTGTTTCGCATAGACACAAACAGGTCATAGACGAGTTGCACAAACAGCTCGAGGACGCCGAGACCACTCTGCGCGGTTACCGCGCGAAGATCGCAGCTGAGAAGCTCGACAAGGAGGCCCAGAGGGAGAACTTGCACAAGGAGTTCAGGGCGCAAATGGCCGTAAGGAACTAAATAAATATTTTTTATCATTGAACATTAAAATGGTTGATTAATTGATTTGCAAGATTTATTATAATTTGGTAAATTTTTGTGGATGGATACAATACGAGTAGAGCAAAGAAAAGATGGATGGATTGTGGAAAAGATGATATGGCAAAAAATGTGTGAATGTTCAGATGACGAGGACTAGAGGAGAATACAAGTGTCGATCCCACATAGTTTGGGATAATGGCAGGAGGAGGAAGGATTTTGGTAAATTATTGTGCATTACGTGCGCACTGTAGATTCTGACAGATCGATAATACGTCAGGGAATGAATACGCCATGCTTAATTATTGGTGATAGGTGCGATCCTCCCCCCCCCGCACCTCTCCCTCGCGTGCATTGATGACACACCGGCAAATAATATACTGTGGCCAATTCACACAGTGCCACAGAGCGCGCGCTTGTATTATGGGTACTAGACATCTGATATGCTGTTTATATGTCTTTCTTTATTTTTAATTGTTGTGGGACAGGAGACAAGCTGGCAGGCCACTATAAAATAATTAGCAGTTATTGTCGCCTATGAATGTTTGCGACGCCATCGCGAGGTATCGCTAACCCGCCGCCGTCCGCGTTTAGGAACTGGGAGATGGTCGCTTACGCCGGAACAGAACGCAAGACGGCATACTATAAAAAACCAGGGGTGGTTGCCATCCCAACCGGCTTGACATATCTCTATCACCTAACTAGGGTAGTTTAGTATATTATTATCTTCTATATTTTTTATAGGACTGTGGACTTAAGGTTTTTTATTTTCTGTACGTAATGCAAGAGTTGTAATGCATAGCTTATAGTTGTAACTCAGAGGTCGCGGGTTCGATTCCCACTACGCCAGGCACATTTTGTGCAGTGTTTCGTTTGTAACATGCTTACAAATGTTAAGTGAATAAAGGGTACATACAGTTAGTTCATATATAGGAAAATATTTGAGCCTGATAGTTGCATTTTATAGGTAGCCCCCCACATAAGGCCTTTTATATTACCATCAACCCCCCCCCCCCCCCTCCATATTTCATTATTTATGTTTTATAAATATTTATGAAATATAAATTTCCACTCTAATAAATGTAATAATTAAACTTATAAATAAAAACACTAATGCAATATTTATTCCATTTCAATTTCATCAAGAGTATGGAAAATGAGATAAAAACTCGCGAAAATGAGTACGAGGATAGGCTGCGTGCGGCCAATGAAGAAATTAAGGCCGTGCAAAAGAAGCTGGAACAACAGGTGTGTATTTGTGTTTTTTTTTCTTCCCTTTGTGGATTAATCGAAAACGTTTATTATTTTTCGTTAATTATTTGCATATATTTTTAATTTATACAGATGAATAAAAACAGCGAGTTGGCGAGTGTGCTGATAAAGTTTGAAGAGAGAGTGAAGCAGAGAGACAAGAAATTGGAGGAGGCAGCCACCAGCGACAGCGGCTTGCGGCGGGAGCTCGAACAGAAGGATATGGTGATTTTTTTTTTAAAGACATTATATTTCACACACATACATGTCTGTGCACACGCAATTTAAGTTTATCCGTGCAGGAGCGGAGAAAGAATACTGACCTCTGCGGCCGGGGTCGGCCTGTCGTAAATGGCGTCAATACAACACACCCTAGCTAACGTGATAGTGTCACATTGGAGATGTGAACAAAACAAAAAAAATATATACTATATTAAATGATTATAAATTTATTCATAAGAGTAGAAAGTAGTAAGAAAATTAAGTAAAATTAATAGTAGTAAAAAAGTAGTAAAAAAAAGAAAGGTTCGCTTAGGCTAGGCTCCGCTCTCAGAAGTCTGATTCACCACACTTGCCTCAGTCAGTTTCCGCTAGGCAGAGTAGGCAGCGTTTAGTGAATGTGGTAGTCCTCTAGTCAGGTCTTCGCTACCGTCTTGTTAAGCGGGTCTTAGTTCCCGAATGAAAAAACGGTTGCACCAAGAGTGACGCAGCCGACTTCGTTTAGTGTAAGATGGCGGTCGATCGCTTATTCCATATCGGCGCGTAGGGTAGGAACAAATCAATCCGATAAATTCAACAACCACCTACAAAAACTGGAATATCCGAAACGTTCCGTTACAATAGGGCCCCAAGCCCGTCTGGATGGCGACCACCTTTGGTCTTAAGTATGCCGCCATAATAACCTTGTGTTGTGTTCCGGCATTAGTGACCCAAGTAACTGTACCCTTATGGGACACAGCAGCGTGTTCGCGATGCCACTGGCGTTGCAAACACCCATAGGCTAGACGGTAATTACTATATTCTAAGCGGGCCGTCAGCCTGTCTGATGTCCTACAGCAATAATAAAAATTATTTATTATGGGACTAGATGGCGCTATGTGTATTGTTTAAATATATTTTATAATAGGACGACCTCCTAGCGTAACGGCCAACGCACGTCGGTACGCTTGCGAATGTCACGGTAGACATGGGTAACTCAGCAAAAATCGTTGCGTTAACTCAATAACTCAGGTGCAGTTATCTGCGCCGGCTCATTGAGTTAACTCAAAATTGCGCCACGGCGCAACAAAATGAAAACATGCCGAGTGAGCAACGTAATGCGCGCCATCTGCAAGCCGCGCTCACAGGTTCTTGATGACACAAACTACGTGAACAATGAGCCTTGTTTACCTATCGACGTCGAGTGAGTGAAAGAATAAGAACATAAACGTATGTGCGTGCTTCCACCCCTACAAACACACACACGCATGCACGCGCGCACCCTCACAATTACACAATTGTTTTGTTTTTTTACTGGCTCTCCTTATGTCAACGGAAAGAGAGAAGAAGCCAGGAGATCCATAGGACGGGCTTCTGCTCAGTTTGGACTCCTGTCTCCCTCTACTTCATTGAGCTACTGATAGTACTTTTATAATTTCACTTTCTTCCTGTTGTATTTTAATATGTACTCGTATGTACTGTCTTGTAATGTTTTGGGAGAAAATAAAGGATTTCATTTCATTTTCATTTCAACTGAAAGTTGAGTTATGTGACTGTTTATCGTAGTTGATTACTATGCATATTTTATTTGTAATATATCTTGTCACAAAATAAATGGTTATATATTATGGTAATATTTATTTCTCAGTCAAGGTTTTGGATCCTGTGGAGAGTACTCATCCAGAGAAGCAGGTTTGCATGGCAAGTCGCTTGACACTCAATGCATGTCCAAAATTTATGTATTTCAATGCATTTTTATCTTTGTTACTTCACTGCACTTTAGAATACAAAATAACAACACTTTAGTACACTAAAACATACATAATAACAAATTAAGATAAATCAACCATGCTTTTCTTTCAATTACTCCCACAGAATCGACTACAGTACAATTCATTTGTTTTGATTTTCGAACGTAAACGTATTCAGTCATTTGCTTTATATTACACACAGCTGACTCTGTCAAAATAAAACCTTATGGCCGCCAGTAAGTAAAGTGAAATCTAGAAAATAAATATTACCTAGTTAAAACTCCATTTACATTTCACGGAGTTGCAGTTTATAAAAATTAAATTCCAATTTCCCGGTCCTGCGCTGTGCGCCAACTCATTTTGAAGAAGTGAGTTAACACATCAGCACAATGAACTGAGTTGGCGCAGTTGCGCTACGTAGCGTAGTGTTACCCATCTCTATGTCACGGATCAATTCCCGTCCAACGTTTGGATGTTTATGTATAATATGAATGTATTTACAAACAAAAAAGTATATATGTAGTAGTGTACCAGTGGTCTAGTACACATAATACAAGTGCTATGCAACTTAGTCAGGGACTAAATGGCGTTATGTGAATCGTCTCAATATATTTATTTTATAATATTTATTTAGTTTTTATGTGTTATTTCCTTTTCAGTCCATAAAGCAACTAGAGAAGACGGTGTTGGAGCGCGAGAACAGGTTGTACCAGGTGACTACGCAGCTGGAGGAGATGAAGCGCGTGCAGGAGATGGTCGCAAAGCTCATGAGCAAGGGCGCCTCTTCGCAGTCCACCTAGCCAACGGTCTGTGATCCTTTTATGACCCAATTCCTCTTGGGTAGAAAACTACCTATACTCAGCTAGTTTTTAATAGTAAGTGTGTGTGTGTGTGCGTGTGCGTGTGCGTGTGTTAGCTGTATGGTGAACAACAAATAATTTTTTATTCTATTCTAACTCGTCTTCTTACACACAAAATAAAGTGTTTATTATTGTTACAGGTAAAGCAGATATTATTAATACGAATATATCGTGTACTTCAAGAATAGAATTTTATAATATTTTATATACAATAACGATTTGAATATTTTATATTTTTCATATTGTTTATATGATGTCCTGAATGGATTTGGACATAAATTGACTATTTCGTTATAGAACCCTGATAATAAAATCAATAACTATTAAAGTGTTTTATTTTTAGATATACTTCTTTTGGGTCGTTAGGGAAAAATGATGAGTAAATTTCTTTATGATGCGCGCGCACACCATTACAAAAACAGACACTCTGAAGTTAGCTAGTCAATATTTTTAATATATAAAATCTCCGTAAGCTTAAATGAACTGTTAATACATTTAAATAGAGTGTAAACTTCAATGTAGTAAATTTCAAGACGTTTTCCGTTGCCTAGCAACGGAGACGGCAGCCATATTGATTCAATAAATACAATATAATATTGAAGTAAATTTATATAATACCTATATATCGTGGTGACTGATATTTATTAACAATTTATTGATTTAAAGATATTTTACTGTGATTATAAGTATTACATATATTTACTTTTAATATAAATTTTTTCTACAAACTTAGGATAACGTGAAAAATAAAATTTTTAGAAACATTTTTGTCTTGTTACGCAACAAAAGTATAACTTCTTACTTGCGTACATAAGTACATACACACTTTTTTTTTTATTAAAAAAGTAGGTTTATAGCAGCAAAAGAAATGAAAATGCTCAAGGGGGCAAGAGTGACTCGCCTAGACCGTATTAAAAATTACGAGACAGCTTTACAGCGGGTACACATTGGGCGCTTTGAAACGCGCGATTTACTAACGCGCGTTTTGATATCCAAAAGTTCTTATTGAAGTGTACACATGCAAACGCGCGCTTCTGATCAAGCGCGTGTCTGACGCGCGCTCTTAGAATTTCGTTGGAACGCGCATTGCGCGAGCGTCAGCTGCGCGCTTGTAGATACATGCGCCGCCATTTTGCTGTACATTTGATCGCACGCTTTCGTGTAGGGTGCACGTGTATTATGGAGATCGAAAACTTCGATACAGGTTTATTTATAGATGAAATCCAAAAGCGTCCAGCTATATGGGACATGCAAAATCCAGATTATAAAAATAAAATATTAAAAAAACGCAATTGGAAGGAAATAGTAGAAATTTTCCGAACTGAGCTAGTAGTATGAACACCTTGGTAACGCTCATTAAACGCCGTGCTAAGCGCGCTGTATGTATGTTACAAGCGCGCGCCCAACGCAACGCTGAGTGCCTAATGTGTACTCGCCGCTCTAGTCACCAATACATACATACATATAATCACGCCTCTTTCCCGTAGGGGTAGGCAGAGACCACTTCTTTGCTACGATCCTTACATACTTGTTTCGCTTCGTCCACTTTCATTATTCCATTCGTACATGCCCTTCGGTTTAGGGTACTCGTGACCTGGCCTTTTTTCAAGACGTCCCTGATCTGGTCTCGAAACGTCCGCCTAGGTCTACCCCTTCCAACACTTCCATTCACACTCGCCTTATACACTTTTTTCGTTAATCGTTCTTCATTCATTCTCTTAACATGGCCAAACCATCTCAGCATACCTTTCTCAATTTTTGTCACTACATCTTCTTTCAGACCACAACGTTTCCTAATCTCACTATTTCTTATCCTGTCACTCAGTTTAACTCCTATCACACTTCTTAACGCTCTCATCTCAACTGCATTTATTCTGCTTTCATGTTTCTTCTGCCATACCCAACTTTCTAAAGTCACCAATAGCATACACATTCATAAAAAGCAGCCTTAGTATTTTTTTATGGCTGGGTAACAGCAGACAGGCTGACGGCCCACTTATTAGTGAGCAGCCGTCGCCTATAGATGATTGCGATGCCAGTCATAGCTAACACGCTGCTATTCGCGTAAGGGAATTGGCACCTGGGTCACCGGAACACAACAAAATATGGTGGCATATTATTAAAACCAGTGGTTGCCATCTAAATGCACTTGAAGCCCTACTACCTAGCTAGGGTTGTTTTGTCGCCTTTTACCACAGGCCGCTCTCGGTCGCAGGGGTCAGTAATCAGTATTCTTACTGACCACTCCTGTATTGATAAAATGGTATGATGCGGCCATATGACAACGTGTTGAAAATCCTGTGGTATTACTCTAAATCTACCAGACGGTAAGAAAAATAGAGGTCGCTATCGACTTGGTGTGTTTTTTCTGAATTGACAACCTGAGATGTGCCACAAAAATGTGGGACCCGATCCCAAAGATATGGTGAGATTATAATAATAATGATTGAATTAAGAAAAAAGTCCCATATATTACAATTACATTAAAAATATTAGGTTAAAATCAATAAAGGTTACAAAATACAACGGTTTTAAGATACGTGGTCCTTAGTGGTAATAAACTCGGACTTTTTTTGCATGCACTACTCGGGTAATTTTTCTGGATGTTCATAATCTTAGTTGTCAAACCAATAATATCTCAGTTGTCAAACCAATATCTTCTATGAGCAAAAAGTTAAAATTTGAGATAAGGAGTGTAAAATAATGAACGAAAAACATTAGTATTATTGTCAAAAAATCGTGGAGCGCTTTAACCCATATCTTTTGTAAGATTTTTAACCAACGAAAAAACGGAGGAGGTTATAGTAACGACCTCCAGCCGCCGTAAAACCCCTTGGGGGAGGACGCGCCGCCCGCACTATTGCCGCGAGGGTGAGGGCGGCGTGCTGTTCCGCGGCTCCCCTCAACTCCTAGAGTTGTTACAGAAGACCGCCGGGGGGACGAAACCATGACCCCCTGGCGCCAACACTTTAGAAGGGGCCCACCTCAAGAGAAAGGGCGGGCTGGCGCCGGCCCGGGCCACGAGATCGGCAGGCCATATATCCGTAGGCCCGGGCGTACGCGATAGGAGAACAGCGGGGTTTTTTAGTGGGTAGTCGGAAAAAAAAAATCCCGGAGTACCACATATCCTTCGGTCCCCCCGGGCCGAGGGAACCCGTCAAGAGAGGTTTTTCCCCGAGACCAAAAAAAGGAGATTATCAATTCGACGCGTATATATATTTTTTCTTTTTTTTATATATCCAGAGAAGTCCGATTAAAAAAAAATTTATTGGGAAGGGTTATCCTGAAGGTGATCCCATATAAATTTAAAAAAAATTCCTACCCTAAGGGTACGAAAACGGAGAATGATTGAGTCACTCACTGATTATATTTATGACGCCGTCGACGGATACGTCTGGGAGGACATCATCATCATCATCATATTTATGACCATGCATAACTTTTGACAGAATTGATTTATTTATGCATGTAGTGATTAATGTAATCTACTAATGTAGATTATAGCCACATAAAAAGAAATAAAAACTTTTTAACAAAAAATTATTAATCGTACCGATCGAATATTTTCAAAAAATGATTTATCGAGCACCCCACGCTTTTTTTTTACAATAATACGAGTATTAATATTTTTCGTTCATATTAATAATTGTAGTGTGTGGTGTCGCACCAGAATAGCACCACCCCATCTCCTCCCGTGGGTGTCGTAAGAGACGACTAAGGGATAGAAAGAACGGAGGATGGGCAGCAGCATCTTTCCGTGAGAGCATCACCAACTGCGAATACTGCGATCGCCAACCCGCCTGCCAAGCGTGGCGATTATGGCAAAACCCCCCCCTAAAATGACAGATACACACAGGCCCCGGCCCCTAGTCCCCGGCGGCCCCGTTCGTGGTGGTCACGGTAGCAGCCACATAAGCGACGGGGCAGGGGGTGCGAAGAATCCCCGGGTTCGGATTCGCTACCAAGAACGACGACCTTTGGCCCTGGCAACATACAATGTCAAGACACTGCGGACCAACGAGAAGTTGGAGGAACTGGAGGAAGTTTTGAGCAGACTGCGATGGGATGTTGTGGGGTTATCTGAAGTCCGAAGACAGGGAGAGGACTCAATAATCCTAAATTCCGGAAATCTGCTCTACTTCCGGGAGGGCGACCAACTGTCCCAAGGTGGTGTCGGGTTTCTCGTTCACAAGTCTCTTGTGAACAACGTTACTGAGGTGGGGAGTGTTTCGACTAGGGTAGCGTACCTAATACTCAAAATTACCAAACGGTATTCGTTGAAGGTCATTCAGGTTTACGCTCCGACTTCGACACATCCTGACGAGGAGGTGGAAGCCATGTATGAGGACATCTCAACAGCCATCCACACTTCTAAAACCCACTTTAACGTTGTCATGGGAGACTTCAACGCAAAATTGGGGAAACGTAGCGGCGATGAGTTGAGAGTGGGGCAATTTGGGTTCGGAAATCGGAACACCCGAGGCCAGATGCTGGCCGACTTCATGGAGAAGGAGGACCTGTATATGATGAACTCCTTCTTCATGAAGCCAGAACAACGCAAATGGACTTGGATTAGTCCCGATGGTGCCACCAAAAATGAGATTGACTTCATTATGTCGACCAAAAGACAGATATTCAATGATGTCTCTGTGATCAATTCGGTGAAAACTGGGAGTGATCACCGCTTAGTAAGAGGCACATTGAATATCAATCCAAAATTGGAGAGGTCTCGACTGGTGAAGTCTACGCTCCGACCTGCACCCATACAGATCCAAAACCCGGTAAACTTTCAACTCGAATTGCAAAACCGCTTCGAATGCCTCGGTGACTGCGTTGACGTGGACGAGTATAATAACAGGTTCGTGGAAGCTGTTCAAACGGCCGGGTCTAAATTCTTCAAGGCCAGCCGTTCAAAAAGAACCGGAAAAATCTCAGATTCTACTCTCAAATTGATGGATGTGAGACGTCAAATGACCCTTCAGTCCCCGGACGATGCTTCCCAGTATAGGCAGCTAAATAGACAGATCTCCAAGTCCTTGACTCGCGATATCCGCCGCCATAACACAGACTGTGTAAAGGCGGCTATAGAGCGTAACAAGGGCTCTAAAGTATTCGCACGAGACTTGTCTATTGGGCAGAGCCAACTGACGAAGCTGAAGACCGACGACGGCAGGGTCGTTTCGTCTAAACCCGAACTTTTGAGGGAAGTCGAGAAGTTCTACGGACAGCTATACACGACCACACGGGCACCTGTTAACAACAAGGCTAAAGACCCAAGAGCCAAATTAACCCGACACTACACCGTAGATATCCCAGACGTCAGTCTGTACGAGATTAGTGTGGCCCTTAAACAGCTTAAAAACAACAAGGCGCCGGGTGATGATGGAATTACAGCCGAGCTTCTGAGAGCTGGTGGTACTCCTGTGCTTAAAATCCTCCAGAAGCTATTTAATTCCGTCATCCTCGATGGCAAAACGCCGCAGGCCTGGCACGGAAGTATAGTGGTGCTGTTCTTCAAAAAGGGCGACAAAACCCTTTTGAAGAACTTTAGACCGATATCACTTCTGAGCCATGTTTACAAGCTGTTTTCAAGGGTCATCACGAATCGTCTCGCGCGCAGATTTGACGACTTCCAGCCTCCCGAACAAGCCGGATTCCGAAAAGGTTTTAGCACCATAGACCACATACATACGCTGCGGCAGGTTATACAGAAGACGGAGGAGTATAACCAGCCACTATGCTTGGCGTTCGTGGACTATGAGAAAGCCTTTGATTCGATCGAGACCTGGGCGGTGCTTCAGTCTCTCCAGAGGTGCCACATTGATTATCGATACATCAAAGCGTTGAAGTGTTTGTATGAAAACGCCACCATGTCAGTCCGTCTCCAGGATCAGAACTCGAAGCCTATCCGACTGCAGCGGGGAGTCAGACAAGGCGATGTCATATCGCCGATGCTGTTCACTGCTGCGTTGGAAGATGTCTTCAAGCTTCTGGACTGGAACGGACTGGGCATCAACATTAACGGTGAGTACATCACTCACCTTAGATTCGCAGATGATATCGTAATCATGGCTGAAACCATGGAAGACTTAAGCCATATGCTTGATGGCCTCAATACAGCTTCCCAAGGAGTAGGTCTCAAAATGAACATGGACAAGACGAAGATCATGTCTAATGTCCATGTCGCACCTACCCCCGTAACAGTTGGGAACTGTACTTTCGAAATTGTTGACGAATACGTCTACTTGGGTCAAACGATCCAGTTAGGCAGGTCCAATTTCGCGAAAGAGGTCACTCGTCGAATCCAACTCGGATGGGCAGCGTTCGGGAAGCTCCGTAAAATCTTTTCGTCCCAAATACCGCAGTGTCTCAAGACGAAGGTTTTTAACCAATGTGTGTTGCCAGTGATGACATACGGAACGCAGACGTGGTCGCTAACTATGGGCCTTATGAGAAAGCTCATGGTCGCTCAGAGAGCAATGGAGAGGGCTATGCTCGGAGTTTCCCTGCGAGATCGAATCAGAAATGAGGAGATTCGCAGGAGAACCAAAGTAACCGACATAGCCCGGATGATTGCAAAACTGAAGTGGCAGTGGGCTGGGCACATAGCTCGAAGGACTGATGGCCGTTGGGGCAGAAAAGTCCTCGAATGGCGACCGCGTACCGGAAGACGCAGTGTTGGTAGGCCCCCCACAAGATGGACCGATGATCTGGTCAAGATCGCCGGGATAGGTTGGATGAGGGCAGCGCAGGACCGATCATCGTGGAGATCTTTGGGGGAGGCCTTTGTCCAGCAGTGGGCGTCTTCCGGCTGAAATGATGATGATGATGATATTAATAATTATTTTTCAGTTTTTTTTTACTTTTTAGTTCACTTTGTCACTAAAGCGTGTTCTTTATTTCAATTATATTTAATCTAATTAAAATTTGCTTTAAATATTAAATCAGACGTAATTTATAATACTCACCATTTTTTAAATCCTGGCAATCCTAATCAGGATAATGTAATCTCGAATTATTATATTGTCATTTGTCTTTGATAAGTCTACAACGTTTAAATGAAATCTGACCGTTCAATGTGGGTCACTATCGAGTTCCAAGGAGTCGGTTACAAGACGACAAACAAATATACAAGAGAAACTAATAAAAGCGTGTGAAAATATTTTCATGTAAAATTTTATAAGAAACCATTTAGTGATATTAAAGTTATGTTAGCAGATGTTGGTTTGACAACCACGCTATAAGAAATTTATTTGGTTTTACAAACTGCTGTAAGAACCTGCCTAACTCAAAAATACATTGCGTTAGGGATTATCCGTTGTCCAGTAAGGCGTACCACCTGATTGAGGACTGATTTGGGCTTCAAAGGTACTGGTGGGACCTTACACTTTTACAACATCCAAATTCTCTACAGTACACATAAATAATGTTCTTTACATAAATATCAAACCCTATTTGTACTGTATATATTTGAACCCTCAATTTAATATTGCCAAGTCAAAGCAAAATTTGGTATTACCCTCATTTGGAATTTATCATAAGATGATTGTAGCAATAACAAATACACAATATAGACTCGAAACAGTATTGGGGTGCGCCCTTGAACTACACGGCTTGAATACGACTGAAACATTTTCACTCCGAGGTACAGGTATGTACAAAAATTGAAACGTTTTTATATTGAACGCGTGTTTATTATTATTTGGTGACACGAGGTCTTCTTCAGTGCGTGAGTCACCACTTGGATTATAAATGAAGGCTGAATGTTTATTTCGAAATTAGTGTTCTTTTTATATGATTTGGCCAGGGTTTGCCGACCAATCAGAAGCGTTAAAAATATAAACATATTGATACTCGAGACTAGTTTCAAGAAATGCTTGATGGTTTGTGTTGGTACACGAGACTAGTTCCAAGAAATTACTTGAGGCCTCTTCCCGCGCAGCCGCCTCCTTCCGCAGGCGATGTAAGTACGCGGGTTCGCGGCATGCTTCCGTCATTCTTGGCTATGACATGGCGCTGTGTTTATGTGGTTGCGCCATAGATCTACATACGCAGCGCTCGTAATTGTTATCTGCCACCGAGAGATTCTTGATGATTGTCATCGTCCGAAGACTCTTCCGAGAATTGTTATGCAGTTGGGGGCGATGCATCGAGGCGCGAATTTACTACATTTGCGCGACGTGGCCGACATTGATGTAACCAAACAGTTCTTGTCAGAGCTAATCCTTTTTCTTATATATTTTATACGGTGGCTACAATTATTAACGGTAGGCTACTTTTCGACAACCGTTGTCATTTTTCAGTTATTAGTACCAGATCATATAACTAAAATATCATGTTTAAAAACTGCTATTTATATTATACATAATATTTAAATTTTATGGTTAGTCCTGCTTTGTTGTATCGTTACGGGAGAACATCGTTGCAAAACTGCGCAGTAATACTTCGTTGTCATAATAGTTAAAAAAAACCGGTCTATGAAGTAAAAATATACAAGTAAGGCTTCGTATGATGCATACCTGTAAAAGAGAAAACATGTTGTAATTTTAATCAATTTTCAAACACTTGTGTGTTCTACTGTACTTGTTTTGTCAGACATGAAAGCTCATCTCTAGCTGGCACCTCGTCGAGGCCCGCCGACACACCTGAGCCACGAACACAGACGTGCTAAAAATGGATACAAATTTTTTGCTTTGCTTACAAGATACATTACTGAATTTTTCTACCTATATTCATAGAGTTTCTTACCCACACAAACTTAACGGACTATATAAACATTTCGAGTAGAGATGAAATCGAATCCGTACATACGACCGTATTAATGAAATTACGTAGCCACTGTGCAAGTCGTGTCATTGGGTTTGAATTATCTTAACGGTGGTTCAAAAATAACATACAATTTTTTAATTATAGATAACAGACATTGTTTTTTTTATTGTTGTAGGACAGAAGACAGGCTGACGGCCCACTTATAATTTAGCAGTTACCGTCGCCTATGGGTGTTTGTGACGCCAGTGACATCGCGAACATGCTGCTGTACCGTAAGGGTACAGGAACTTGGGTCACTAATGTCGGAACACAACATAAAGTTAATATGGTGGCATACTTATGACCATATGTGGTCGCCATCCAGACGGGCTTGGGGCCCTACCACGTAGCTAGGGTGGGTTGTTTTGTCGCCTTTTACGACAGGCCGACCCCGGCCGAAGAGGTATTCTTTCTCCGCCGTTGCACGGATAAAATTTGTGCATTACATACATTATACAAATTTCATACAATTGCTTGAATTGCTTATCATAATATTAGTTCTGAAGATTTTCTTGTAGCCGGAGACCTAGGTTATATGATCGTATAGTTAAATTGGTTTTTTTAAGGTACGCCTGACACCTCTGAGTTTATTTTTAGAGAGCTTTCACCATGTATGACCCCACATGTTGGTACTATCAAATGCTATAGTACTTTTTGTTTGTTTCGTTTCCTCCTAAATAGTGTACCCGCCACGCTGGTCCAAGTCAGATTACACATACATAATTTGAGTATGCAAGTTTTCTCACGATATTATCCTTCATCGTCGGTGAGAAAAGGGCGCATGTCATCGTGGGATTCGAAACCAAGACCCGCTTCGCCGTTTAGACTGGTGATCGTGATACCACTAGGTACCACGTACCTTATTGGTAACTATTAACAATTAATAATCGAATTTATTTGCGATTTGACTCACATTTTATTTTAACCGAGGAATAAACTTTTGTTCAACTCGTTTCACACTGGAAAGTTTTTTCTTCATAATTTTAATTAATATTATCACACCTCAAGTAATAAAAGGAAGTGGTTTTAACTTATTGATTTTATTTATTTCGCCATAAAATATAAACAACAACTTAAAAGCAGAAAAACAATAATTGAACGTATTTAATTAATTATTTCGTAGTATATGATATTACTAATTTCCACGACGAAAAATGTCGTCATGTGCATTACAGTAGTACTTCGTTTATGACGAAATATTTCGTTATACACAGGTTAATAACTGAAAGGGGCCGTGTCCCAGACGGCTGTACGGCTGTGTCACGGTCGCCGGTGATATTTAAATATCGCCCCCATTTTTGGAATTCTATCTATAGAAAGAACCGCTTCAGTAAAACTGTTACCCCTGGCATTACGAGTATAATTAATTTTAGGTTTATAAAATACTAGTAAGCCATGTCCTTAATATGAGGTACCTCACCACACTCTAACTATGTATGTATTCGAATCCCACGATGGCGGTATTTAGGCAGATTTCACGCATTTTTTTGTTTGGCTGCTCTTTTTACGTAGTGTGGCTAGAACTTAATTTGTCTTATTATTGCAGTTTTTTTTCTCACTTATTTACTTTTTTGCTTTTCTTTATCTAATTATTACTACTTATACTGTATGTTGCCGGTTACGGACCGAGATTGTACCGCACAGGGATGAGGAGGATAGCTCGAGAGCAGTGGACTGTATGAGAGAGGAGGAGAGGAGCGGTGGCTAGAGATACGCGACACCTTGCAGTGGACAAAGACATTCGTACTGAACTTGATTCCACCCCATCCCGGATCGGTTCAGGTCCGCTCGCGGAGGAACTGTTGCACGGCACCAGCTAAATGTCACGCACACTGAGCACACAATCTTATGGCACGGCCAATGAGAGGAGTAACTGAAGCCAATTGCGCACGGCACAAAGAAAGGTCTTCAGGGAGGTCGAACGTCAACCGTTCCGCGCGTTTAGGAGCTCACGCGATACTAGTTATATTATTTGCGCCCCACCCTCACTTTTACCATTTACCTCACCGAGAATGAGGGTAGGTAACAAAAATCAGGAGGCGGGATTTCAAATACCCTTTATGGAAGGATCGAATATATACAATTATACTTATTTACGTTATCTTTACATGTATTGATGTTTTTATCTGTGCGGGGGCGGAAAAAGAATACTAACCTCTGCGGCCGGGGTTGGCCTATCGTAAAAGGCTATAAAACAACCCACCCTAGTTACGTAGTAGAGCCCCAAGCCCCTCTGGATAGCGACCACCTTTGGTCTTAAGTATGCGGCCATAGTAACCTTGTGTTGTGTTCCGGCATTAGTGACCCAAGTTCCTGTACCCTTATGGGACAGCAGCGTGTTCGCGATGCCACTAGCATTGCAAACACCCATAGGCAACGAAAACTGCTAAATTCTAAGCGAGCCGTCAGCCTGTCTGCTGTGCTACAGCAATAAAAAGAATTTAACATTTGTCAGCTTAATCTTTCACATATTTTAGTATAATTAATACCAACGGTGACGGAAACAGTGCAACCTGCATAACGATAACACCTGTATATGTCCATTACAGACCATACCAGACAATTTACCTTGGATAAGCATGGCGGGTATGTATATTTATACGACCCTTTATATATTTAAACGACTTTATTAGGACTGAGGGTACTTATAAGACGTAAGTACTTAAGCAGCCGTAAGTTGTTGCCCTTAGGTTTTTTGTGTGCCTTGTGTTTCATACAAAGGAATTATATAATATTAAAATTTCTTCGAGGCCGACAGCGCGTTGGTGATTTTGTTGATTTACAAACGTCTATAGGCGGGCCGCGGCGGTGAATACCTGTTATCGGTTGGTTTGTTTGACTGTCTGCTGATCTCCTGCTATACAAAAATTTCAAATTCAACTAATTCTATTCATCGAATCTATCCATATTACAAATGAAGTATTTTCATATTTACTGGAAATTTATTGAAGGCTTAAGTATACTGTGCCGTAGGTAGCAGCTCGCAAGCTGATGCAGCCTGATCAGTAACGGACGAATCTATGACGCAAGATTTTTACGTGATTGGGGGTAGATAGAAAAAACTTTTCAAAAATCAAATACATTTTATATTATCTTGCTTTACCTCTTCTTTAAACTTTTCTTTGGTAAATAAATACATATTAACACCCAGAATCGGGACGGGTATCAAACACGTAATCCTTGCAAATGTTTTGACGTCCGAAAGCTCGTGTGCCAGAGGTGGTCAAGGCTTAGCTTCCGTCACTATAGTTCATTCGCGTTAAGAAAATAGTTAGTCATCGTTGGCAGCCGGCCTAGCCCTGGCATCCGACCAATCAGGTCACAACAAATTAAAAAATTATGTCACAGTGACCAGTTGACGGCAGATCATCTTTTGAAAATGATGACCTGATTGGTCGGGGGGCTGGGCTAGGCCGGCAGACAACGATGACTCACTATTTTCTTAACGCGAATGGACTATAATGACGCACACCAACGTCTATACTAAATTATAGTCCCGGGCTCTAAATTAAAACTTTTGATTTGACAGACTTAAAGGACGGGTTGGCATACTTTTGTAGTCACTTAGGATATTAATAATAATAAAAAAAAACACTTATTTCAATCTATATTTATTGATTTCATAATACAATAGTCTCGATGAAGTGAGTTGAATATTATAATTATATGTATTTGAATAAATAGATAGATAACAGTTCGTAAATAAAATTTATAATGATAACAGCCTACTTATTTTACTTAATAAAATATTATGTTTTTAACAATCGATGATCTTTTAATCAAAATCTCAACTATGAATTTTTTCGGCTAAATTCTATAATGATTATACTAAAATAGCATTTCTAGCGCTAAATTCGGTAACTTATAAGTTTTTTATGTGTATTTAATTATATATTATTATGAAATTTATTTAAAATGAGCATATATATGATATACTTGTTAGTCAGCAATGTTATCCGAACTAAATTCATAGTTGATTCGGTCTGCAGTTGGATTTATCATTTTACATTAGTCATAGCTAAGGCCGATAGATTGAGCCCTCGGCTCAACTCGTTCTGTTACTAAGACTCGTATATCAGTTAATCCGGATCAAACATCTGTAAGAAGGTAATTAATACTGTGACACTTCACACAGCGCACCAAAGTATGCAGCAGAACGCTTGTTATATGGGTACCAGACAATTGATACTTTTTTAATTGCTGAGGAACAGCAGGTATACTGACAGCCCATTTAATAGTAAGCAGTTACCGATGTCTGTGGTTGTCTACGACGCTAGGGACACCACTAACTTACTGCTGTCTACATAGGGGAATGGGAACCTGGGTTACTAATGCCAGAACACACGACACGAGATTGTTATGGCGGTATAGTTATAGACCAGAGGTAGTTGCCATCCACACGAGCTTAGAGTCCTACCTAGCTGAAGTTGTTTTGTCGCCATTTACGACAGGCTGCCCCCGCCGTAGGTGGTATTCGCACTCCGCCCCAGCACGGAAAAAATTGTCTTGCAATTCTACAACTTAGACTACGGTTCTCCAATAAATCGACAAAATCGACAATCTCCAACGACCGAAATTTTGATCAAAGATTATTAAAAACGATGTAATATTTCAAATTACAATTTTAATAGCTAATTAACATTTTGTATTATGTTTAAATAACAAACTACTAAACACTAACATAAGGATTTTAATACTGTTATTTTGGCAATTAATAGAACATATTAAGAAAATCAAATAATGTTTATAATATTTAATTTTCTTATAGAAACAATTTCTAATAATAATTTTAAGCTACACGCGTAACACAGTTTGTACATTATAGCACGTTTACGTAATATTACAACTTAGTTTTGAATTTAAGTAGAACATGTATAAATAGTAATGGATATTTTCATGAATTTAAGACCAATATATTATTTAAATTAGGAAGACAAATGTGAAAGATGATCATAAAATATTTTTCCAAACAGAAACTTTGGTCACCACTCATTTTTAACCACTCTTCTGAGAATACTGCCTCAACTATTACAGTTATAGTAGAGTATGTATGTTTTTATGAGTATGTATGAGTACAGTATGTTTTTAATACTTTTTAAAAATCACCTCTCTCAATAACCCAATCAATCAATTTCAAGGATTCAATTTCAAGCATCGCATCCCAACGGTTTATACGCGCACTGCAAACAACACAAGCAAACGAATACTCATTGAGCCTTTGAATTGGCCTGTTCTTAGATCTATTTCGGCCGCCATATTTAATTCGCAACAAATTGTCAAATGTATATTTTTCTCATATACTTAGCATTGTTTGAGCTCTGTTTGATAGTGTTGTAGGGTTAACGAATGAGTGAGAACCTAAAATAGTAACTCAAACTAGTTTCAAATATTCATTTTTAAAAATTAAAATATTGTAATTTTATAATACACATAAATAAATATATATATATATATATATATATATATATATATATATATATATATATATATATATATATATATATATATATATATATATATATATATATATATATATATATATATATATATATAGCTCTATCTTAGTATTTTTACGATTATACCAAAGAAAATAATTTTTACGAGACGTAAGAATAACAAGAGAAGAATTAATAATATATGCGATATCATTAATAAATAAATAATACCTTACAGCTAGTATGAGAAATTTAATTTTATCACGACTTAAAACAGAATAATGTCAACATCAAAACACCGATAAGGCAATCATCACAATCTGTGCGTCATTTTATGTTTAGTCATTAGATATGTATAAGCAAAAAAATCGTGAAAGCAGAACATCTAAAATGATTTTTGATACAATTTGTATCCTAAAGAAAACTTTAATATCAAATTGACAGTTAGAACGGAAAACAAGATGGAACACGGAAAATGATGTCTACATAAACTGTCAATTACACAAGTTTCTTTAGGCAATATACATTCTACTAAAAACTTATCTACTGACAAGTTAAATAATGCAATGTATCCTTATTAATCCTTAGCGCTCTAATTATTTTTATTTTTCTTGCCAGTTGACTCCTTAGCAAAAAGCCAATGGAGGGCTAAAGATTAATAATAAGTAATTAAATTGTTTCTATTAGCATATTTAAAATTATTACACGGTCTTCAATGTTTAAAGATAGCTAGAAGACTATGAATTCGTTAAAATTTCCTACTTAAATTAATTTTATATACAGAAACGAAGCTTTTGGCACTTTGGTCATTCAATACTTTGCATTTTCCTGGTCTTGTTTAAAATAAAGATTCACATTTAAATTGTAATAACAAAGACTTTTGTGCGTACCATACTCAATACCTCGTATCTTTTGCTAACCAAAGTTATTTCAACATAAGCATACTCTAGGTTTTGTTGGATTGAATATTTTTTTTACACAGGGTGGGCTATGTAAATTACACCAGCTCGTAAATATTTTGCACCAAATTGGAACGGTTGCCGTAACTGAAGTCAGCTTCGAAGAACTAAAAGTATATCTTCAAGTTTGATTGTAAGGTAGGGGACACTTTATAAGTATATATGTATAAGAATGGAAAATACTTGAACTTCTACGTGCTACGGACAAAACGTAGCCAGACATCGTAGTCACAGTGTCCATAGGAGGCTTAGTGGGTTGGCAACCGAATTTCGGGCGCTGTTGGATTCCGAGCACAAAAAAGAGCGCGCCAGCATATATGACAGTGTTCACTTTGAGGGAGAGGGGACTTTACATTCCCCTTTCCTCACTGTAAAAGGGAAGATTTATCTTCTTCGTATAAAATATCCATAATACTGTATAAAAATAGGACTACATGGATACAAAGTCATTTAAATTAAATAAAATATGTTTTAGAATAGTTACTATTTTATTTAAAAATCAGGCGATTATTGATACCCAATATAAAATCCGAGGGCGTTATATACTATCATATTTATATTATTTCAAACAGTACCAGGATAGCACAAGTCCCTGTCCTTTGCTTTCTTAGTACAAATCTTTCTTATTTCTTTTATATTAAAATGTTAAGCCAGATAAGTTATCAGTGCGAAGTTACCAGAACTTGAAATATCTGTAGCATACGAACACCTGTGTTCGGAAGAGAAGACCTAATTTAATGAAGTACGGTCGGCCAATGAATCCGTTCTAAGCTACAATGTTAGCAGATTAATTATTATTTATAATTATTATCTATTTTTATACGTATATTATTATTATATATTTTATAGGCGAAGACCGAGTACTTGGCCTGTAACTCAACAGATCCCACACCTGTGCGCATAGGCGACGATACAGTCAAGCGCACGGAACAGTTGAAATACCTGGGATCTGTATTTCACGCGTCTGGTGATATTGACTCCGACGTTAAGGCACACATTGCTGCCGCGTGGGCCAAATGGTGTGAGGTGACTGGTGTCATCTGTGACTTTAAAATACCGGTTAAATTGAAGGGACAGGTCTATAAGACCATCATTAGGCCTGTGCTTTTATACGTATGTGAAGTATGACCGGTGCTGGAGTGACACAAGCAGGCACTGCGAGTCACGGAGATGAATATGCTGCGGTCGATGTGTGGAGTAACGCGGAAGGACCGCGTTAGGAACTCTCGTATTCGCAGCAGCCTTCATGTCCGTGACATTGCGGATAAATTGCAGGAGTGTCGCCTTCGCTGGTATGGCCACGTTTTACGGCAACCGGCTACTTATGTGCGGAACAAATGTCTGGCCATGCCGTCACCGCCCTGTCCCGATAGGAGGGATAGACTCAAAAAGTGCTGGCTTGACGTCGTAGGGGTTGACATGCGTGCTAATGGACTGACCACCAAAGATGCCGAAGATCGTGCGAAGTGGAGAGGAGAAAGTCGGAAAGCGGACCCCTGGTGCCGAAGCGAGAGTATGGGCTGCAACCGGGATTCAACGCTAAGATGATGATGATCTATTTTTATACGTATCGCGTATGGAGCAACTTATTATTCTAAATGAGATCTGATATTATGGTATATATAGTTTTTGATTTTCAAGTACCAACCAAAGTTAGTTTATATTTGTAATATTGGGTTAAGTTTTAATAAATAAATCTAGTCCTAATTTAAGTAGCGTAGCACTTGTGTTATGGGTACTAGACAACTGATAAACTACATATATACTTTTTATCGTAAATAAATACATATTATACATAAACACCCAGACGCGAGATATGAACCGAACCCATGACCTCCGCAAGCGTACCAAAGTACGTCAGTCGCTACGCCACGGAGGACGTCAAAATTTTTATGTATGTTTCAGAAATGTCAATATTTGGTTTTTATAGGGGCGATTGCTTTCTGTATCTAATTGATAGGTGTTTTATATAGGGGAAAATATTAATATCAAGGATTAAAAAATTTATAGTACTCAGCATACACTTTTTGGTACACAAGCACATATGACCAAGTGAGTGACCGATCTATCTGTCAAAACACAGAGTAAAAATTATGTTTAATTTTTAAACATTAAAGCTGCGTTCACTTCTAACCCTAATCCTCAAAGAAAAACTGAATTATTGGCTGCAACCACACTATGTAACTCGTCAATCAATTTTGTTTAAGTACCTAATAAGTTAATATAGTAATAAGGTTGATTATGTTTTTACATATTTAAAGAAGAAATAATTTCGTGGAAAGAAAACTTTTAAACTGATTGGCCGACCGAATCCTTAATGAAATATTTATATTTACTAAAAACTTTTAAATACGAATTTTAAAACGCTCCTAAATGTTATGTACCTAGTACGCTAAAACTTACCCAATTCAGTTTCTAATTTTTTATTAATTTTAATAAAATATTTTCGATTTAAGATTCTAAGTTGGTCATTAATAAACTTTATTATTTAAACACTAATCAATGAAGAAACATGCAAAACTATGAGATGAGCAATTTTATACTTAAAGATCAAATTACTAAATTCATTCAAATATATTCTTACATATTATACATACTATTTTATATATAATATTTATTTTTCTTTAATTCTCACATTATAAATAACTATAAGTTAAAAATCGTTCACAGAACAGAGATATTAAAAATAAACGTGCGACTCTTAACTTCGAATATACTTTTAACATGTCCGTATTTTTATAAATGAAGTTTATTTTCTTAAAAAATACGATCCATTTTATGTACGACACTTTGAATGTGAACAAGCACTCGTGAAGCAGAAGCGAACACAGTTTGTTAGAAAACGGACGTAATATTGTCGTACGTCAATCATTCGCGCGATAATTATCATCGTGCGTACCCTTGACGGAATGTACGTCAAGCTTTAGCTTTATAATAGTATACATATAAATGTATATAGACATGTAATCATATTGCAATCAAAATATAGAAAATCATACTTTGATTGCACATAGTAGCACTAGACGAATACGTCTTTTTTGTGGGTAACCTTTACTAGTGGTTAAGCTTTGCTTTATTTCATATCCAACCACCGGATTAGTACGGCATTTGGCACCTGAGAGATGGAAACTGAGGTCACAAAATCACCAAGCCACGGACTGGCCAAAATAGAACTGTTTGATTGTTGCCCCCTGAGTTTATGTTGGGGTTAAGAGTGCTAAATCGAGGCCTCAAGCTTCTCCAACAATACACACAGCAAACCACTGTGGGAAGAACAGCCGGAGAAAAGTATTGGTATGCGTGTGACCGCATAGGTGAAAAGGTTTTCGAAATAACCTATATCTAAATTTTATTTTTATGACACTTTTTTGGACATGTTTCTTCTAATGCAAATTATTTTCTGATAACACTTAGTTTAGCATCTCTATATCAGTTTTACTAAAACTAATAATAAAGTCGCGCATCTATCATTGATATCTTCTTTTATTCATTTACTAAAGTAGAACTGTCGCGAGTGAATTTGAATGTAAATAAATACACCGCCATTAATGTATTAAACCGACTATAAGTAGTTGTTGCGTTTTAAAAATGAGCTATGCAATCGAGAAAAACTACAATAGTATAATATGTGAGAACTTTATAAGCATATTAATCTACCTATCGAGATTCGTTGATGTCACAAGTAGAAAGCATCATCTATTACAACAATGAATGCTGATTTACAAAATGTGTGAGTGATTTTATCATTAAAAATACTACTTCTTCTAAAAGTAATCGGTTGTCTGGAAGAGATCGCTCTGAGCAATAGCTCTGCCTATCGGTAAGCATAGTTTATTTAGTTTTATTTTTGTATAATAAGTTGTTAAGCAATGTTAATCTATCTATGTAGATAGATATTGAGTTTAATCGTATGTAGATACGATTAAACTCAATCATATGTAGATAAATAACTTCATTAAAAGCAACAGCGTTCATCTTTGAAAATAAAGCGTGAGGTAGATTGCATTTAACGAGTTGCATCAATTCAAAATATTTCAATCATTCACTTTTTGAGAGTGAAATCTCTTTAGGCACGCTTTGAGCTTTTTTTAAACAGTGAAATAAAACTGAATAGTCTGAATACGACGGTGATTTAAAGTCTATTTCACACTAAGTACGGACTTTAAATGGAACATACTCAAATCTAATCGTCAATTCCATTTCAATTTTACTATGTAGTATGTTAAAAAGTTTAGGTTTTTTTTATTCGTTTCTTTTTCTTATTATATATATATATATATATATGTAAAGAGAATATCATCTCTTTAATGTTATTGTATTATGGTTAGGTTGTGTAACCAGGACATAATCCCTTTTGATTTAACGCGCTTAATGTCATGTGTCATAGAAGTGTGACACATGACATTTGCCTACAAAAAAGTAAACAATATTTACGTTATTACGTTACAGATTTGATTTAAATAATTTAATTAATAGATAGAAAAGCAAGAGTTATGAGAGACGAGTAATCAACTTTAATTGTCGTTTCTGTTATTTTTATAGAAACAAATTTGTTTGATTTATTCGGACCATCCAGACTGAAACAAATAAATAATATTATAAAACGACAATTTTCGTCACAAAATGAAATTGCAATTCGAGTTCAGAGCTGTGGCTTCTCCAAAGGACTGTAAAACTACAGTAGTAGCTGTAACCTCAATTGTCACAGAACAAGGGGAAAAATATGTTATACCAGATGACCTCATGTATGCAGATTATCATGAAGAGTTGACAAAGACGGAGACTTTCAAAAAGGTAAAAAATTCATTAGGAAAAAGGCATGATGAGTTAAAAATATGGATAAAAATTTCAAAAGAATTAGAAAAGATATATTTAGATGATGAAGGAAATATCCAGTTTGGAGGGAAATATTTAAAACAAACACTTCAAGAGAATATTAAAGAAAACTCGAGCTTGGAAAAAATATTAGAAAAATTAATTGAAAAATCAGAAAAACACGAAGAAGAAAAAAACTTAAAACATATTGTAGATAAATTTGTATTAGAAAAATTTAATTATAAAACATCTAATGTTAGACAATGGTTACATATATTCGAAAAAGAGTGTGGAAGATTTAAAATAGAAAAAGATAAAACTAAAATAGAATTATTAAGAATATTTTTAGATGCAACTTGCCAAGATTGGTATACTTCTACTGTAATAAAAGGAGAACATGAAAACAATTGGAATACGTGGAAACAGATATTAATAGAAACCTTTTCAGGTAAGGGATGGAGTAGCAGGACATATGCTCATTATTTTAAATACAAAGAAGGTTCAATAGTACAATATGCAATAAAGAAAGAACGATTATTATTAGAAATAAATAAGGACATGGACGCTGATACAATGATAGATAGAATTGCATTTGGGTTGCCAGAATTTATTAGAGAGAAGATCGCCAGAGATGAAATAGAAAATACAAAAGATTTAATAAATGAATTACAGAAGCTTGAAGGGATAATAAATAAAAAGAAAACATTTAAAAAAGAAGGTAAACCAGAACATAAATTCAGAAATGAAGAAAAGAAACCATGTATGACATGTGAAAACATGGGTAAAGGTATAAGATATCATCCAGAAGAAAAATGCTGGTTTAAACTAGAGAAAAAAGAGAAACCTAAAGCTATAGGAAGCAATTCAGTAATAGAAGTAAATTTAAATACAGAGAAAAAAAACTAATAGTCACACCATTGATCAGACTTAAGCTACTAGTTGAGAATCAGATAGAGATAATGGGAACATATGATCCAGGTTCTCAAGTATCCTTGATAAACTCGAAATGGATAAAAATAAAAGAGAATAGAGAAGATTTAAACAAGATATTCTTGAGGTCTGTCAATGGTGTGAATCAGACAAATGGATTGGTAAGAATAAGAATAAAAATATTTGATATAGAAAAAATAGTAGATATATATGTAGTTGAAAGAGAGGATTTTGAAGATTTTATAATAGGATTAGACTTAATTCCTATGTTTAAGTTGAGGTTGAATGAAAATTTAGAAATCTCACAGAAAATAGAGAAAAAGTTAGAAAAACCAGAGATAACATTAAGTGAAGTTACAAATTGTTCAATTAATTTTAATGAACACGTGGAAACAGAAGAATTTCAAACAAATATAGAACATTTAGATAAAGATAAAAAAATGAAGATAGAAAAATTGATAGATAAAAACAAATCAGTGTTTGCGAAAGACAAGTATGATATTGGGACTGTTAACGAATATGAAGCTAGAATTGACTTAATAGTGGAGAAATACTGCAGTAAAAGACCCTATAGATGTAATATAAAAGACAAAAAAGAAATAGAGAAACAAATAGCCAACTTACTAGAGAAGAATTTAATCGAAGAATCTTATAGTCCTTTTGCTGCACCCGTCACACTAGCATATAAGAAAAATGAAGGAAAGACACGTCTGTGCATAGACTTTAGAGATTTAAATAAAAACATTGTCCCTCAGGCACAACCATTCCCTTTAATAGATGATATAATAATAAGAGCCAGAAATTGTAAATACTTTACGACACTGGACATTAACTCAGCTTTTTGGTCAATACCACTAAGAATTGAGGATAGGAGGAAGACGGGATTTGTAACACAAGATGGTCACTATCAATGGACATGTCTACCATTTGGCTTAAAAACGTCTCCAGCTATATTTCAACGAATTCTGAGTAGCATATTAAGAAAATATGGACTAACTGAATTTTCAGTGAACTATATAGACGATATCTTAATACACTCACCGACGTTTGAAGAACATCTAAATCATATTGAAAAATTATTAAATGCAATAAAAAAAGAAGGACTCAGGTTAAAATTTAAAAAGTGTACATTCGCTGCTAGTTCGGTTAGATATTTAGGACATGTAATAGGAGAAAATACGGTTAAACCGTTGAAAGACAACATAACGTCAATAAAAAATTTCCCAATTCCTACTACACAAAAGCAAATTAGACAATTTCTGGGGAAAATAAATTTTTACCATGAATATATAGAAAAGAGCTCAATATTACTAGATCCATTACATCAACTATTAAAAAAAAATGTAAAATTTATATGGACAGAGGATTGTGAAAAATCTTTCAGAAAGATAAAAGAAATGCTATGTTCCCAACCAGTGTTGGAGATATTCGACAAAGACCTTCCAATCAAGATATATACAGATGCATCACTTGAAGGTATAGGCGCAATACTAAAACAAACACAAGAGGATGGAAAAGAAAAACCTGTGGCCTACTTCTCAAAGAAACTTAATGAAACGCAAAAAAGAAAAAAAGCTATTTATCTTGAATGCTTAGCTATAAAAGAGGCAATAAAGTACTGGCAACACTGGCTGATAGGGAGATACTTCGAAATATACTCTGACCACAAACCACTGGAAAATATGAATATAAAAGCACGAACAGACGAAGAATTGGGCGATCTAAGTCACTATCTATCTCAATACGATTTTAAAATTATATACGTCCCAGGTAAAGATAATAAAGAAGCGGACTGCTTGAGTAGAAACCCTGTTCTAGAATCAAATACAGAAGAAGAGGATTTATTAAAAACGGTAAATTTTATTGAAATAGATGAAATAAAATTAGATCAGATGAATAATATACTATTACAGAATAAAAAAGAAAAATTAATAGAGAAAAACGGAATATATTATAAAAAAGTGAAGAAAAGAGAGAAAATCATATTATCAGAAAAATTCAGTATTGATTTAATTAATAAAATACACAAGGAATGGTGTCACACAGGAATAACACAAACACAAATGAAAATATGTCCATATTATACTGCTAAAAATTTAGTGAAGAATATAAAAAAAATTTGTAAAGAATGTTATATATGTATTAAGAATAAGTCAAGAGGGCAACATAAATTCGGCTCAATGTCACAATTAGGACCAGCGACCAAAGCTTTCGAAATTATGTCCATAGATACAATTGGAGGATTTGGAAGCACTAGATCAACAAAAAAATATATTCATTTACTTGTTGATCATTTCACGAGATATGCGTTCATTTCAACATCAAGAACTCAAAACGCCGCTGATTTTATAAAACTAATTCAAACTGTGTTAGACATAGAAAACATCGGAACAATCTTAACGGACCAATATCCTGGAATAAATTCGAAAGAATTTAAAGATTATTTAAAAAATAAAGGAGTGCAATTAATTTTTACTGCAATAAATGCACCATTTTCTAATGGTCTGAATGAAAGACTGAATCAGACATTAGTAAATAAAATAAGATGTAAAATAAACGAAGAGAAAAAGAATAGAGCATGGACATCGATAGCGAGAGAATGTGTGAATAAGTATAATATACTAGAACATACAATAACGGGATTTACACCAGAGTATCTATTATATGGCACAGACACCAGTAACATACCAGAAGAGTTAAAAAGAAAGAAAAACGGAGAAGACTGGATAAGAGATAAGAAATTAGCATTAGAAAGAACACAGAGATCACATAAGTATAACGAAAGTTTATTTAATAGAAACAGAAGACACCATGAATTCAACGAAGGAGATATGGTATTCATAGAGAATGGAAACAAACTCAATAGGAAAAAGCTAGAAGAACTAAGAATCGGCCCATATATAATAGAAGAAAAAATTTCAAACTCAATTTATAAAATAAAAACTGGAAAAAGAAATCAAGACACGAGTCTATTCCACGTGACAAAACTAATTCCAATGTTTGAAGTTGAAGCTGATTGAAAAATTATGCAATTTTCATATCGTGGAGGGGAGATGTAAAGAGAATATCATCTCTTTAATGTTATTGTATTATGGTTAGGTTGTGTAACCAGGACATAATCCCTTTTGATTTAACGCGCTTAATGTCATGTGTCATAGAAGTGTGACACATGACATTTGCCTACAAAAAAGTAAACAATATTTACGTTATTACGTTACAGATTTGATTTAAATAATTTAATTAATAGATAGAAAAGCAAGAGTTATGAGAGACGAGTAATCAACTTTAATTGTCGTTTCTGTTATTTTTATAGAAACAAATTTGTTTGATTTATTCGGACCATCCAGACTGAAACAAATAAATAATATTATATATATATATATATATATATATATATATATATATATATATATATATATATATATATATATATATATATATATATATATATATATATATATATATATATAGTCACTTAAATACTTAATTAGCTTTTAATTGAAAATATCGCAGTTGATTAGATGTCGCTCGCAACTTGTGAATTCCACGATTACTTATTACAATAGCCTTACATTACAATTATTTGTCATTTAGAAATTACACTTTACCATTCTCGAGTAATGCGATTTTAAACAAGGATCGCGAGAATTAACATAAGGGATCCATGATAATGTCACAACGATTTTGACGGTTTTGAAACAAACAACAAACATCATTTATTATATATACCTACTAGCTGATTATGCCCGCTCCGCTGGGCGAATAACAGGAAAAAGTATATCGAAAAAAACACGAGAAAGGGGACGATGGATAGAAAAATAGAAAAAAATAACCTATAAGCATCTACAAAAAATTCTGCGTCGAATGGTAGTAGTCTCATACCGGTTTCAATTTAAAAAAAATACCAAATTAACACTAATCACAATTTATTCTTGATTATCAAAATACAATTTAAAAAAGCAGTTCGTAGCAGACCCGGTTCTCTTGCGGTTCCCGCTTTAAAAGGTAGAAAACCAGTAGGCCGCTACCATAGACGCGACGCTCCGCCTAAATGAATTTAAAAATCAAGACATTTTCGAGTTTGTTGAAGTTCAACGACTAGCGCGCCGTCATCTATAAAATGTACACCTTCCTAATATTTCAGCTTAACTTTTAACAGCTTTTTTATAATATCATAATGAGCCTGAAATAGCAGATATAACTAATAATATTTACTAAACTCTTGACAGATAATATTAACATTTTAAAAATAAAGTTTAAAATTAATACGAATTATAATGTAAATTTATTAAACATGAAATTCATTGTAATTAAAATAAATTGCAATGGAATGAATGAATGATTCATTCAATGTTTATAGCCACTTTCGACATCCTTGTACAATTTAAATTCTATGAAATATTTAAAGTTAAAAGCAGTGATCAAAATTGACTACATAACTGTGATTTTAAATCGATTTTATTTGATTGTGCAAAAAGGAGTGTACAAGTAGTAATAATAAAATATGCTGTTTGTTTCAAAAAGCTTATAGTTATAATTAGTTATAACAAGTTATAGCTAAGATCACAAAACCGATTGACTAAAGAACTACATTTCAATTCCTTTGTCTCTAAGATGAAAAGTTTGCTCGGTATAAAACAATCTCACTTGAAATGGGAATCAATAAAGGTGAACGCACACTCACAAACGTCGAATGGCTTGTTGACAGAAATAATATCTAAATAAATAGTCGAATTAATTTGCATGATATAAGATTTTTTATAACATATTTCATAGTATTTTAACAGGATTAAAAAAAATTAATTGCATGTTTTGCCTTATATTACTAGCGCACTCCGGATCCAGAAATCAAAAGATGCAACTGACGTAATTATTACATTATACATATTAATGATAATATAACTTGTACATATTAAATTTTATTTTTATTTTTTTACTTAAATACATTTGATAAATTTGTGCGTGGCACAGATATTCTAAGTTTCTTTTTAAAATATCACGAATGACGATGTAATTGTCGACGCATATAAGTAGACGTTCGCCTTAATGAGATTTGTGGTAGTGGGATGAGAAAGGTAGTGGGGTAATTTTGAGCATAATTTAATTCTTAACATTATAGATACTAGAAGATCAATTGGGAGTAATATTTGGTAATTGAAAAGCTATTTAAAATATTTAAAACAAATGTTATGATATTCAACTGTTAGCATTACAATATTTGTAATTGTAGGGAGAGGTTGAGATCGATCGTGAGATATAGCATTAAGTAACATTGGTTGGGAGTCCAGTAGCGATAGGCGTTGAATCAACCGTTGATCTCTTGTCAACATATTAACGTTAACTGCATACGAATCAACTAGTTGAATTCGTCAACGACTTTAATGAATTTAACTCGATGCTTCGTTGAAAATAACATCATAGATTATGAGCGACGTTCGAATTTGAACTTTAAGTAACATAAGCAAAGGTTGATTTTTGAAATACTATTTTAAAAAAATGACTGGTAAGGCGCCTTATCCTATCTTTTTTCCTGCCTATCCGCAAGTTAGTTTAAATGTTGCTTATTATTGGTTATTTCGAATAAAACTACTCGACCACCGCCGCGCTGCCCTCTTCTTGGCCAGCGCCAGCGCCGACGATACGTATCGTCGAAACTTAGATAAACCTGCACGAGTTTTTATATGTGTGTTATTATGGAACCGCTAGTTATAAAGGCCTAGACTCCAAACAGCAGAACCAGCCGTAGAAGGTAGCAGATCGGAGAATCTCAGGTGAGTCGCCGCTCTTTCTGACTTGCTGGGGATATTTCCGTCTCCTTTTCCTTCCACGTTAATTATTAAACCCGCACTACCTTGTTTCCCGCACAACGGCTACCATGTTTTAGATCTAAGCCGCCTCATTCTTTATACGGTCCTTTAGCCTCACCAATGACTATACATATGGGTGGAACCAGTCAGTCCTAAGCTTAAAGAAAAAGTATAAAGGGAAGGTCATCTAAGCATTAATCAAAAGTTTTCCATTAATACATTGAATCGAATAATAAAATATCAGGTTAATAGATGTAGTAGTAATCAGTAAATGAAATTAACATCGTAGCGTTAAAAATATTCAATGAAACTATGGGTAGCGTTAAAATTAATGTCAACTTGCAACGTAAACCGTTCATTTTTACGTTGCGAGTGACAATAATTAGTAGCACGTTAATTCGTTGACAAATTTTACTAATTGATCAACTAGTTGACGAATGTAAATCAACGGTAACGAAAAAACCATCAACAACCCATCGCTACAGTCCAGACCCGAACGCTACTAAAAGCCTAGTCTTTGCAACTTAGTACAGCCAGTGGAATTGTCACAATACCAAGTAGAACCCATGAAAGCATGAATTCAGTGCAAATTCGAGCGAATTTTATTAAATTTCATTGAAATTTAGTAAATTATGAAACAAAGCTTCGATTCAGGTACTTAGTCAACTCAGTGCGTCAAACGTTAGCGCGTTTTAACTTTCGCCCAGCGCAATTAATTCATTCACGGTTCATGTTACATTATAATTTATTTATATTTAAAGTACCAATTGATATAAATAGAACTTGGAAAAACCGTTTTTTTTTTTAAATTCGGAATCTATGTGAAAACATTATACATTGCAGTTCAACTTACCATGTGTACGACTGTCTTTACAGCGCAGAACAACCTTGCTGTTATTGGAAAATGAAACAAACAAAACAGAATATTGGGTCGATTTTTAATTAAAATACACACAATATTTTATAATATTGTGCATGCTAACAGTTGTTGGAGATATGTATATTATTTTAAACAGCGTATTATTTATTTAATATATGTACTATTAAATATGCAATTAAATTTATTTTGGTGTTATTTCAACAGGTATATAAGGTTATTTGCTTTACAATCTGAAATATATTTACGAAAGACAAACATATTGCTTGCTTAGTTATAACTGTGATTTGTGGCGCAGATTTGTGCGTCTACGTCTAGCAGTGAAAAATGCTTGGCTCTAAGTCATTACTTAGAATTGATATTAAATTTTATTTCTTAAAAAAATACGTTATTAAGTTGATAGGCTGATATTTCTCTATAAATATTTTTCAAAACTGCAATTACATATAACCTTGTTTTTATATAAGGTGGATATGGATTTATTGTACTATTGGTGTATTCGGCTTTGCCTGCGATATATCTTCGGACTGTTAACTGATTACCTGAAAGTTATATAAACTATGTACAATTTACATCGTATTAATCTTTGTTTTTTGAAACCTGACTGCTGCTAAATATCACAAGGCTCATCTATGTCGCTGAATAATGATCAAAATTCGATACTGCGACCTAAAAGAGGACCCAACAAAGGAGTTAGGGCACGGCCGGGGTTTTTACTGGGCATGCCGCCGCGACCTGTCTGTTGATGACAAAACTCCTTGATGTACTTAGTTTTTTAATTTATTTTCTAAAATTTTAATTGTAATTTTGACGTATTTTATTGCGTTATTGTTTCTCTGTTCACAAATGTAAAATAAAGGCCTCACGTTGTTCATTGCACTTGTGTGGCAATTTGATTCTGTTTTCCTTGCGTCCCCTATACTATTTGTTAAGAAGCTGAGATAGTCATGTACATGGGATTCTTCTCCCTGCTTATGCGACCGTAGATAGTCGTTGGCTTCTGAAGTTCCGTCGTGGCACTAATAATATGCAGTTATCTCCTAGCAAATTAAGGACCTAGGGGACATCTATCTCTGCTATTTCCTGAGGAAGTAGTCACAGGGAGATATCGATAAATTTGATTTTTACAGAAGCGACTGCCTGATGACTGACTGTATGATCTTTGAAAAAGCCCTACAATACAAGTTTTCCGTCATTAAGTAACACAAAACAATCATTTATTCTTCTTAAATACATTTCTTTTTCTCTGTTCTGTTCTTCGCAGATTTCCTTTAAAACATATTTGTATATCCAATTGTCAATATTTTTTTATCTGATTTCTTTCAATGTACATGTTTATTTGGTATTAATTTGATTTTGAAATATAAATGAGTATACTGTAATTCACACAACGTTAGTTAACGTAAACCAACTTATTCCCAAAAAAAAAAACGGCAGAGCTTTTGTTGTGGGTACTAGACTTAAATACTTTTATTTTTTGTAAATGAATACATATTATAAATGCTCAGACTCAAGGATTCGAATCCATGTGAAAGTTCGTAGTAAGTCAAAGTCGTCACAATAATTTTTGTGTATCTGAGATCTATAAAAATATGTTTCTTACCAAGAGCACAACTCCTCATCTCTCCACGTGTCTCAGTCAAGATTCCCCCCGTTCCTCAGCCCCGCCTTCGTCTCGGGTGGGACCTGTTTCCGGAAGCAATCGTCCAAGAAAGACGACATTGTCCGGTACAGATGCCGTCGGACGCCCGACAATGAATGGTCTTCATCGGGGTAGATCTACGTGAAATTTCAAGTGTATATAAAATTTCAAATAATAATTTAAATAGTTAACGGTTTGGACCAAGTTTTGTATTTTTTATTTGTTTCTTAGCTTTTCTTTTAATGCTGTAGGGCAGCAGACTGGCTGATGGACCACTTCGTAAACAGTTACCGTCGCCAATGCGTGATTGCAACGCCAGGGGGGGGGTATCTGCGGAGCTGTACTGGAACGTGGTCAACTTAACAACACAAGGTTATTATGGCGGCATATTTAAAAAGAGGTAATTGCCACCCAGACGGGCTTGTGACCCTACCCCGAAGCTAGGGTTGTTAGGTCGCCTTTTATGACAGGCAGGCCCCGGCCGAAGAGGTCAGTATTCTTTCTCCGCTCCTGCACGGATAAAGCACTTATACATATGACAATATCCTGGTCATATAAATGTAACCTAATTGGTAAAACCTTTGCTATATATATATATGTAAAGAGAATATCATCTCTTTAATGTTATTGTATTATGGTTAGGTTGTGTAACCAGGACATAATCCCTTTTGATTTAACGCGCTTAATGTCATGTGTCATAGAAGTGTGACACATGACATTTGCCTACAAAAAAGTAAACAATATTTACGTTATTACGTTACAGATTTGATTTAAATAATTTAATTAATAGATAGAAAAGCAAGAGTTATGAGAGACGAGTAATCAACTTTAATTGTCGTTTCTGTTATTTTTACAGAAACAAATTTGTTTGATTTATTCGGACCATCCAGACTGAAACAAATAATTAATATTATATGCAATAAAGAAAGAACGATTATTATTAGAAATAAATAAGGACATGGACGCTGATACAATGATAGATAGAATTGCATTTGGGTTGCCAGAATTTATTAGAGAGAAGATCGCCAGAGATGAAATAGAAAATACAAAAGATTTAATAAATGAATTACAGAAGCTTGAAGGGATAATAAATAAAAAGAAAACATTTAAAAAAGAAGGTAAACCAGAACATAAATTCAGAAATGAAGAAAAGAAACCATGTATGACATGTGAAAACATGGGTAAAGGTATAAGATATCATCCAGAAGAAAAATGCTGGTTTAAACTAGAGAAAAAAGAGAAACCTAAAGCTATAGGAAGCAATTCAGTAATAGAAGTAAATTTAAATACAGAGAAAAAAAACTAATAGTCACACCATTGATCAGACTTAAGCTACTAGTTGAGAATCAGATAGAGATAATGGGAACATATGATCCAGGTTCTCAAGTATCCTTGATAAACTCGAAATGGATAAAAATAAAAGAGAATAGAGAAGATTTAAACAAGATATTCTTGAGGTCTGTCAATGGTGTGAATCAGACAAATGGATTGGTAAGAATAAGAATAAAAATATTTGATATAGAAAAAATAGTAGATATATATGTAGTTGAAAGAGAGGATTTTGAAGATTTTATAATAGGATTAGACTTAATTCCTATGTTTAAGTTGAGGTTGAATGAAAATTTAGAAATCTCACAGAAAATAGAGAAAAAGTTAGAAAAACCAGAGATAACATTAAGTGAAGTTACAAATTGTTCAATTAATTTTAATGAACACGTGGAAACAGAAGAATTTCAAACAAATATAGAACATTTAGATAAAGATAAAAAAATGAAGATAGAAAAATTGATAGATAAAAACAAATCAGTGTTTGCGAAAGACAAGTATGATATTGGGACTGTTAACGAATATGAAGCTAGAATTGACTTAATAGTGGAGAAATACTGCAGTAAAAGACCCTATAGATGTAATATAAAAGACAAAAAAGAAATAGAGAAACAAATAGCCAACTTACTAGAGAAGAATTTAATCGAAGAATCTTATAGTCCTTTTGCTGCACCCGTCACACTAGCATATAAGAAAAATGAAGGAAAGACACGTCTGTGCATAGACTTTAGAGATTTAAATAAAAACATTGTCCCTCAGGCACAACCATTCCCTTTAATAGATGATATAATAATAAGAGCCAGAAATTGTAAATACTTTACGACACTGGACATTAACTCAGCTTTTTGGTCAATACCACTAAGAATTGAGGATAGGAGGAAGACGGGATTTGTAACACAAGATGGTCACTATCAATGGACATGTCTACCGTTTGGCTTAAAAACGTCTCCAGCTATATTTCAACGAATTCTGAGTAGCATATTAAGAAAATATGGACTAACTGAATTTTCAGTGAACTATATAGACGATATCTTAATACACTCACCGACGTTTGAAGAACATCTAAATCATATTGAAAAATTATTAAATGCAATAAAAAAAGAAGGACTCAGGTTAAAATTTAAAAAGTGTACATTCGCTGCTAGTTCGGTTAGATATTTAGGACATGTAATAGGAGAAAATACGGTTAAACCGTTGAAAGACAACATAACGTCAATAAAAAATTTCCCAATTCCTACTACACAAAAGCAAATTAGACAATTTCTGGGGAAAATAAATTTTTACCATGAATATATAGAAAAGAGCTCAATATTACTAGATCCATTACATCAACTATTAAAAAAAAATGTAAAATTTATATGGACAGAGGATTGTGAAAAATCTTTCAGAAAGATAAAAGAAATGCTATGTTCCCAACCAGTGTTGGAGATATTCGACAAAGACCTTCCAATCAAGATATATACAGATGCATCACTTGAAGGTATAGGCGCAATACTAAAACAAACACAAGAGGATGGAAAAGAAAAACCTGTGGCCTACTTCTCAAAGAAACTTAATGAAACGCAAAAAAGAAAAAAAGCTATTTATCTTGAATGCTTAGCTATAAAAGAGGCAATAAAGTACTGGCAACACTGGCTGATAGGGAGATACTTCGAAATATACTCTGACCACAAACCACTGGAAAATATGAATATAAAAGCACGAACAGACGAAGAATTGGGCGATCTAAGTCACTATCTATCTCAATACGATTTTAAAATTATATACGTCCCAGGTAAAGATAATAAAGAAGCGGACTGCTTGAGTAGAAACCCTGTTCTAGAATCAAATACATAAGAAGAGGATTTATTAAAAACGGTAAATTTTATTGAAATAGATGAAATAAAATTAGATCAGATGAATAATATACTATTACAGAATAAAAAAGAAAAATTAATAGAGAAAAACGGAATATATTATAAAAAAGTGAAGAAAAGAGAGAAAATCATATTATCAGAAAAATTCAGTATTGATTTAATTAATAAAATACACAAGGAATGGTGTCACACAGGAATAACACAAACACAAATGAAAATATGTCCATATTATATTGCTAAAAATTTAGTGAAGAATATAAAAAAAATTTGTAAAGAATGTTATATATGTATTAAGAATAAGTCAAGAGGGCAACATAAATTCGGCTCAATGTCACAATTAGGACCAGCGACCAAAGCTTTCGAAATTATGTCCATAGATACAATTGGAGGATTTGGAAGCACTAGATCAACAAAAAAATATATTCATTTACTTGTTGATCATTTCACGAGATATGCGTTCATTTCAACATCAAGAACTCAAAACGCCGCTGATTTTATAAAACTAATTCAAACTGTGTTAGACATAGAAAACATCGGAACAATCTTAACGGACCAATATCCTGGAATAAATTCGAAAGAATTTAAAGATTATTTAAAAAATAAAGAAGTGCAATTAATTTTTACTGCAATAAATGCACCATTTTCTAATGGTCTGAATGAAAGACTGAATCAGACATTAGTAAATAAAATAAGATGTAAAATAAACGAAGAGAAAAAGAATAGAGCATGGACATCGATAGCGAGAGAATGTGTGAATAAGTATAATATACTAGAACATACAATAACGGGATTTACACCAGAGTATCTATTATATGGCACAGACACCAGTAACATACCAGAAGAGTTAAAAAGAAAGAAAAACGGAGAAGACTGGATAAGAGATAAGAAATTAGCATTAGAAAGAACACAGAGATCACATAAGTATAACGAAAGTTTATTTAATAGAAACAGAAGACACCATGAATTCAACGAAGGAGATATGGTATTCATAGAGAATGGAAACAAACTCAATAGGAAAAAGCTAGAAGAACTAAGAATCGGCCCATATATAATAGAAGAAAAAATTTCAAACTCAATTTATAAAATAAAAACTGGAAAAAGAAATCAAGACACGAGTCTATTCCACGTGACAAAACTAATTCCAATGTTTGAAGTTGAAGCTGATTGAAAAATTATGCAATTTTCATATCGTGGAGGGGAGATGTAAAGAGAATATCATCTCTTTAATGTTATTGTATTATGGTTAGGTTGTGTAACCAGGACATAATCCCTTTTGATTTAACGCGCTTAATGTCATGTGTCATAGAAGTGTGACACATGACATTTGCCTACAAAAAAGTAAACAATATTTACGTTATTACGTTACAGATTTGATTTAAATAATTTAATTAATAGATAGAAAAGCAAGAGTTATGAGAGACGAGTAATCAACTTTAATTGTCGTTTCTGTTATTTTTACAGAAACAAATTTGTTTGATTTATTCGGACCATCCAGACTGAAACAAATAAATAATATTATATATATATATATATATATATATATATATATATATATATATATATATATATATATATATATATATATATATATATATATATATATATATTAAAGAAAGATTCGAGGAAAAATATCAAGACATTGTCTGATATACTCCCATACTTCGATTATGCATCTCTTTCACTCTAACACATTTGTTTGTAACCTGTTGTCTGAACATGCTGCCCTGCTCCCCCAAAGCCCTCGCGAGGGCCATGGTTTGTTGAATATGTACGTTATCGTCCGCAGTGCCGTGCACCAGTAGCAGCATTTTGTCGTGCAACGCAGCCGCTTGCTTCGTCACGTCGGCGTCCGCGTAGCCCCTGTAGTTGCCCGTCGCGTTTGGGAAGCCCATGTACCGCTCTGCGTAAGCTGATGCTAAAATCGTTAAATGAGTTAGGGTTTGAAATAAGTATTTATGTAAATTATCGGACCCTACAGTTTATTTTGCTCTATTGCAGCGCCATCTACACCTGCAGCAGGGGGTGGCCTGTCTTAAAAAGCAACCAAATAATACTAAATAGTTGTTCCATTCATATCGTTGTTAAATTTCCTACGTGGTAGGGCTTTGGGCCCGTCTGGATGGCGACCACCATTGGTCTTAAGTATGCCGCCATAATAACCTTGTGTTGTGTTCGGGCATTAGTGACCCAAGTTCCTGTACCCTTATGGGACAGCAGCGTGTTCACGATGCCACTAATGTTACAAACACCCATAGACGACGGTAACTGCTAAAATCTAAGCGGGCCGTCAGCCTGTCTGCTGTCCTACAGAAATAAAAAAAAATGCTTTCCCTGCTTCCCAGAAGTGCTGATGTCACGCTAACATTCTGACATTGCAGACCTCTAGTCAAAACATCCCGCATTCCTTAAACAGCATTCCTCACATCCATAGCATCCTCGCCTTCGATTCGTCATTCAATTCTAATCCAGTCCTCGCCAAGTTCAGTTCCAGTTCAGTTCTCAGTGCTAAGCCTATTAAATTTCAGTTGTAGTTAGTGTAAAGGTATGATTCCGAACTACGCTGTACGCAGCAATGCTGCCGCGACACTACCGGTCCCCATATAATCTCTATAAGCTTGTATGAGAGTACGTTCCGAGCTAGGCAGCAATGCAGCGGCAGCAATGCAGCGGCAGCAATGTAGCGGCAGCACTGCTGCGCGATAGAGTTTGTATGAGGACCGGTAGTGCCGCGGCGGAGTGTCGCGGCGCAGTGTCGCGGCAGCACTGCTGCGTGCAGCGTAGTTCGGAATCATACCTTAACGCTATCATGTAGTTTACTCGATACGATTACGTGACGAAAACATTTTGATTCATGTTATGGGTACAGAGCTGCTACACTTACCGTAGTAGCGCCAGCGGACGATCGGCGCAAGCGCAATTCCGCAATGGAAGACGGCGAGGGGGCTGGCCAGCGCCAGCGCAGCCAGGAAGCCACCATGCGCCGCCCCCCATACGCCTACGCGCCGAGAGTCTATGAAGTGCAGCGACTCGCGGAGATACCTAACAAAATTTGTACTATATATATATATATATATATATATATATATATATATATATATATATATATATATATATATATATATATATATATATATATATCGGAAGAAGCTATGTTGAGAGTAAATGTGAGCTATAGTTGAGTTAATATTTTTTTTTTCACATAGTGCTCTCTGGTCCCAAAGTAAGTAACATAGCACTTGTGTTATGGGTACTAAATAACTGATATACTCCTTGTATACTTTTCTTTTGTAAATAAATTCACACGAGTATTATACTTATCACCGAGACGCATGACGGGAATAAAATCCGAGACCTCCGTCAGCGTGCTGAAGTGCGTAAGCCGTTACGCCACAGATGTCGTCAGGCCACAGGTGCTTACATTTTAATTATTTTAACAAATGTTAATTTAACTTTTTTAATATATTTAACGAGCAATCAGAGCAGAGCACGTGTTTCGAGTAGGGTCGAAGCGCCATCTTTACTTTAGTGAGTCTGTGGTTCTTGGCTTAATTAATTCAAGTGATTAATAGATGATCGAGTAGGATCATTGAGTTTTGTTAAAGTAACGAACTTGTTATGAAGTGTAAATTAAAACAGTATGTAAGATAATAAAGGAAAATATTGTTGCTCAGTCATATAAATAAAACCTCACACATTTAAATGCGTCTACGGAAATTTCTAAAACTATATTTCAATTTAATTGTTACACTCCCCTGCGCTATGTGTAAATTTTTATCGAAGGCCTTTTTACAATCGACTTACAAACATCGGAATCAAGACTAAGTATTCCATAAATATGCATTATATAAATATTTTATCATGGGAATTGCACCATCAAAAACGATCGTACCCGACAACTTAAGTAATCACACGTAGTTTTTCTCTCTCATATTTACAAGTTTCCAGTAAGAAAGCATTTGCAAATTATTTTGGACCTGAGTTAGTTAATCCTGAATAGCTAGCAGTATTATATGTATACAAGGGATGTTCAATAAATAGTTATAATGCGATACACTCTCCTTGGAAAGAAAAAAATACTGGCAGGCATAGTTCAGACATCAGATATAAAATAGTAAAATCAATCAAGTTGAGCGATGGCTGCCATTCAAGAAGCTGGCTTCGAATTGATGGAACATCCTTCATATTCACCGGACATAGCTCCTAGTGATTTCTACCATTTCCGCGGTTAAAGGAAAATCTCAGTGGCCATAAATTTGAAGATGACGCAGTAGTCGTCGCTGTACACGATTTTTTAAGGGATCATCAAGAAGATTTTTTTTAAAGGGAATTTTAGCATGTGAATACAAAATATACAAAGTGTATAAACCTGATTGGTGATTACTTCGAAAAATAAAATAACATTTAATAAAAGATATTTATAGTCATTATCACTTATTATTGAACACCCCTAGTACCAGTTTTTATCCGTGCAGGGGCGGAGAAAGAATACTAACCTTTGCGACCGGGGTCGGCCTGTCGTAAAAGGCGACAAAACAACCCACCCTAGCTATGTGGTAGGGCCTCAAGCCCGTCTGGATGGCGACCACCTTTGGTCTTAAGTATGCCGCCATAATAACCTTGTGTTGTGTTCCGGCATTGGTGACCCAAGTTCCAGTATACCCTTATAGGACAGCAGCGTGTTCGCGATGCCACTGGCGTTGCAAACAGCCATAGGCGACGGTAACTGTTAAATTCTAAGTGCGCCGTCAGCCTGTCCGCTGTCCTATAGCAATAAAAAAAAAGTACCACAACAAACATGTTTGACAATGCTATAAAATATTTCCCGCCTTCCTTCTAATATTCCTCTCTGAGAAAGCCTCTTCTTATGCTATTAAAGATTATATTGATGAACGCACAGATGGGGACGGAAATAATGCGATCACTTTCCGACGGTTTCATAAGAAATTTACATTTAATATAAAAATGTTTGTATATAATTTGTAAGTATTTTTCGGCTTCGTGAAGTTAGATTGTTTATAAGTGAAGTTAGATTGTTTATAAGCGTTTTTTTTTCAAGATCGTTTAGGCATTTTTAAGTGAACACGTGCATTAAGAAGACACAAATAATATAAATAAACAATTGATTTTCTTAGTCTAACCTCAAAGCAAACACTCATTGACTTCGTGTTACTTAACAACGCCATCTGCTGGAATTTTTAAACAACAATGAAAATGAGAAAGATAATCACTTCAGAATTTGTTTGTTGATTGTACTTTTGTCAGCATTGTTTTGGAGACGATAGTAAATATATGAATTTCAATATATGTAATCTTCTCAAGTAAATTTCTGCTTCGTTGTTTTCCATTTCTCATGATATTCGGCATACCTGATAGTGAGTCCATTGGCATGCATATAAACCAGGACAATGTTGACACAATCCTTTTTAGTTCTACCCCTCCCGCCGGGCGAAGGTGGCATGGGTAGACATTTGCTCTCTACTCAAGGAAACTGGTGCATCTATATTAAAATAAATATTTCGATTTTCCTCTTTATGTCATTGAACTCTCAAATTTGTGACGACCTCCGTGGCGTAGTGGTTAACGCACTTCGTTATGCTTGCGGATCTCAAGAGTTCGATTTCCGTCTCGCGTCTGGGTGTTTATGGATAATATGTAGGTATTTGTTTACAAAAGAAAATAATTCAAGTAATATATTAGTTGTCTAGTACACATAACACAAGTATAATTATTATTATTATAATTAATTATTTTAATATCCACAGCTCTACTTACTCGGCAACTTCCAACTGGTCCTGCAACTCAACAGTTCCCAGTCTCCTATGTAGTGCGTGATGTGCCCCAAGTCCCCTCCCCCCTGCGCCCCTTGCATCCACCGCCGCCAGTACTGCCCCTGCGCCGGCTGCTAACGAGCCCCAATCCAGGGCCCATTGTTCTGTCACTAGTTGCGTGCCAGGTGCGCCGTGACTACATCGTATATTGAAGGAAAAAATCTCTTAAGAATTTAATTATCTAGTGAAAGCGGTAAGCAGCAATATGCAATTGTAAACAACATTAATAAAAGCAGTATAAAATAATTATATTATATTAAAACGTTTTCACCACAACTGTTATACACCGTCGCCTATTGATGTATGCGATGCCAAATACACAGATAACATGCTGCCGTCCACGTAGGGGCACTAGAACCTGGATCACTTATCCCGAAACACAACGCAAAGTTGTGGCAAAAGTGGTGGCTTATTGAGAGACCCGGGGTGGTTGTCATCCGAACGGATTACGCTTTATCTTAAAGCTAGGATGGTTTTGTCATTTGTAACGACAGGCCGTCTCGGAAAAAGTCTTCCAACTACATATATAAAAAAGTATAATATTTACTTACACTTTAAGCACCAATGGGTATTTCGTGACTTCATCCTCCCTAAGTCCTGGCGGAAGTAGAAGCCGCACCTTGGCGGCATATCCACTTGACAGTTGGACGGAGAATGTCCGAGGAGTGGGTAGAGCTATATCAGATAACCTCGCCTACGGGATAATTTATGTTAATGATACAATTTGTTTAATCCCATAATTCCTAATTACTTAAAGGAACGATTCCAGTTTCTTCAGGAGAGGCATTCTGGAGTCTTGAGAATGTCAATAAAACTGTGTTTAAAAATGCCCAGTCATATGATCCTTTAATATATTTAAAGTTAAAGAATATTATTTAAAAAGTTAATATATTATCACTACAGAAAAGTTACTTTTATTTATCTTGTAATTTGTTCGGTCCTTTCCTAGATTTAGGTAAAAATGCTGCCCAAAGTCACTATTCCACGCGGACGGAGTCGCGGGCACAGCTAGTTGATGATATATGTAAATCTGAGGTCAACTTAAATTGAAAAAAAAACCTACAAATTCTAGCCTATAAGCTAAATTGTATTTCATATGATTGATGATATAATTGATGATATAAAAATCTGAGGTAAACTTAAATTAGAAATAAACCTACAGTGTCCAGCCTAAGCTGAACCCTATTTCATATGATTGATGATACAAATCTGAGGTCAACTTAAATTGGAGTATAAAATTTCCGAAACTTATCATTTTTAACAAAAACAGTAAAAAAAATAGTAATAATAATAATAGTAATAATAAAAATAGCCTAAGTTACGCCTTGTTACATCAGCTATTTGCCAGTAAAAGTCCTATCAAAATCGGTGTAGCCATTTCAGAGATTAGCCGGAACAAACAGACAGACAAACATTTTAAAAAATGTCGTTTTGTTATATGTACCGTGTATACGTCCGAATGCATTTAGTAAAAAGCGATTATTTTAATATTACAAACAGACACTCCAATTTTATTTATTTGTATAGATGTATAGATATGCATAGATATAATTTTTAGTAAATATGTAAATATTTACAAAAAAAAAAATAGTATTAGTTGACTCACAAAACAAGCGCTCAGTTGCTTACTATGAAACTATTAGATGCCGCTGTGTGAATTATCATAGTATATTTATTAATTTTTGAAAAAAAAAAAGACTTTTTTATTATTGTGAGACAGCAGACAAGCTGACAGTCCACTTAATGGAAGGCAGTAAGCACTCACTAAATGGTAAGATTTCTGCGACGCCAGGAACACCTTTAGCACATTGCCATCCGCATACGGCAACTGGAACCTGGCTCACATCATCATCATCATCATTTCAGCCGGAAGACGCCCACTGCTGGACAAAGGCCTCCCCCAAATATCTCCACGATGATCGGTCCTGCGCTGCCTTCATCCAACCTATTCCGGCGATCTTGACCAGATCATCGGTCCATCTTGTGGGGGGCCTACCAACATTGCGTCTTCCGGTACGCGGTCACCATTCGAGGAGTTTTCTGTCCCAACGGCCCTCAGTCCTTCGAGCTATGTGCCCAGCCCACTGCCACTTCAGTTTTGCAATCATCCGGGCTATGTCGGTGACTTTGGTTCACAACCGCTTTGTTGGTTTGGTACGGAACGCAGACGTGGTCGCTAACTATGGGCCTTATGAGAAAGCTCATGGTCGCTCAGAGGGCAATGGAGAGGGCTGGCTCACATAACACAAGATTATTGGCATGTTTAAATACCAGGGGTGGTTGCTATGCAGACGTAGAGAAAATAAATTTTTTTCATAATTTGGGAAAAACTTTTATTTTTTTAAATTTCATCATTAATATCCCTATCAATGTTTTTCGTGTTATAATAGCATAAAAATAATAACTTTAAGCAAGTTAAATCAGATAGTAAATCAAGTAATACAAAGGAATTTAAAACCCACAAATAAATAAGACACAAACTGAAAAACTTTTGTATATGAAGGTACTTCGGATTTTCAGCAAAAGTTTCGCCACTAAATGCTTAAGGCCATTTTTAGAAGCGTTATGAAATTACAGAGTTTTTGTAAACGCTAAAATACTTTTCTCGAATAAATTCGTACCAACTTTCACAAGAAAGGGAGAGCGGATTAATTCTTGTACAAAAAAGGAATTTCTATTATGCTCTTCACGTGGAAAGGAGAAAAATAATGAGATATTTGTGATATCACGACCTCCCTTCGTTTGAATTTGTTAGATTATAAAAACAATACGAAGTTAGAATGCATTTTAATACGATTTATGAGTTGTGTTATTGATTTATGGTAAATATATATAAAAAAAGGGACTGAGACTTATTTAAAATATTTCGGAGAAAAGTTGCAATGGCGACGAGTTGCAATGAATGAAGAATGCTTAGACGCTTTATCCTATCCTTTTTTTCCTGCCTACCCACAAGTTAGTTTACATGCTGCAGCGCCTAACAGTGATTTTGAATAAAACAACTCGACCACCGCCGCGCCGCCCTCTCTGCTAGGCGAGCGTCCCGCGCCGACGACACGTACCGTTGAGTCTTGGTTAAACCCGCACGAGTTTTTATATGTGTGTTATTATCGTGAACCGCTAATTATAAAGGCTACAAACCGCAGAACCAGTCAGAGGGTAGCATATCGGAGAACCTCAGGTGAGTCGCCGCTCTTTCTGACTTGCTGGGTATTTCCGTCTCCTTTCCTTTCCACGTTAATTATCGAACCCGCACTACCTTTGTTTCCCGCACCGCGGCTATCATCTTTCGAGACCTAAATCGCACCATTCTTTATACGGTCCTTCAGCCCCACTAAAGAAGATAGGAAAAGAATGGGGGAGGGTGTAGTATTATGCAGAATAACCACACATTGTTTAACATAATAAAAGCTTTTTAAATTTAATTTACATTGTTTTACATTTGCGACATTACGGATAATAAATACCTAAAATAAATAAAAATAAATAATTTGTGACAATTCATACCGCGCCATCTAGTCTCAAACTGACGACCACGACTTGTGTGTGGCCACACAAACGCAAGATACCTTTGTCGCCGACCTCAGTGGCGTAACGGATAACGCACTTCGGTACGCTTGAGGAGGTCACGGGTTCGATTCCCGTCTCGCGTCTGGGTGTTTATGTATAATATGTATTTATTTACAAAAAAAAGTATATAAGTAGTATATCAGTTGTCTAGGGCCCATAATACAAATGCTATGCTACTTAGTTTGGGACTAGATGGCGCTGTGTGAATTGTCACAAAAAAAACTAAGTAGCATAGCACTTATGTTATAGGTACTAGCTAACTGATATACTACTTATGTACTTTTTTACACCCAGACTTGAGACGGAAATGGAACCCGTGACCTCCGCAAGCGTACCGAAGTGCGTTATCCGTTACGCCACAGAGGTCGGCGACAAAGATATCTTGCGTTTGTGTGGCCACACACAAGTATAGGGAATAAATGTTTAGCCCGACCTCCTTTGCCTCGTAGTAAGAAAATAATAAAAAATGTTTTGAAATCTTGTGATGGAATATCCTTACAATGGACTGACAGAAGACTGCAAAGTGGAGAAGAACCGTGCAGGGGTGGAGAAAGAATACTAACCTCTGTGGCCGGGGTCAGCCTGCCGTAAAAGGCGACAAAACAACCCACCCTAGCTACGTGGTAGGGCCTTAAGCCCGTCTGGATGGTGATCACCTTTGGTCTTAAGTATGCCGCCATAATAACCTTGTGTTGTGTTCCGGCATTAGTGACCGAAGTTCCTGTACCCTTATCGGACGGCAGCGTGTTCGCGATGCCACTGGCATTGCAAACACCTATAGGCGACGGTAACTGCTAAATCCTAAGCGGGCCGTCAGCCTGTCTGCTGTCCTACAGTAATAAAAAAAAAAACCGCGAATCCAGGAAACCTAAGCGAAATTTTGAGTAGCAACCGTGATTGAAACTAAAATTCATCATTTTATTATTGTTTTTGTAGGGAGTAGTGTATTATTACAATATAAAAATTAATTTGCCGCTCTCGATGGGATGGATTTAAAATCAAACTTTCTTATGATTTGCGAAGCTACGCGTGATTGCGTGAAATGAAATCAAGTAAGGGTATTTGTAAAAATGAATATACCTTTTTGTACTAATTAGGAGTTTTCTTTTTTAAACTTCCACATGCGAAATAAGGATATAATTAAATGCACTCACATTCACATTTGTAATATTAGAAACGTCGTCGAATCATACTCACTTTGACAGCAGTATTGTTCTCCAAATGCATGAGCAGCCTCGGATCAGGTAGGGCGGTCTTGTGGAGGCTGGCAGTAGGCACGCCGGGCCCAAGGCACTCCAGCACGAAATACGCTGACGACGGACTGAAGTGTGCCTCGTGGTACAAGCAAGGCAGGTTTTGGGGCATGCCCTCTGTTGGTATAAGGTCTTGATAAGGCTAAATGTGATTAGGAGTTATTAAGGAGGGCAGCTCTTCGAGTTGGGCACGTAAAGCTAGTTTGATCAACAGTAATTGAAAAAGTCGTTTTTTATCCTTCCTTTCTTGGTATATTTTTTTTACTGTTCCATTTTTTTCTCCCATTTTATGTATTTACTTCAATTATATTGGGTATTGTCACGGGGTAATATTCAACGTTCATTCGTTATCCGTGCAGAGGCGGAGAAAGAATACTAATCTCTGCGGCCGGGGTCGGCCTGTCGTAAAAGGCGATAAAACAACCCATCCTAGCTACGTGGTAGGGCCTCAAGTCCGTCTGGATGGCGACCATCTTTGGTCTTAAGTATGTCGCCATAATAACCTTGTGTTGTGTACCGGCATTAGTGACCCAAGTTCTGTACCTTTATGGGACAGCAGCGTGTTTGTGATACCAATGCAAACACCTATAGACGACGGTAACTGCTAAATTTTAAGCGGGCCGTCAGCCTGTCTGATGTCCTACAGTAATAAAAAAATCTCTGGTGCATGTATACTTGCAAAAAGAATAATCTATTTCTCTTTTTATTTATTTTATTATTATTTCTCTTCCTATATCTCTCCAATCCTAATGAGTTGCAAACATCCTTTTGCCGTGATAAAACGATTTGTGCCATCTTAGACTGTCTCTAATGTGGTTAATAACAGAAAATATTCGTAATACCCCTCTGGAATCAATACCTGGGTATCTCCTTTTCTTTTTCTTAGTCGGAGAGGGGGAAGTGGCTGGCAGCTCGTCATCCCAATCATTGTCCCAAGCGCTGTCTCCAGATGACGCCAAGTTTCCATAATACTCTAAGTTCATTGACGGTGAAGGCTGCGAATAAACAACTTGTGATAGGAAAATTTACTTTACAATTTGATTTTCTAGTTACATAAAAATATTTACGATTCGAAATTCAAAGATGGGGTCTAGACGATTTCTTTACTTCTACTTCTACCACAAAACTTCTACATTGTTGTTTATCGAGAACTCGTACTCACTTCGAGTAAGTCTTGGCCTCACATAACAAAACGCTGGTGTGAATTTAAATCAAAGAGTTTAGGAATAGTTGCAATCAAAAGTGGTAATGTTGCTAATTATAATTAGATTGGAATTTCTGACTATTAATTAATTAATTATTAATCTTAAATGTTCAATATTATTTTAGGTTCAAATACAAGTCAAAATTAAATAATGATATGATATAAAATATTGAGAAATGTACTAAAATTATTACCGAATGGTATCCAAGAGAAAGTAAAGAAGTAGAGGAAGGCAATTTAAACGTTGCGAAGATGATTTTAAGAAGTTAGCTGGCCCAGAATGGGTACGTATTGCAAAAAATCGGACAAATTGGAAAGCTTTAGAGGAGGCCTTTGTCGAAAGACAAGCTGTTGTAGAAGACATGTAACCGATTGTCGAGAAAAACTAGATTATATCTATAATAAAAAAAATACTATTGTTAAAAAGAAAAACAGCAATAAAGGCTTATTTTATTTATTTATGATATAAAAATATTTATTTATAAGAAATATTTATTCAAGTCATGAAGGTATTGTGAAGCCACACTATAGTAACAGCTAAAAAGACCGTATTCACTATGCTAGACATATCTGAAGCGATTGTTGGCCTTATATGGCCTTATATGTCCGTTGTCAACTGCTGGATGTAGGCCTCGCCAAGTTTGCGCTACAAATTCCGGTCCCTGGCTTTTCCCATCCAGTCCCGACCCGCCCAGCATCCTTGCACAGGTAATCGCTCCATCGGGCTGGGGGACGTCCTACACTATGTTATCCAAGACGCGTGAAGTTTATTCTTTTATTCTTTGAGATAGTGAGTGTAATTCACAAATCCATCTTAAAAACTATAGTAAACTCACTTGTGAGTTACAGGTAACACAGTAGGGCAACTTCTGCGGCGAGCCGGGCCGCGGCGCCTCTGATGATACCCGGTATAGATGCCTCTGGCCAGGTTTACCTTCTGGTATACCGATGTAGTATCTATTTACAAAGTATTGATATAAAAGTTTATTGCTTTCATTATAATTAGTGAAGAACATAAACCGCGAAATGTATATAGTCTTACAGACCAAAGAAATTTCCATTTAATCTCCCCTGGAGAACCTGATTCATTTAATTCAAAAGTATTAAAGTCAAGTACGATATAGAGCACTGCAGTTTTATGTAACATGTCTTCAGCTAAACTGCCGTTATCTTGCTCTGCGCGGTAACGTATATGCATTAACTTAGCAGACCAAAGCTCGCATTGAATACTTTTAGAATTAATTTTATATTAATTTGGTCTAATGTTGTTCTTTGTGGTTACATTTGTTCAACACATAATGAAAAGGAATTAAAAACCAATAATATGTGTGTCTATTATTATTGTGAACATATTGTTATATATTTTTTTTATTGCTGTAGGACAGCAGACAGGCTGACGGTCCGCTTAGAATTTAGCAGTTACCGTCGCCTATGGGTGTTTGCAACGCCAGTGGCATCGCGAACACGCTGCCCTCCCATAAGAGTACAGGAACTTGGGTCACTAATGCCGGAACACAATACTAAGTTATCATGGCGACATACTTAAGACTAAAGGTAGACGGGTTTGGTCCTACCACGTAGCTAAGGTGGGTTGTTTTGACGCCTTATATGAGAGGCCGACCCCGGCCGCAGAGGTTAGTATTCTTTTTCCACCCCTGCACGGATAGAATATTATAATACTATTGGACTCATCAAACTTTTAAGTTTCATCAGAAATATCTAAATATATAATTGATCCTAAAATTCAACTCACATGTGTTGGTTAGCATGATCCCACGCCAGTAGCTTGACAACATCGAAGCTGCCGTGAGTCAAAGGCAGCGCTCTGGGTCCATGCGAATTATGCTCGGTTCTCACTATATGTCTGAAGAGACCTGCTGGACCGTCCCTGACTGGAGCCAGGGTTACTAATGCACCTCCACCAGCAGACCACAGAGGTGCAGGAGCAGATTCTACCCAACCATCTAAACCGGATGCTATTCTGTACACCTGTCAATTATACAATTAGTGTTCTGTGATTAAAATACGGTTTAAGCTTTTCAAAATTTGAAAACAAATATTTCGATATTTTTTTATTGCTGCGGACAGGCTGAGGGACTTAACCCACTTAACAGTGACTGTAGTCTATAGATGTTTGCGACGCCATGGGCACCACGCTGCCATTCGCTTAAGGGACGTGGAACCTGGGTGATGTATATGGATGATGCACAAGGTTTATTATGTGGCGGTTAATTTAGAGAGCAGAGGTGGATGCCATCGAGACGGGCTTGGACATGCGTGACGGGTATACTGTTCGTTTCCTCTGGGGGAGGAGACCTCAGCAGTGGGACGTTATGGCATGTTATTATTATTACCATCTAGGCGGAGTGAAAATACTGCGGGGTAAATATATCCTGCGGCCGGGGTCGGTTTGTCGTAAAAAGTGCCAAAACAACCCTAGTTGCGTGGCCTCCAGCCCATTTGGATGGCAACCAACCTTGATCTTAAGTATGCTGCAATAATAACCTTGTGTTGCATTCCGATATTCGGTATGCTTGCAGAGATCACGGGTTCGATTCCCATCTCGCGTCTCGGTGTTTATGTATATTATGTATTTATTTACAAAAAAAAGTATATATGTAGTACATCAGTTATCTAGTACCCATAACACAAGTGCTACGCTACTTAGTTTGGGACTAGATGGTGCTGTGTGAATTGTCACAAAATATTTATTTATTTTATTATATTTATGACCCAGGTTCCAGTATCCCTTTGCGGACAGCTGCGTGTTCGCGGTGCCCCTAGCGTTGTTAACATCCATAGGCGACGGATACTGCTTAATATTAGTGGCTGTAACCTGTCTGCTGTTACTTCGCAATAAAAAAAAGACAAAGCTACATTTTTATGCTGAGGTTACTGTTGAAGTTACAGTTACCATGCAATTTATTTGAGACAACCATGGGGTCTTTCCTTTCCCCCTAGAAAGAAGTAGCTGGACTTTTACTGACTATTATTATTAGTAATATGTAAATTATAACCCCAATTATATTGCTGTAAGTTTATTTAAATCGAACGTGTACCTGACAAAGTGAAATTTGGAAAAAAAATTTGCTTACTTCTTGGCAATACCACATAGGACTTTTACACACTGAAACCACCGACAGATTCTGCGTCCTCGTCAACCAGACCACGCACACTTCCGTGAGGGATACCCATTGAGCGCTTGTGAAGTAATAATCCCTAAAACAAAATTTAATTACGCAAAATAAGATTTATACATAAATTAAAAATTGTTAATGACCATGATAGCGGGACACTGAGGGAATAGTGGCTCATGTTTATTGTTTCAACGAGTTGTCATTTCGTAGCTACGATGCCTTAAATTTTACTATATCATTGCTTTGAAGATTTTCTTTGTGTTTACGCATGATCCTATATGAAAAGCATGTGGTTTAATTTATATGACGGCAAGTTTTTTCCTGATCCTCAATGGTAACGCCGAATTTATTCCTGCGTAGAGTTTCGATATATGACAACACTTGCCAGCGTTCATCGGGTTAAGAAGCTCCGGATGAAGGGGTTAAGGGATAAAGGGTTATTACAGGAAGAGGCCTCTCATTTTCGGTAGCGCAGGGTCGTGGGACGCAGTGGTGTCCTTCTGCGAGGACGTGATGTCGCAGAAGGAAACTGCGGAACGGGAGAGGGAGATCTCGACTCCCTTCCCCGGCTGCAGAAGGCGCACCGGGCGCAGGAGAAAGGCGGACAACGCCTTTTTCCGGCCCCCATGAATAGGTCCAGGGGCGAGGGACTTGGGGAAGTTCCCGCCCCCTATTTGATGGACCTGAGGTGGAGGCGCGCGCGGGTGTCGGCGCGCGCTTCTGAGGCGATGCACGGGGTAGTTAAACACCTCACTACCCCGTGCAGGAGACGAGGCCCGGACAGACCGGGCCAGCACTAGTGTGGGGCTGCGGAAGTATTTGGATTCCCGCGGCCCCGCGCGCACGTGTGAGGAGACACCGGGGTGGTGGTTTTAGCCGGTAAGAGTCCGGCACGCCCCTTCGCCTTTCCTCAGGCGGAGGTAGTCCATGAGGATTTCCCCACCCCGTAAAAAAAGGAAGAGGCCTCTTCTTAGTGCCGTTATCCTATGTTATGTGGAGTCAGCACAACATATACTCTCATTCCACTCTCTTCTATTAAGCGCTTTATTCACGATCTATCACGGCTGTACGTCAGCTCAAGGCCGCGGTGCTGGATGTAGCATACAGACTATCGTGCGCGCATCAAGCGTGAACAGAATAAATCGGACGAATTGTTTTAATTTATTTAAAATGCCAGCTGTTTTATCAAAACGCCAAAAAATGGGAGTTCTGACGTTCTCAGCAGCAACAGAAGAGAGGAAAAAAGAGCAAGAGGTTTTGGATGAAAAAAATTTATTATAAACGTGCAGAGTATTGTTTTATTGAGATGACATGAGACATTCCTCAAACATGCGTGGAACTTATATCTTACAATAAATCTTGAAAGTGTTTCACGATCCATTTTGACGTGCAGGCTCCTCTCGAAACAAGCTCTAAATGTTAAATCTGCTGTACAGCAAGTCTATACATGATCAAGCACGTACGACGCAAGACCGCTCTGACGTACGTCCGCGTTTTTCACTGTCTATCTGCACGACGTTCGCGGTGGTGGGGGCACTCGCTGGATGCAAAATTGGTCAGCAAACAATTAATAATAATTATCGACGTACGTCAAGCCTATTCATGGTACTTTTGCATCGTGCATCGTCCATGACGTACAGCAAGACGGAACGTGTATAGAGCGCTTTAGCCGTTCAGTTCGCGTCGTAACGCTGATCCGAATCCACGTACGCAGTAATATATAAAACTACCCTCAAATGGCAAAGTGTAAACATTGTAATAAATTAGTGAATAAAAAATCTCCAGGTTTGGAATGTCAAAAGTGTGGTGTTATAGTACACGCTCATACTCTTTGTACAAATCTATCTAACAAACAAATCAACCTATTAAAATCCGCTGATAATCTAGAATGGACCTGTAACGACTGTAAACAATCGCCGTTCAGAAAGAGATCATTTATTGTTCCCGAGGAAGAGATGGAGGATGATGAAGAAACAAACTCGAATAAGACCGAAAACATTCCGACAAATATGTCCAAATTTATGTGTAATATATCGTCTGAAATTGAGAAAGCTATTAAAAGAGAACTACGCGAAACGAATCAGTGCTTACAATATTTAAGTGACAAAGTAGACGACTATCTAGAGCTAATGGAAACTTTTAAGGAAAAGATCAAAGATTTAGAAAATAAAAACTTAGATTTAACAAATAAAAATAAAAATCTTAATATGAAGATAGAAGCATTAGAGCAACGTATGAATGAAGTACAACAAAAACAACTTTCAAAAATTGTTGAAGTCGCGGGAATTCCAGCTTGTGAAGAAGAAAATCTGAAGGAGATATCGAAAACTATAGCCTTGAAACTAAATACAAACATTGCAGACGTCAAAATAGCTCAACGTATCTATACCAAACAAGGAAAGACAGAAATTATACAGATAAAGATGAAAGATGAACTAGCAAGAGAAAAATGGATAAACGCTGCTCGCGCAAAAAACCTTATAGTTTCTGATATTGTCCCTGGGATAGAATCTTCAAAGTCCAAATACAAGATCTTTATACGACAAGCCCTCACACAACACTCAAAGAATATTTTGTGGAAAGCCAAGCAAACTCTGAAAGACTCCTACAAGTATATCTGGTGCAAAAATGGAAAGGTGCTTATTCGCAAGAAGGAAGATAGTAAAATTATAATCATACGTAATGAAATCGATATCTTGAACTTATCACAGATTAAAATCTAAAACGTGTTAATTAAATTTTTTTTCCTTCTTTCTAAACAAAGAACTAGTAGTATTAAGATAATGGATATAAACTTGGATAATATAGTTGAAATACGAAATTGTCAAAATTTGAATACTTTCTTAAAACAAATACCTAAATATTATAGCAATAAACTGACTTGTGTTCATATTAATATTCGTTCAATAATTAAAAACTTTTCAAAACTAGAATTTATAATTAATGAATCAAGACATAAAATTGATGTTATTGTGTTGAGTGAAGTAGGTATATCAGATAAGGTAAGCTCCCTTTTTAACTTACAACAATATAATATGTCTTCGAAGCTTCGTTTAAAACGAAAGGGAGGTGGTATAATAATATACACACATAATAGTCATAAATTTAGCATTGTAAACACACACACAACCCAATTTGAATGTATTTTAGGCACACTACAGACTAGACACAATACCTTATATCACCTAATATCTATATACAGACCACCAAATAACAATAAAACATTATTCATTGAAGAATTACAATCACTACTCAAAACAATACCTAAACAGAACCTAATTCTATTAGGGGACATAAACATAGATTTAAAAATTAAAAACAGTACACAAACACAGTATTTAAATATGCTATATGAACATGGACTGGAATGTGGCATTAAAGATTATACCAGGATAGAGCAAAGGAATGAATCAACATCCAAAAGCTGCATTGATCATATTTTTGTAAGATGCAAAACAAATGTTCACTGTGCAGCGATTGGCACCGTTCTAGCCGATCACCTACTAACAGCGATAACCTGTGAAGAGAACGCACATATACAGCATGTTCCAAATTTCGCAACTCGTATAAATAATAATCGATTTTTTGAGGAAATTAACAAGATTGATTGGACACGAGTAAGCGAGTATAACTGTCCTAATCTTATTTATAACTTTATTAAAAATGCGTGTGATAAATGCTATGAAAAATCTAAACAAATAACAAAAACAACACAACGAAATAACAAAGGATGGGTTACAGACAGGATACGAAAAAAGTGTATAGAGAAAGATAAAAAATTCATAGAATTTAAAAAGGATTGTACAAATAAAATACTAAAACAAGAATATATTAAACTTAGAAATGTATGTAATAAATTAATTGAAGAAGCCAAAAACCGGCATTTAAGGAAAACTATATGGGAAAATAAAGAAGATATGAGAAAACTATGGAACATTTTAAACAGCTTAACAGGGCGGATCAAATATTCTATTGATGAAGTTATTACGAAAGCATTCAAAATGTACCAACCTAAACAGATTGCGGACAAATTTGCAGATGAATTTCATCAAACAGTTAAGAACATAACTTCTAATTGTAAAACTAATCTTCTAAATAAAAATAACTACAATAAACATTGCAATGCATCTATATACCTAAAAAGAACAGATCCTGCAGAAATATATAAAATTTTAGGTAATATAAAAACCAATAAGTCTGCAGGTTATGATAAAATTAGACCCATTGATATAAAATTGGTTGCAAAGAACATATCGCTTGCAATTGCCAAACTCATCGACACAAGCATTCAAAAAGGTATTTACCCTGAAGAACTAAAAACTGGTGTAGTAAGACCAATCCACAAAAAGGGACCTAAAGACAACTGTAGCAATTATCGTCCTATAACAATATTGCCTATTATTGATAAAATTATTGAGAAACACATTTCAAACAAAATTCATGAATTCTACAAAAAACATGATGTTCTATCCACAAAACAATTCGGCTTTCAACCTGGCAAAAGTACGACACAACTACTTTCACATTTTACAAATTATGTCAACGAATGTCTTAATGCACGGAAACATGTCTTAATGGTTTTTATAGACTATAGTAGAGCTTTTGATACTTTAAAACATGACATACTTAAAGAAAAACTTGAACAAAGTGGTATAGCTGGACCAATACTCAATTGGTGTACTGATTATCTGAAAAACCGATCTTTTCGTGTTAAGGTAGAATCGGAATTTAGTCATAGTGTCACTGTATCTGAAGGAACGGCCCAAGGATCTGTCCTCGGCCCGTTGCACTACTTGGCGTACGTAAATGACGTCGAAAACATAATAAAACACTGTGAAATATATCAATACGCGGACGATACGTGCCTTGTCATATCAGATCGAGATATTTCAACAGCACAAAATATGCTACAAGAGGATTTTACCCAAATCACTAAGTGGTCTCACGACCATGGATTAGTTCTGAATTGTGCTAAAACAAAATTATTATACGTATGTTCTTCTCAAAACAGATACCAAAATTTAGATAAAATTAAATTAATATCGCACAATCATAAATGCCTTCATCAAAACTTAACAGAGTGCAACTGCCCTTTGATTGAACAAGTAAACGAAGTAAAATATCTGGGATTAGTCATTGATCATCGATTTAATTGGGAAAAACACATTGATCTTGTATGCGAAAAGTTAAGAGCCATTCTAGCAAAATTTTACGTACTAGAATATAAAATTCCCTATAATATAAAAATTAATATTTATAAAGCATTAGCAGAAAGTATAATATCATATGGAATCAGTAGTTATGGCCGCACTTTCAAAACTTATTTAGATCGCATACTAAATTTACAAATAAGAATCTTAAAAACTATTGTGCCTAAAAATATACGTAAAAAATACAAAACTAATGTCATTGGTTTATTTGAATATTGTAATGTAACTCCAATTCACAATAAGGTTAATATACAACTTTTACTCGAAAACTTTTTTGAATACAATTGCCAAATATTACATAATAAAGACACTAGACAATCTGAAAAGGGAAAATTTATCACTATAAGAGCTACAAATTTTTATGGAAGTAGAACAACAGATTATATAATTCCTAGATTAAAAAACCAAATTCCATTCGAAACAAGAAACAAAATAAATGCAAAAAACATGAAACATATTATACTAAACCTAAAACAAGAGTTTATAATATAAACTACATAAATATAAAAATAAAATACACAATTTAACACTACAATATTATTTATTGTATATAGCAAAAATTAAACTATTATATTTGTTTTAAAACATAATATATTTATATTATATTAACGCGTTTAACTATAAATTAATAATTATTTAATATACCATACTGCACCGAAAACATCAACCTGTATGTAATGTCTATGTGAAAAGAGATTTATGTTATTGCCATCCTACTCACTCCTGATATTATTATGCAGTGATCTCATTGTACTGTTTTGTTGTCATTCAACAAACTTTCTATGAATGTACGGTAGGAATAAATAAATTGTAGGTACTTTACTAAAGTTAGGATGCGAATGAATAATATATTTTTAGATTGTAATTACTTTAAGATGTGAATGTGACATCCAAGACAAACCCTCTCGGGTTTATTGGATGTAGTTGAATATTTTGTAAAATTATTATTTTTAATAAATAAATAAAAAAAAAAAAAAAAAAGCCGTGATCCTAATATTCACAACCTTTTTCGCCATATCGTCTTTTAGGCTATCTGTCTATCTTTTTTTTAGCCTATTCCTTTTCTGTATCTATCTATTCTCATAAGCATTTTCCTTCTTACATACCATAGTTCCCATTATATGTTAATACGACTCTAGTCCCTTACTTTTAAGTTTGTCAATCATTGGCGAAAATTTGAAACTTCTCCTGATGTCATTTCTAATTTTATCCATATTGGTGATACCAAACGAGGAAAAACCGCTTTCAATAAAAAAAAACTTTTCTCAATATAAAAGTTTCTAGCAAAACCGTACAGGAGTTTAAGTTGCAGAAAACGAACAATGTTTAACCAAAATTAATTTAAATACAAGGAAATACGTATTACTCTAACTTACTTACTTTACTAATTTATTATGGGAACAATTTGCAAACGGTTTATAGCGTGTACGTACGGTAAAGCTTAGCTAAAGGTTACACATTGGCTGAGAACAAGATGTTTTAGTGAGTCTGCCTTTAGTAATTTATAAGTAGTATCTTTTTAAAATACAGATTCCAGCACCATGGGAATTTATAGTAGGCAATTTATTTCCAACTAGAAAATGAAAAAGGTGTATATATTATATTTGAACGATGGATAATCAATATATTTATAGATAAATAACATTTTATTGTAAACGAAATAACTTACAAAATTTATTTACACAATCAATATTTACTTGACTTACAATGGGCGGCCTTATCGCTACAGAGCGATCTCTTCCAGGCAACCCGAGCTATAGGACATTATTTTTTTTATATTGATGTAGAAGTGAGGTATGGCAATAAATAATAATAATATTTTATTTACAGAATAAATAGACAATATACATAAAATTTAATAATTACATATAATAATATAAAATATAATAAATAATCATACTTAAATATATATTTTTGTGGAATAAATAAATATTTGTTTTATTGTTACACTAAAGATAAGTAGTGATTTTTAACAAATTTTTTAAAATTTGGCAGTGAAGTAGCCTGTGTATTTATGGCAAAAATTAATAAAAAGAATGGTAAAAAAATTTAGGTCGCTATTTTCGTGGATCGTACGTAAAACTGCATAAACGGGTTTTATTGTGGTAAGATAATGTATGACCGTACATTGCAAGAAATCTAAGATTAAAAAGAATTAGCTACGGCGAGAATTGCTTCAGCATCCGTCTTACTCACCACTCAGTCACCTTAATAGTGACTATGGCCCTTTCGTGGAAATGAAAAAACCGGTAGAGCCTCAAGCTCGTCTGGATGGCGATCAATCACCCCTGGCGTATAAGTATGCCGACATAATAACCTTGTGTTGTGTCACGGCATTAATGACCCAGGTTCCCGTACTCCTACGGGACAGCAGCATATTCGCGGCGTCCCTAGCATCGATTATCCCATAAAAATTCTAAGTAAATTCTCAATTTTCGCCGTAATGTTTTTTTAATGCTGAGGAACAGCAGACAGTCCGCCGGCTCACTTAATAGTAAGCAGTTACCGTCGCATATTGATGTTTGCAACACAAGGAGTGCCACGAACATGCTGCTATTCCATAGGGGTACAGGAATCTGGGTCACTAATGCCGGAACAAAACGCAAGGTTATTATGCCGGCATACTTATACCTTGTGTTTGGTTGCCATCTAGACGGACTTGGGGCCCTACCACTTAGCTAGGGTTGTTTTGTCGCCTTTTACGACAGGCCGACCGTGGCCGCAGAGGTTAGTATACTTCCTCCGCCCCTGCACGAAGAAAAATATGCTCTAAGCTTAACATGTTACTACAGTCAAACACAAGTAACATTACGCAAAGGTAATTTTCAACTATGAGGGACTGACTTTGAGGAACGGTGTCCTTTGTTTGACTAGTATGAATAGTTCCTATTGTTTGAAACCTTCAATCCCTAACATAAAGCATTTGATATGAAACAGAATATTGCTCCAGTTTAATGTAAAATGTTAACAAATAATTGTTATTAATCTTAAATTAGCCTTGTAGAACTAACACAAAAGGTAAATTGTTGTATGCTCAAAATTTAAACAATAAATAATTACATTATTAATAATCAATGAACAAGACAAACGCGGAAGACGAATCATGACTAATATTAAAAATTTATTGTAAATTGAGAGGGCGTTGTATGACCATTTCAGGCGCCATCTTGAATTCGGAACCAATTGTCAAATAAGGCAAATTTACAAATTTTAATATTAAGATATTATCATACCCTTTTAACAATATCATATATTGAGGTAGATGTTAGGTTTGTTATTTACGAGATTGGCAAGGTTTGTATTTGAATCCTAACATTTTAGAGGTAGGTAGGCTGTTTAATAATACCTATCTCAGGGCTCAACTTTTGTTTGTAATTTAAATTGTTTATTAGTTCTTTATTTTTTTTACGAGTAAGAAAAGAGTAAAGAAGAGTTTTAAAAATTAAGAAAATTTAACTTGGATTAAAAAATAAGCCGAATGGTGTCTTGTCAGTGAAGTAACGGTTCCCGAAGTAACGACGAAGTTTGAAATAAGGTATCTAAATTCCAGTCACGACCACGCTCCCTCAATGTTGTTTCAATTACCTTTAATATGATACAAAGATGGTCTTGAAAAAGGAGATCAGGAGATAAGAATATCATACCCTTGTTCAACAATGGCTTTCGGTGGTGTCAGATGCCTGACCCTTATATGTTTAGGATCTGCGATGTCTGCCACCGTGAGGGTCACTGTCGGATTATTTGTTCCCGGTTTCGGGTACCTGACGCTTCTTATCTCGGGATATGTCTGAAAATGTAACTTTAATAAGAATTTATTCCAATAAAAGATTTTTCCAAAGTTTTTATCCGTGCAGGGGCGGAGAAAGAATACTGACCTCTGCAGCCAGGTTCGGCCTGTCGTAAAAGGCGACAAAGCAACCCACCCTAACTACGTGGTTGAGCCCCAAGCTCGTCTTGATGGCGACCACCTTTGGTCTTAAGTATGCCGCCATAATAACTTTATGTTGTGTTCCGGCATTAGTGACCCAAGTTCCTGTATTCTTATAGGACAGCAGCGTGGTCGCGATGCCATTGGCGTTGCAAACACCCATAGGCGACGGTAACTGCAAAATTTTAAGTGGGCCGTCAGCCTGCATGCTGTCCTAAATCAATAAAAAAATGTTTCAAGGTTTTATTTACAATCTTTTATAACGACATAGAAGGGTGTTTTAAAAACCGATAGTCGTAACAACCGGTGGGATTTTATTCATATGGCAATCAGCCGGAACCTTTGATGTTAGTCAATATAACCAGTATCATCAATATTATCAAATATATACACACATCATTAAATATATACACACCAGTACATCTGTGTACATATTTAGTTTTACGAAGTGCCTATGTGATTTGGGTTGTAAATGATTTCTCGCAGTCGGGGTCAATCAGTGATGTGTCGATTCATTTTGATGCAGCAATTTGCTGAGTTGTTAGCCTCGTTTGGTACTAATTGTTACAGTTTTGTATAATAATGTTTAAATCTGTAAATATTCCAATAAATAATTTTTCTTTCTTCTTTTAGTGTTGTATTAAACGTTGACGCTATAAAGATTTTAACTACATTTATAATATGTCGGGGTTTAGAAAAAAACTATTTTAAATGTGGGCAAAGATTTTCGGAGTCATATCCAAGGATCTTTCACTAAGACCGCCTCTATTTAGAAACAACACAATTTATAAAGTGATTTTTTGGCTGGCTAAATTGTTTGTTTTTTAATTCTCTTTTGGTGATTTAATTTTACTACTATAGAATTTATTAAGAATCTATTGTAGAGTTTCATTTATTATTTAGCAGGTACACAGCTGGCAAGTTTATTTGGACTAAAATAAATATAGCCTTCAAACTGGAACTTTTTATATCAAATATACAAGAGACTTTAATATTCACCTGTAAAGAGATTTTTCTATTTAAATCTGAGTAACAGACCTTTGTAGGGTCATCAGTGTCCAACGCAGCCCCGTACCAAGGGTACTTCTGTTCGTGCACCAAACTGTCGTTGAACGTCGCGTACAACACCATGTGGCCGTCAGCTGACATCCAGAGCGCTGTTCTGGAGTCCAAAATTTCTTCTGTAACAAAATTGTTATATATTGATTTTGGATAAAGGGTAGGTAAAGAACTCTTCGAATCTCTGTAGATTAGGATAGCTAAGTCATTTTACACATGGAGACCACTAAAGGATACGGATTCGAATCCCACGATGGCATGTACCGTTTTGACGGTATATATCGTACTAGACGACCAGGCAAAAAAAAGTGAGTAATCTACTCATTTACAACCTACCTATCTAGACATATGGCATATAACTATGGGGCGTTGCAAGCAAGAGTAACATATTCTGCTACAACGCGTACAAGATGGCATTCTGAGAGCCACAGTTAACGCTTCCTGGTTTACAAAGAACTATAAAATTATTACTTCAAAATGTCTACAGCTGCAGTTGAAATTGAAAAGAAACATAAAAACAACCTTTTGTCGCATCCAAATCCGCTTGTAGCTTCCTAGATCCAACAGCTGTGATCAAAATACTCAAAAGGGACCACATAGTCTTCTGAGTTGGAGATGCAGCGCTGGTTGCACCACCATAATGCTGTATTTACTTTTATACAGGGGCGGAGAAAGAACTTCTGTGACCGAGGTCGGCCTATCATAAAAGGCGACAAAACAACCCACCCTAGCTACGTGGTAGGGCCGCAAACCCGTCTGGATGGCGACCACCATGGTCTTAAGTATGCCGCCATAATAACTTTGTGTTGTTACGGTATTAGTGACCCAAGTTCCTGTACAGCAGCGTCTTTGTGATGTCACTGGCTTTGCAAACACCCATAAGTAATGCTAACTGCTAAATTCTAAATGGGCCGGCAGTCTGTCTGCTGTCCTACAGCAATAAAAAATACTTTAACATTTAATTTATTCGCTTATGGTCTGACGACCGATCGTAAATATTTATTAAAAAAAAAGCTATCAAAATGTAAATTTCGCTTTACTTACGCTAGATTTAACACCAAATTTTCACAGTACATTAGTCGTTCGTCAGCACAGTCGTGACGTCATACGATTGCAGTTTCATAGACAGTGCACAGCGACATGCGTCACTGCCAAACAGTGCGTGCCAGCATTTTATGTACATGATGTTTGGTTTTATTATTATTTGCATTCAATGTAATTATGTTTTATACCTTGTTTATATTAATACACTAGCTGACCCGGCAAACGTTGTTCTGCCATATAGATAAATTTAAAAAAAATATTTTTAATAGTTTTCATAAAATTCGTTCTTAGTGACCATCTACATCGCTAAATTTCAAGTCATTCTTGTGTATAGTTGGTATCTTATATCTTGTGGTGATTGGTATTTCGCTTATATATTTCTGTCATATAATTTAAAAATAAACATTTTTGGATAGTGTTTCCATAAAATCCGTTCTTTAAGTTTAGGGCTCCCTTACACATGGTAACCAAATCGGTACTTATATGCCAGATACGTCAAAACATCGCATTATCACTTCCGGATACAGTCCAATTGTATATTGGTATTTCATTTATTTTTTGAAGTCAAAATTTCTTTAGCGGTGTTGTGCACTTTTTTGTAATGGGTAAAAAATATTAAACTCGCGCCAGGTGTTACCTGTCCTGATCGAAAATTCGTAAGATTCGTAAGACGGAGTTTTGCTCCAGTAATACCAACCTTATTAATAATGACTTATGATTTATTTTATAATGAAATTTTTAAATGATTGCATTGCATTACTTATACATATCTATTCGAATTGCGACTTAATTACAATGAAATACAGTTGAGTTTTTGAAGTGAAAACTTCTTTAGGCGCATTGAGCACTTTTTGGGTGAACAATTTTTTGTTTGTAAAGAAGTGTTAATGACCAATTTAAACTTTAATGCTTGATCATAAACAATTTTTCATAAACCGAAAATAATAATCTAATAGCTCGGCGATACAATTCACAAGTTATTTAGTTTTCACTTCTATCAGCAGTCCCTAAAGACTGCTCCGCATGTTTTTTACTGCTGTGTGACAGCAGACAGGCTGACTGGCCACTTAGAATTTAGCAGTTACCGTCGCCTATGGGTGTTTGCAATGCCAGTGGCAGTGCTGTCCCATAAGGGTACAGGAACTTGTGTCACTAATGCCGGAACACAACACAAGGTTATTATGGCGGCATACTTAAGACCAAAGGTGTTCGCCATGTAGACGGGCTTGGTGCTCTATCACGTAGCTAGGGTGGGTTGTTTTGTCGCCTTTTATTATATATTTAGGTTATTGGTAGGTAAGTGGTATTAAGTCTGGGTTCGAATCTCACATGGCATGCAACGCTTAGGCAGTTTTTTTCGCCTAATGCTAGCATGATTGCCAGGTACCGACGGTTAAGGAAAACATCGTGTGGAAAGCTGCATATCGAAATCACCGCTTTGTGAACCCGTCAATCCGCCTTGAATAAGCGTGGTGGGTTCTGTGCATTCCCTCTAGGTGGAATCCCGAACCCAATAGTGGGACGCTGTTTATTTATTTTCATTTAAATTAAGAGCGTAATATATTCTGTGTATCTTAAAAATATTAAATAATTTATGAAGTGCACAATTTACCGAAAGTGTTTTCAAGCGTGAACGAAGGCTCGCTCAGCGTCGTGGCTGTCTCGATATTAAACTAGCAATTTATCGCTTGAACTCTTTCTTATGTACAAGATATTTAACTAGCAAAGTACAACTATCGTGAACATTTTTTTTCAGATAAAGATTAGAAAAATAATTAATTAAAGACAAGTACAAAGACACATTATAAATATAAAGAAACTAGTAATAAAATTGGACCTATTATGAAATATTTTAATGTATATTATAATCAGAAATACGAAGACATTGTGAAAATAGGTGGAATTAAGCATGTAGAATTTTCAGTAACCAATTTATAAAACCGATAAATTTGAAATTTTAATAGAGCTCGTCTGTTTATGGTCCCAAATTTATGATTCTATAAAAATGCTGTAAAAGGTCGTATTTTTTAATTTTGATTGATTTAGAACCGCCTTTGAAGTATTTTAGGTTAACCAACTAAATCTGGACCAAAAGGGTTGTGGTTGAATTCCGGTTTGTAGATAACGTGAATATACTCCTAAGCATATGAGCTTATTTGAGCAGTTCAGAAATTTTGCAAATGTGTTAGATTAGTTAGATATATTTTGATAAATATATTTTGAGTATAGCAACAAAGTTTTAATTCAAATGTACAAGAATTGTAATAATGACAGAGTATTAAGCCATAATTGGTACGCTCTGATGTATATCTGTATATTTTAATAAAATCACCGCCATAAATATATTTAGAAAAGTTTTAAAACGTATATATAGCTACTTCAAACTTGCTTTATGTAGATACTTGCATGAACTGACTACGTTCTTTTGGAACATGCTGTATACGTAATCTAATAATAGTACATCGGGGCGCGATCTGCACGCTTGGGCCGTTCACTTCACACGGTTAAATAAACAACATAAATTAGAAGTATTATCTGAAAAAATATTTTCAAAGAACGCTGCCAAAGTTTGCATGATCTCGAGATCCTACAGTAGATTTCAACTATGCCTTGCTATGCATATTTTTTTCCAGAAAGGGGCTGTCTCATTACTGTTGCGTTAGAAGTTCGGGGGAAAGTCGACACGAGTATGTGGGTTCTTCACACTTAATTGCGATTTGGCCAAGTAAATTACAACATTAGCGACCTAAACGTCATCTATCCCTCTATTAAGGGTGTGCGTATACAGATTTCGTCAATATGTGTAACTGTCAAGACAAGCGTGGTATTTCGCCTTTCATCAAGTGGGAAACTAGAAGGCAACGGTGAGCTGTTACGAGTTTATTATATACTAGCCTTTCCCACCCGCTTCGCTGGGATTAGTATATATCAAAAAATAGTTTAATAACGCGCGTCATGAATGCTCAGTTTGTTTTAATCCTTTCAGGATTAGGCAATAAATAATTAAATAATCAATCATAAATTTAAATTTATTAATTTTTTTTAATTGTTACATTGTATAGAGAAAAGTGGTTTTTATTGTTTCCACTGCGAGCCTTCTTCATACCTTTTAACAAGTCTCACTTCATAGAATTGGCACATATTGACAGGGAAGGAAAATATATTATCTGTGCAGGGCGGAGAAAGAATCTAACCTCTGCGGCCGGGGTCGTCCTGTCGTAAAAGCCGACAAAATAACCCACCTACGTGGTAGGGCCTCAAGCCCGTCTGGATGGCGACCACCTTTAGTCTTAAGTATGCCGCCACAATAACCTCGTGTTGTGTTCCGGCATTAGTGACTCAAGTTCCTGTAATCTTATGGGACAGCAGCGTGTTCGCGATGGCACTGGCGTTGCAAACACCCATAGGCGACGGTAACTGCTAAATTCCAAGCGGGCCGTCAGCCTGTCTGGTGTTCTACAAAGCACGTAATAAAGCAAAGCATATGCTAAAAAATGGCTCTTTGAATAAATTTCAATTGTGCATATCTATATTTAATGACTGCTGTAGGTGAACAAATATTATTATTAAAGAGCCTGTTATTATTGAAGAATTTACCATTTTTTGTATTGTCACTGCAACATTAGAGTAAGACAACTAATTCATTTACATAGGCATTGCAATATATGTCACCTTACAATACAAAACCTAGGCATTTAGCCTTATTCGTATGATGGCGGGTGTGGAATCTAGGCCAAATATTCCACCAATGCTGAATGGTATGTAACCAAATCTGCATTTAAATTGATAATTCCTCTTGCATCCAACACTTCTCTGACACTAATTCTTCTATCTATTCTAATGTTATCAATATTACCATTAGTAATTGATAATATTACTATTCTATTATAAATAATCAAACAATTTAACAAATTACAAATTAACTATTTGTAATTTTATAATCAAATAAATACACAGAAAATTCATACAACGTTAGCCAGTCCTAATTTTTTAGGAGATGCAGTTGGTTGATCCCCTAACAACCTTCAGGTTGTGTGTTGATGTTGTTGGACGAGGAAATACAGCGGGCCGCTAGCGACGTCGTAAATTGCTATCGACTCCGCCGATATGTAACCCATATAAAACACACTAATCTGCTTGTATTGCTATCGTACTTTAATTCTTACGTATGTATTAAAATACTAACAAAATTACTCCAATGAACACATTATAAATTAGTAAATTCGAAGCAGATGTTGATGATGTGAAATTTTGAGAGTGCAAGAGAGAAACGGCATCTTCGTTTGTTTTGCTTTAGAATTTGCAAATGTAAGAATAATGAGCGTGCGCCAACGTACTCATCGGCCCTGTAAGGTACAGAGTAAAAATAAGCACGATTAATTAAGAAGCCACAAAGTATTTATACACAGAATAAATAACCAGATAATATAAAATTTGAATGAATTAACGACTTGAGGGATCAGTATGAAGTAAACAGTGCTTGAGTTATGGATTTAAAATATATTTTTCTTTTGTAAATAAATACATATTATACATGACCAAACAGACCGGGCGGGAATCGATATCGTAGCTCTCTCAGGCATTCCAAGGTGCGTAAGCCACACCACAAGAGATGTCTTTTATGTTATATGTCAAGCCTAATATCTTAATAATCCGCACATAATGAACAAAGAAGCCAACTTTACCCCGCCAAATCTCATTACCAAATAGGGACGGACAATCGGGAATAATGAATTCCGGTGTAATCTAAATCTGAAAGTCCCTATAAAATTCCGGATCGTAACAAAAATATTAAAGTACCCTCATTTTGGTAACATCTTTTATACACCTTTTTTGAGGTGGAAATGCTTGCTACACGCCCCACTAATTGAGGCTCGCGGTGGGGTGGTTTGGGATTCCCGTGTAATGCAACCGTGTACCTCCACGGTTGTCAATACGCAAGTCACTGGTATACCACCTCAGTGATCCTCTGGCTTTACCTGTAGATATTGTTCCGCGTGCACTTCTGGCCCGTGTTGACTAGAAACTTCCGTTTCGGTGCCCGGGGTCCGCTCTCCGACTTTTTCTACTCCACTTCGCACGGTCTTCAGCATCCCTGATAGTGAACCCATTGGTACACATATCACCCCTTATAACGTAAAACCATCACTTATTGGGTCTACCCCTCCTGCCGGGGCCCGGCGGAGGCGGCATGGCCAGACATTTGTTCCTCATGTAGTTAGCCGTTTGCCGTTAAACGTGGCCATACCAGTGAAGGCGACACTTCTGCAGTTTGTCCGCAATGTCACGGACATGAAGGCTGCCGCGAATGCGGGAGTTCCTAACGTGGTCCTTCCGCGTCAATCCACACATGGATGTGTGGAGTATTCCTGGTGTATATAGTATTAGACCGCAGCATATTCATCTCCGTGAGACGCTTGTGTCGCTCTAGCACCGGCCACGCTTAAAATTCATATAAAAGGACAGGCCTAACGATGATCTTGTAAACCTGTCCCTTCAACTTAACCGGCATTTTAGGGTCACAAATGACACCAGTTACCTCACGCCATTTGGTCCACGTGGCAGCGATGCGCGCCTTGATACCGCAAGCAATATCACCAGACGCGTGAAATACAGATCCCAGGTATTTCACCTGGTCCGTGCGCTCGACCGTGTTATACAATATGCGTACGGGTGTGGGATCTGTGGAGTTACAAGCCAAGTACTCGGTCTTCGCCACATTGAACTTCAAACCACCGTTCTCAAGCGACTCCTTCCACGCCTTCACGCGTTGCACCAACCTACCCTTGTCCGCATCCGCCAGCGCGATATCGTCAGTAACCCCCCGTACTAATACACTTCTCATGTGAATTACTGATGATGTCTAGCAGTACATCTAATACCACGCTGAACAGAAACGGACTAAGGACGGATTCTTGACGGTCATCACCGTCGGGGTGCATCGTCACCCCATCGGTAAAGGTTTCATGTCGCCAACAGCGGTCCGAACTACGGAATTGGAGTCACTATACATGTCTCGCGACAATTTATAGATGAGCTCAGACGATTCCAACTTCTCGTATAGTGGCTGTAAGTGGTCTCGTCTGGCTCTGGCTACAACTCTCTTAGTGGCGCGCTTGGTAGTCCTGTGTGCGTCGTGATCTGGACGCTTGCTGGACCTGGTGGTGGAACGACACAGTCCAGAGGGAGACCAAAGCAAAAAATTCCTGTTTAACAAGTGGCAAGCGTCGTGATATTCTTTGTTAAAGAGGAATTTTTCGCTTTGGTCTCCCTCTGGACTGTGTCGTTCCACCACCAGGTCTCTTCGTCACATTTGCGACCGCCCTTAGACACACCAAGCACCTTCCTCGCCGACCCAAGGATAGCCGCCTGAATCCTGTCCCAGTAAGCTTAAACTGGTTCGCCCTCACAACCGGCGTACTCACTGCCGATGGCAGAAGCGAACCCCTAGGACTTGACTTCATCAAGCAGCCACCACCTGATTCGGCGTTGAAGGCGATCGGCACGTTTGCCTTTAGACTTCAAGAAGAGGTCCATGACAAGAAGACGGTGTTGTGCAGTTGGCTACTTTGCTGATGTGGTGTTTCCTAGTGAGTAGGAAGAGTTTGGGAAGGTTGTGTGTTATATTATTACAAATATTTAATGTGTGTGTTCTTGCCGCGGAAAAGTGGGACAAGTGGTGTAGCGCGCATGCGTACGAAGTCACGGGTATCAGCTAGTTAAATATATAATAATAGCTCATAACGTTCCACTACTGGGCTCATAGAGAAGGTAACGTATACCCATCCCGCTTGTCCAAGGCGGATAAGCGGATCACACATACCGGTGATCTTAGTATGAGTATTTTCTCACAATGTTTTTTTTCACCGTCGGTACGTGGCAATTATGATTTAGAATGAAATATCAAGCTAAAAAATATCAAGGTAAAAAAACAGCGTAAGCGCTACATTCCACCGTGGAACTTGAATCCGTGACCTCTAATCCCTGATTGACACCACTAAGCTTCCAGGCAAATCAGAAGTAAAGTTGAGTTTAATTAACGAAACTGGTTCAAATCTTAATTTATTTAATAACATAAAATAATAGAATTCTTCTGAAGTATAAGATAAGGGGTACACGTATAATAACAGAAGTCAGAGAAATGCAGTTGAAAGCGAGGTTGAGAAGGGGTGTTATGTAAGAACGCAATTTAGCCCCCCGGCCGGCTTTCATCCCACTCATATTAAATTCAGTGTTATATTTTTAGCACTCTGAGCCGGATACTTGTGGTTTTGTGTTACATACAATGCGAATATTGAAATAAGAAGCTTGACGTATCATTACATTGTTTCATTTGTACTCTTAGAAAATTAATGTTTGAAGTTATGTTACTCAAAACTCATTTTTTTCAATATAAGGTCTTACAGATCACTTATTGAATGTAAGGAATCTACTACCGTTACCAAGACTCTGGCTAGAGAAGAAGCAGCGAAACAAACTTCCCAGCGAGTGTTTTTCAGTTTTATTTTATGTTAGTTGACCCGGAAAATCTTGTTCTGCCATATGAATAGAAAAAAGTAGCCTATGTCCTTCTTTAAGGTTCAGTCTATGACTATATTGAAATTCATCAAAATTGGTTCAGCGACGGTAAGAAACAAATTCACTTTCGCATTTATAATATTAGTTAGATTTGTCTTTTTTATTATGTACAACTTTAATTATAAATTTTAAATGAAATTGGAGGAAAAAATATGAGTTAACATAATGGCTATAAATTATTTTTATTTCCAGTCTATGTGGTCGTCAATATAATATTTAATTGTGTAATATCCTTTCTCACATAGACGTTGCTGAATCGTTATTTTAAATTTATTTGCTGAAAGTCCTTGAATTCTCTCTGGGATTTTATTGTAAAAAAATTCTACTTTACCTATTAAAACTATTATATAAAACTAAAAGAATACTTACTGTCTGAAATATATGATGATTTTAATAATTAATATCTTATTTAAATAACTTTAATTTCTTGTTATATATGTAATTATATATATTTAAGTGCGTGTGTGTGTTTATACATTATTATATTTACATTATTATTATATATTATATTTAAATTTAATTTTATAGTTTCGTCAGAGTTTATGTGCACAACCCTGCCTCTTTATTTTTTCCAATCTCCAACATTAGGTTTGCTGGAAGTAAACTCTTTTAGGGTTAAGCACGCCTATGTACATGTCTCATATCTTTAAATTTTATGTGTGTAATCAATGTTGTGTACAAAGAATAAATAAATAAATAAACTATTGTATACTTTATGGAGTCTACAATTAGGTATAATCAATTTATCTTTCTAAAATTGTAACCTCTCAACATAACAAGAGCGTGGCAACCGCTTTAACTGTCAAACGTCTCTCCATCTACCCGTAGTGATGTACCCTCATTAGTGACCAGCCTTTCCCGGCCGTTGCGCTGGTCGAACAATAGAAAAAAGTAATTGAAAAAATATGAGAAGTTTTCGTACGCATGCGCGCTACACCGCTTGCCCCACTTCTCCGCAAAACACACTGTTTCTTAAAACTTTAATAACTTTATAATAAATGAAGATATCGCAATACATTTTTTTTAGATAAGAGACAAGTGTGTCAGAAAAAAAAACTGAAAATTTAATTGAAATTTATCCAATAGTTTTACCGTAATGCACGCACAATTGCAGATTTCTATAATTTTTTTATATATTATAGATGAGGAATTCGTAATTTATTTTTATATTCTCGTTATCAATAAATTTTTTTGTAATATTGTTGATCAGTAAATAATTATCTATGAAGATATATAGACGTGGCATAATTATAAATTTATAGTTTACTAGCTGACCCGGCAAACATTGATTTGCCATAATCATCATCATCATCATTTCAGCCGGAAGACGCCCACTGGTGGACAAAGGCCTCCCCCAAAGATCTCCACGACGATCGGTCCTGAGCTGCCCTCATCCAACCTATTCCGGCGATTTTGACCAGATCATCGGTCCATCTTGTGGGGGGCCTACCAACATTGCGTCTTCCAGTATGCGGTTGCCATTCGAGGACTTTTCTGCCCCAACGGCCATCTGTCCTTCGCGCTATGTGCCCAGCCCACTGCCACTTCAGTTTTGCAATCATCCGGGCTATGTCGGTGACTTTGGTTCTCCTGCGAATCTCCTCATTTCTGATTCGATCTCGCAGGGAAACTCCGAGCACAGCCCTCTCCATTGCCCTCTGAGCGACCATGAGCTTCTTCATAAGGCCCACAGTTAGCGACCAAGTCTGCGTTCCGTACGTCATCACTGGCAACACACATTGGTTAAAAACCTTCGTCTTGAGACACTGCGGTATTTGGGACGAAAAGATTTTACGGAATTGATAATTTGCCATATTAATTAAAAGAAAAACTTAATTAAGTTCACCCCTTTCAAGTTTAATTTCCGCGAAAAGTAGCATATGTCCTTCTCCAAGGTTCAATCTATTTCTTACACAGTAACTTTTATATTTATAGTATTAGAATGGATCATTTGTTTGTTCGTTATTTATAATTTGTTACATTATTTTATTTATTAAACTGAACAGAGTAACTTTTTCCATCTAATACTTCATTAACTCTGAAAATACCCAAAATGTAACAAAGTCTGAAGTCATGATAAAAATTATTCGGATATCGTATCATCGTAAAATAACTTTTATTTTCATATTATTAGATGGTATTTTCCTATCCATTCTCATTAGGGAAACTATACAGGAAAACATAAAAGCGGTGCCGTTTGCATGAAAGGATACGTGCCATCTCACTGAACTTGCTGTTAGGACTTTCGAAATATGTACAGAGAGCAACTAAAAAAATCATAAACTAGTTTTCTTATGTTTTTAATACGGCTACAGATTGAAGTAAATACAGTAAAATTAATTAACATTAAAAAGATAAGTAACTATTGGCGGTTATGTGGTTCCATTGAGAAGATTAGGGCGACCCTATCTCTTTTATCTTCTTTGGCGTTACACTCTTGCCAGAGTGGTCGTAGCCGTCACGTCGAGGTTTTTGTAGCCTGTTTAACAATACGAGGCCACTATTCGCGAATTGCTGCTCTTCTTGTGCATTCGTGCAGAGGACCGTCGACGGTGTTTTTTATTTGGTCCGTCCACCTCATCGGTGATCTCCCGCGTGGTCGGGTGCCTTCAACTTTGCCCTGCACTACCAGGCGTTCAATGGATTCGCCTCCACGCCGTGATATGTGTCCAAAGAAAGTGAGGATGCGAGCCTGCACTGTGTTTGATAGCCTCTGCTTGATGCCCAGCTCTCGAAGAATAGACTCGTTGGTTCAGAATTCCGTCCACGATATATCGAGCATTCTTCTCCAGCACCTCTTTTATAGAGAATCGTAAAAGGAACAAAGTACAAGCTAGTTATACATAGATATAAGCGCTTGTGTTCCATAACACAAGCGTCTTATATTTATATACTAGCTGTTCCCGGCCGCTTTACTGGTCCAATAACAGAAAAAAGTAGATATAAAAGTGCGAATAAATTTATTTTGTTATTAATACACTGACAAAAAAAAGTGCTCTTGATTGGAGTGAAACTACTCGATGAAAGGAATATTCCTACCAAATTTCAAGTCTCTACGCCTTATGCGCCAGGCTGACGGCCCGCTTAGAATTTAGCAGTTACCGTCACCTATGTGTGTTTGCAATGCCAGTGGCATCGCGAACACGCTGCTGTCCCATAAGGATACAGGAACTTGGGTCACTAATGGCGGAACACAATACTAAGTTATCATGGCGGCATACTTAAGAATAAAAGTAGTCGCTATCCAGACGGGTTTGGTCCTACCACGTAGCTAGGGTGGGTTGTTTTGTCGCCTTATACGACAGACCGACCCCGGCCGCAGAGGTTAGTATTCTTTCTCCGCCCCTGCACGGATAAAAATATATTATATATAGATAAGACAACGGATATATTTTTAATTTTTGTAAATTACTATAGTACTCCCAACTAAGGACGGAGGAGCATGCGAAATATCCCTTTCTCCAGACGTTGGGCGGTAGAGGAACACTGGTTTCAGTGCGTGCACCAGCGACGTGCGTCTCGTTGTTAACTGTCGAGGCAAACGATCGATTACACGGGAGTCCCATACCGAGCTCTCTAGCGGTAAGTTGTGTTTCCAGCATTTCGATCTCAAAAAAATGTGTTCCGATGTACGAAAGCCGTCGCACTACGGAGATCGTCGTAAAGTGTCATAAAAGGTAATAGGGTTTTATCCGTGCAGGGGCGGAGAAAGAATACTAACCCCTGTGGCCGGGGTCGGCCTCTCGTAAAAGGTGACAAAACAACCCACCCTAGCCACGTGGTAGGGCTTCAAGCCCGTCTGGATGGCGACCACCTTTGGTCTTAAGTATGCCGGCATAATAACCTTGTGTTGTGTTACGGCATTAGTGACCCGAGTTCCTGTACCCTTATGGGACAGCAGCGTGTTCGCGATGCCACTGGCGTTGCAAGCACCTATAGGCGACGGTAACTGCTAAATCCTAAGCAGGCCGTTAGCCTGTCTGCTGTCCTACAGCAATAAAAAAAAGGGTAATCCAGCTGTTACCTTTTCTAACCTTTACCTCGTGGTATTCCTTATGCTGGCAGCACAGATGTTATAGCGGCCTGAGCTTTTACCTGACGCAGCTCCTCTCGGTACACGGGTACTTTAGGAGGTACCTATATAGTGTAGGGCGGTAAGTCTACCGACAGACCGTCATTATGGCTTGGGTGATGAGAAGGACACGGTGGCCTGAGTGGCGCAAAGAGCGACGCGGTATCCTCGCTCATATTGGTATACCATAATTTGCCAAGTATCTGCACTCTGACACCGGGCAGGGCAATAGGAGAACAGCAGGCTGTTTTAGTGGGTAGGCAGAAAAATCTCACATACCCTCTGGTACTTAGGATTCGCAAAAAGAGTTGTCATACAAAAAAATAAAACTTTAATGAAAAAAGTTTCTTAAAAATACCAAAGAATTCAAAAGTATAAAAATGGAAACACTTAAAATCCTAAAAGCGTAGTTTCAATAAACAATTAACTAAGTTAAAACCGTTTCCCCGTCAGCTCCGGCCGAACTAAAATAAACACAATCCTCGCCAAATTAAAAATGTATCTGACCTTTTGTTGTTGACCGTATTCATCCCTTTTAGGTCACCGGTGGACTGGTATTGACTACTCTTTATAAAATGTAGAACAAAATTATCGTATCATGCTATTTTTGTAATTAGTGTAATGTCCGATACCCACTACACACACATACACACGCACGCATGCACACTCACACACATACTCATACACACACACACACACGCACACGCGCGCGCACATATATAGGAACCTTCAACTTAGAGCTTTTCCGGTATGATTTATATTAAGATAATTATAACTTCGGTAGGGCTCCAAGCCTTAAATAAACCTTGTGTTGTGTTCCACAGTAAATGACCCAGGTTGCAGTTCCACAACGCGGAAGGCATCGTCTTCGCGGTGTCCTTGTATAGCAAACATTTAAAGGCTTTATATTTACATTTTATTATCATATTATTTTACATCAACCTTCAGCTAGTCTATTGGTATATTGGTCTATTGATTTTTCTTATACAGGCAATTAGGATGTTATTGATTTTTTTCATTGCTGTCAGGCTTACGGCCCGCATAGAATTTAGCAGTTACCTTCACCTATGAGTGTTTGCAACGTCAGTGGCATCGCGAACACGCTGCTGACCTATAAGGATACAGGAACTTGTGTCACTAATGTCGGAACACAACACAAAGTTATTATGGCGGCATACCTAAGACTAAGGTGGTCGCTATCAGGACGGGCTTGGGGCTCTACCACGTAACTTGGGTGGGTTGTTTTTTCGCCTTTTACGACAGGCCGACCCCGGCTACAGATGTCAGAAATCTTTCTTCGCTGCTGCACGGATAATAAGATGATAAGACAAATACATAACAATATCCAATGGATGAATTAAAATTCGATGTTGAGTCCTTCCGTCAATCGCTACGTCTCGTGCGTGTCTTAATTATTAAGACGTATTCATCTTCAAGCACCAACAATTAACGAGAAGGCTCAACGAAACTAGCCGAAAGAAACCCAACCTTCCTGAATCCTCTTCTTAGCTTTTCAAAACTACTTGAAGTACTGGATTTTATTCTAGACAAATATATTTCTGCACAACCTACAAGGGCAACCTCATACTTTTCAGGAACACGCCTTTCATGCTCTTGGTTTGACAAATATTTTATGCGCCTTCTGATGTGGTACAAGTCTGTGGTACGGATATGCACGGATAGATTTTACTTAACATGATATGACTAATATTGCTATTTACAGTAAATTGTGCTCGGCAGTGTCTTTCTTTGACCTAACGTAGCTGAAACTGAAAAATGTGCTCAAGTTGGGCCACATGGTTAAGTGAGTTGAACAGTAGGTACGTAACATCGTAAAATTTCAACTCTACATTCGCTTCTGTAAGTTGAACCGGAGAACAATGTTTGCTTTTGTCTCGTAGAGCAAACACCGTAGCGGTTAAGTAATATTGCGGGTTAAAAGCCTGTACATAAAGCGCTGATTCAGCTAATTGATGCTTACGAGGCAAAGTTGATAATTACTTAGGGAAATTACTAGAAGTTTTTAAAGCACAAATCATTTCCACATTGTTTTTAATAAGATTGTTTCATTTCATATTAACTCAGCGAAGAAGAGTGTGGTATTGGAAATTCGGTAACCTAATGTTTTTAAATAGCCAAAGTATATTTTTATGTCCGGTCTAGTCGTCAAATGTGAAACTATCAATGTAGCCTAGAACCATCTATGAAAAATTCCGCGTCGAATCGTCGAACAGTCCCTATTAACAGCTATCTTATATTTCGCACGTTAGCTATTGTTCAATTCTTAATTCGACCGAAAGTTCAGTTTCGGCCGATTTTCGGCCAAAAATCAAGTTTCGGCGGTAGTTTCGGTTTCGGCCAATATTGGCCGAAACTTTTGCCGAAACCGAAACTGTTTTCTAACAAATATACTCGGATCGTCACAATAATTTACGTGGCGGAAACGTAGACAAACTGCTTTTCTTGGCGTACAATACAAGACTTTTTAATAATGAATATTAATAATACGAAAAACCAAAAAAGTAACCCTAAATATAAGATATTTAGAAGTTTTTTTTATTTGATTTTATAACTGTTTTCAATTTAATTGTTTAATGTAGTTTAGTAGTGAGTTACTTACATTTACTACACTAAATAAATGTAAGTATGACTGTCCTACTAATTGTGATCTAGGTATCTTTGTTAATTCTAAATGTGCGATTAGATTATTTTTGTTGAGACTGGAACTAAGAGTGTAATAATAATTTTAGTAATTATTATTTTTATATAAGAAGGTAGGTATACCTAAAAGAGATGATGATTCTTCTAAGTAGAAATACAAACCAAAGTATTAGTTAATAAGATTTCAAAATACCAATACTTAGTATTTAATGAAACAGTAACAATTAGTGATTTGATTATTGATAACTGATAAACATTTTGCTATGAGAACTTAATTTGAAAAAATAATAAAAATATTTTTAATATTTTTTTATATTATATTAAATAAATGATTACAACAAAATTAATATACTGTGTTTCCATTTCATGTCCTAATTTTAAATAATAATGGGTAAAATGCACCAAATTTCAGTATTTTAAGGAATTTTATACTTGACCACGTGAGTTTCGGTTTCGGTTTCGGCCGGAAAACCAGTTTCGGTCGGACACTAATATATATATATATATATATATATATATATATATATATATATATATATATATATATATATATATATATATATATATATATATATATATATATATATATATATATATATATATATATATATATATATATATATATATATATAGCAAATGTTCACCGTCATTGTTAACGCGCTGTCGGCTTCAAAGAAAATTTATAGATAATTCCTTTTTAAATGACCTCATATCGTACTGCGATGGGAAAATTCGGAACCTCATTCTAAATCCGGACAGTACGCAACATAGACTATTTCTAAAACCATTTCGTACAGGAAATATGAGGCTCCAGGAAATGAAAGCCAGGCATCCCTATTATCTGACGTTCTCGTCTTAATATCAATTACCTACAAATTAAAGTTCTTTTAAAGCTTCTTTTCTGAGGGTAAACTGAACAAACTAATGTTTTAAGGTGGAAGAGTAGATCATATATATAAAATTTAGATATACATGCATAGTACGGTTATTCCCCTATAATTTTTTAAACGCTCATTTAATACGGTTTGCTTAACAAACGGGTCAGATGCATTTCACGTGCTATTAATATTCTGGGACGACGTAACATATAATATTGTAGTTTAAAGTTATAAACCATATAGTTGGATAATTTGTATTTTATACTAGCTGTGACCCTCAGATTCGTTCGTGAGTTCCCTAACGTATTTTTCCTAAATAGTCTGTATATTCCATACTACAATCTATATACTATGAGCAAAATTTCACCCAATTTCGTACAGCCTCTCTGGTGTAATTGTTTTTTTTTTCAGAACAATTCTAGGCGACAACCCACTAAATAAGTAGTTACTGTCGCCTATGGATATTTGCGACGCTAGGGGCACCGGGAACACGCTGCAGTCCCATAGGGGTACAGGAACCTGGGTCACTAATGCCGGAACAAAACACAAGGTTATTATGGCGGTATGCACAAACATACACAAATAATCCAGACGGGCTTGGGGTCCTGCCTAGGGTTGTTTTGTCGCCTTTAATGACGAGCCGATCCCGGCCGCGCGGTAAGTATTCTTTGCATAACAGCATGTTCGCGGTGTTACCATCGCTAACATTCTTAAGCGACGGTAACTGCTTACCAGGGATGTTATGGATATGATATTTCGGATCTGGATACGGATATGGATATAGGAATAAAATTATATCGGTTTCGGATAAGGTTACGGATATGCAATTATTTCGGATTGTCCGTTAGTTTCGGATAGTTTCGGTTACGGATATTAGATTGAAGTAAAATATAAACACAAAATGACACAAATATATCGAAACATGTCGTTTTGTTTAGACTCCGCCCTTATACGAAACTATCCGAAACTTGTGAAACGGATACGGTTACGGATACGGATATAATTTTATTTCGGATATCCGATAGTTTCGGTTACGGAGCTCCATAACATCTCTGCTGCTTACTATCAAATAAATCAGATATCATTTATTGCCACACACAAACATTAATCAATATACCTAGTCAGGTCATAAATTCTGTCACATGTTTAATGTAAAATAATTGTAACAAGTTTATTCATTATGTAACCATTCATATACCAAAATGAACTTAACAAAACATAGATTCTTATGACATTAAAGTTTATTCAAAATGACCTCCGTGATTTTGAATACAGGCCTTCAATCTGCGCGGCCAGTCGTCTATCGCAGCACGAAGAGGTCCATGTCAATATCGGCGGCTGCCTTAATCAAGGATGTCTTGAGTGACTCCAAATTGGGATGAGGCTTTGAGCACGCCTTTTCCTCCAAGTGTTGCCATATCTTGTAATCTAACGGATTCAAATCTGGACTGGAGGAGGGCCAGTCTTCGTGCCGGATGAAGTCGATTTCACGCGCCGCCAGCCAGTCTTGTGTGCTCTTCGCTCTATGAGCTGGCGCCGAATCTTGTTGGAATACCCAGTGCCTGTTATTGAACATGGTATGAGAAACAGGTTCCACAAGGTTCGTCAGGACTGTATTTTGATACACAACAGCATTCGTTTTTACACCTTTCTCACAAAAATGTACCTCTGTTAAGACCCAATAAGAAACTCCCAACCATACCATGAGCGAGGATGGAAAATGACCTCGTTGGACACGCGGAATACGGTTGCTCGCTTCTTCACTACTGTGTGCGTACACCTTATCATTTTGTTTGTTGTAGCTCTCTTCTACGGTAAACATTTTTTCATCCGAAAAAAGAATTTCCCGATATTTTTTTCCCGCGTACCGCTTCAACAAAGCGCGGCATCTCTTCAGTCTCAGGTCCATTAGACGAGCATTCAAACGATGTCCTGTTTTTCTTCGATATGCCCGAAGCCCTAAGTCTTCATTTAACACCCTTTTCACCGTGGTTCTGCTTAACCCCATCTGAAGGGCCAACAGTTTCTGCTTACGTTTGGGATTTCTTTGAATTCGTGCCTTCACAGCTTTTATCACTGCTGGAGTCCTAACAGACCGAGGGCGACCACTTCTTGACCTGTCATCTACACTAGAGTCTTCATTGTATCGTTTGATGGTACTCGTTTATCGTATCTTTTGGTTATATTCAAATTTTTCAGTATGTTAAAAATTTGAATTGGCGCGTAACCGCAACGATGCAACGCAATAACTGCAACACGGTCTTCTTTAAGCGTCCACTCCATATTTAAAAATGAGTAAAATTCTAAAAGTATACATTTTTATTTTCATGAACAATTCTAAATTCGAATTCAATAAACTTTTTTGTGGCCAGCATTCTAAAAGAAAAGTTTTTACTGTGTGACAATACTTATGACCTGACTAGGTATAGTATACATATTATACGAACAACAATATATGAGTACATATCATATTTTATATATCATGAAACGTTTCTATGTGCGACAGGGATACCAACTCAGCGTACACTGTGTTTTAGCACAACACTGATTATCAGTTGGGCCCTTCCATTTCAACATCATAGTTTTCTTTATAATTGATAACATATGAGATAAAATAATTAAAATCAATATTGTAACAGAATAACAAAAAAAACATTTTTACTAATCATTCAGAGAAAAACAAAAAACAAATATTATATTACAAATCAATTAATTAAGGGAGCATTTTTTTAATGTATTTTAAGAGAAAAAAAAATATTTGGAGAGGAAAAAAAATACATTTCAAGTCACCCAGATAAAACAAAAAAACACAAACACAATGACCATTATCTTTCTGCAACATTTACAACATTTTTTAAGACTATTGAATGGACTATTAAGGGGGCCGTCAGCCTGTATGCCTGTACCTTAGCGATAAAAAAGTGTGAGCACAGATGATTTGAGAATACACCCTTATATCATCTCCTAAATAGCTTTTACGAGTAAGCTAAGTTTTAAAACACGGTAAGCAGTTTTCATTGCAAATCACTTATTTTTATATGTATTTATTAAAAAATACTTAAACATTAACAACCCGAGTAGTTGTTAATGTTTAACTTCGGTTACCATAAAATGTAACAATATTCCCATAAAATTTATAAGATTGAAAAGTACCCTCAAATTTTGCGTGCAAAGTAACACATTTTACGAGCAGCTTTGGTTTTAGAGGTGAGTTAAAATTTTATGTGCTGGAACAAGAGCCGGCATAAATTTAGCAAGTAACTGATTTTGGAAATATTTATAATATTTTTAAAACATTACTGCCTGACTTAAACATAAACATATAAAATAAATGTACTGTAATTTACGTATCATTTAGTCCCAAAGTGAGCAATATATCGTTTGTGTTATGGATACTACAAAACTGATATACCATTTAAATAATATTTTTGTAAATAAATATATGACTTCCGTTGCGCAACGGCTAACGGACGTCAGTGCGCTTGCAGAGGTCACTGGTTCGATTCTCGTCTCGCGGCTGGGTATTTATAAAAGAAAGAAAAAAGAAAAATATTTATTTAAGACTTCTACACTCAAACAAATATACAAAATCAAAAATAAAAAGCTAAATAACTTAAAATGTATCTTAAAAGAGTTCTAACCCTGTATAAACTGGTTAGAAAAAATCAGCGCTGGTCTTCCGTTAGAACCCGGTAATGATGCCACTACCAAATTTGGATTTAAAAAGTAAACAAAGAAACATTAATAATAACAAAACAATCAAGTAACCAAATCTATAAATTGGATAAACGTAATTCTCACACGAAAAAAGAGTTACACAGCATACAAAAGATACACAATTACAAATTATTCTATAAATGAAGAAAGTGGGAAGAAGCCAATAAGATTAAATAAATAAAATACAATAAGTCACCCGCAATGATATGATAATATCCCAGGTCAAACGCCGCAACAGTGCCCTAAAGTAAAGCTTACCAATAAAAAGGTAATGGCACTTTTTCGTGGTCTTTTCATGATGTTATTCACTATAGCTTTCTCAGGTCTGGTCAAGAAATAACAGCAGATGTTTACTGTGCCGAACTTCGGACAATGATGACGACTGGTAGTGAAACCATTATTGCTCCATGATGACACAACACAATGCACGAGAAACCATTGTAACTCTACAGGAGATACAGTTAGAAACCATACGTCATCCACTGTACTAGTCAGATTTTGCTCCAACGGACTACCATTTTTTTCGTGATTTGGACAATTATCTACGTGATAAAAAATGTCTTATCAGGAGGTAGTATAAAATGCTTTCACACAGTTTGTCGAATCTAGATCGCCAGAGTTCTATCGTAAAGGTATAAACGAACTTCCGTTTAGACGGGAGTTCAGTACAAAGTGGCCATTTCATACTTTAACCCCTAATATTTTATAGAAACTCCACTTAAGACGGGAATCTAACCCGTGACTCCCATTGACGTTCATGCAAAAGTTGGCCCATCGAAGTCGTCAGTTATTGATCAATATTTAACAACATAGGATAAATGACTGATATACGCGAATTGTCATTTTGTACTTGCCAGAAATAATAAAAAGCCATCAAATATTTAGCAAGTCGTTAAAAGCTACTAGCCGATTTTTGTTTTTTATTTGTTTTGACTGATTTATTTGTTCAGCAAAAAGTTCATCGATTGGTTTTCCTTTCAAAACCAAACTTACAATATTAGGAGCAATTCGTTCAAACGATATCAATCCTATTAAATCTCCAACAACGGTTAAGAGTTCGATCTACTACTACAAAATGTTTTTTTTTTAATATATGGCAGAGGTTTCGGTTTCGGGTATAAGGAGTTCGCCGCCTTACTATATTGCGACTACTGTAGCAGACGACAGCCAAAGGAGGCCAGTATAAAAATCTCGGTCGTCACCTGAGCCCTTGTCCCCACATCGCAGGATCGACTTTTGGTTATTACTCCACGATGCCCCAGACTTGCACGCCTTAGGGGGTACGATAAAATACCTACGCTAATTAACGCATATACATTTAACTACTCGTACAATGCGATTTAAATAAGATTAAGAACGTCAGTCATTGACGTCATCTCTATCTGTCAAAAGTACGGTTTCGAACGAAACCTTATTTGCGTATCAATAATGGTGAGTGGAATTGAAGTCATAAATATAGGTAACATACCTAATTATATTTTAAAAAACAGTTAGTGGAATAAATATTAAAAACCTATGCTATGACGTCACAACATGGCGCAAAGTCGATCGTATTCTTATTTGAAACGCATTATATGTATACATTTTATATGTATATAACATCGGATGCTGAAATGTGGTTATGGATTCATCCGAATTTAAGTCAACAGCTGGACGAAGCCTTTCTTATGGTTTGCACAAGATCTATCTTGAACCTGAGTTGAATTCGTCGCATCTGTTGTATAGTTGTGTGTGGTATAGATTCAGGATGAACGGGCGGGTATTTTATATTTATCCTTATTAGTATTATAAACGCGAAAATTAGTATGTATGGGATGTTTATTACCCTTTCACGCAAAAACTAATGAATAGATTTTGATGAGTTTCGGTATAGTCATAGATTGGACCTTGGAGAAGGACAAAGGCTACTTTTTTTGAATTCATATGGCAGAACTACGTTTGCCGAGTCAACTAGTTTTAAAAAAAACCTTAATACGACATGACTGTATCTTTTAATTGGCGGGAAGACAGTTCTTTCTTTCACATTTATGGCTTGGTCACCTTGGTGTTACTAAAAGCTTCCAGTCGTTTTTCGTCCCACCTCGTTTCTGGTACGTTTGCCACGCTACGTTTGCCTGATGCCAGATATATTATACTATATATAGAGAATAAATAGGGGAAGCCCGAACCTATAACGGATGTTATGGGTTATATAAATAAACAAAAACTTTAGTTTTCAAAGCAAAAAATCGTTTGTTTTCTCCAATATTACGAGTATGATAAAATTTTAACACAAAACACGTAGATACGATGTTAAAAGAAGATTTTCTTGAAAGGGGCTTTAAAAAATTGAATGAAATCAATTCGGGGAAGAGGCCGAAGCATCCGTTTCGAGGTTTATTTCACTTGCAATATTCGAGGGATCGGTTTTAAATGGAAATGGGGAGGAATTTAAGACAATGGATGTCACAATCCTTGCTATTAATAAAAGGGATCTTTTTTACACGAAACCATGAAATCTGCAGTTTCTATGTTGCGCTACGGAGGTCTTCAAATTAAATTTAAAAATATACAAGAACAACTCACACACCGCCATCTAGTTCCAAAGTATGTAGCATAGCACCGGTGTTACGGGTAGCTAGATAACTAATATACTACTTGTATACTTTTATTTTCTAAATAAATACATTTTATACATAAACGTCACACATATACGCGAGACAGGAATCGTCTCGTGTCCTCTGCAACCGTACCAAAGTGCATTAGCTGTTAAGCCACGGAGGTCTTTCTCAAGAAACGATTTTTAAAGAAGAATATTACATAAACATTCACATACCCTCGTATAACCAATCCGGTACTCCATTATGTATAGTCCCAGGTATTCCCGATTCCGTTACCCGGTATCCAGTCGAAGACCTTGGCGCTGGTCTGTAGTAGATGTCGTAGTCCTTTACAGTGATCAAACCGTGGCCTTTAGGAGTCCACGTGGCTAGTAGCAGGAATGGACCTTCCGTTATAACGCCGCCTCCCACTTCGTCTGGCAGAGGAGTGAGGGGGTAGGACTCCCTGTGAAAAAATAAAGAATATTTATAATTACATATAATATAAATTAATATTCTGTGACCATTTATAGAGCGTCATCTAGCCGAAAATTAAGCAGCACTTGTACTAACTAGTTACTATCGCCTATGAATGTTTGCGACGCTAGGGGCACCATGAACACGTTGCTGTCTGGGGTACTGGAACCTGGATCACTAATGCAACATGAACACAATACAAAGTTATAATGGTGGCATACATAAAGACTAAGAGTGGTAGCCATCCAGACGGGCTGAGAGCCTTACTACGTAGCTAGAGTTGTTTTATCGCCTTTTACGATAGACCGATACCGGTCGTAGAGGTGTTTACACTTATATACTTTTTCTTTTGTAAATAAATATATTATACTATACTTTAATATACACATTAAAAAAGTCTAAGCAACATGCATGATATTACAAATTTACCATTTATACTAATTAATTTCTAAGTCTTTACTCACTCAAAGTGCGTAGGTATGTAAACTTTTTTGTTATTCATGACATACTGGCCAGTTGTAAAAAAAAATCGATTATGTTTTTTTTTTCATAAAATTAAATGAAAGTTTAAATAAAGTTAGCGACAAAATTGAATTGTTTGATATTCTTTACGTCATGGAGCGACGTCATTTGACGGCAAATGAAATGCAAAGAGCTTGTAGAGATGTTGCAAGCGGGAAGTAATCAATCTCAGGTATCTCGGCATTTTGGCATGAAGCAATATTTAAAATTATCAATGAAGATTATATTACTACTATAATACTCTTGTTATTAGGCGAAAATAGCTGAAGGCGAAACATGAATAATTATGAAATTAACATCACTAAAATAATTATGTAAGAGGTAGTCTTAAATGCTCAATTTGAATAAACTTGATAACAATACAGCTGTTAATTTTTTACCTATAAATCTGTTTTGCGTATTGCTTTTTTCACAATACACGAATTCAGCAGGAAACAACGGTCTTTATTTATTTCGTTTTCCCACATTTTTAACATGCACAGTTCTTGTTTATAGTAAATTGTTTTCGAGAACAAACTGCGAGAATTTTAAAACCAAATGCAACAGATTTATGAAAATACATTAAATGAAGCTAGTTTGCAATTCATTATATTTTTTCAATTGAATTAATGTAATAATTAGGTTTTATCTATGCAGGAGTGGAGAAAGAATACTGACCTCTGCAGCCGGGGTCGGCCTATCGTAAAAGGCGACAAAACAACCTACTCTAATTATGTGATAGGGCCTCAAGCCCATCTGGATGGCGCCATGATAACCTTGTGTTGTGTTCTGGCATTAGTGACCCAAGTTCCTGAACCCTTATGGGACAGCAGCGTGTTCGCAATGCCACTGGCGTTGCAAACACCCGTAGGCGACGGTAACTGCTAAATTCTAAGTGGGCCGTCAGCCTGTCTGCTGTCCTATAGCATTAGAAAAAAATAGGCGACAGTAATTGCTAAAATCTAAGTGGGATAAAAAAAAGTTCGATGCATATCGATGTCCCTGTGAGGTAGGGAATGTATGAGACAAGAAAGATGAGTATGTTGAGATGGATGTGTGGAATGATAAGAATGGATAAGGTGAGAAACGAGTATATAAGGGGATCTCTGAAACTAGCACCTATAAATGATAAATTGAGAGGAAGGAGACTGGGATGGTACGGGCATGTAATGATGCCGATCACCGTATCAGAAGAATGTTGAAACCTGAAAGCTGACGGGTACAAGGGCAATGATAGGCCTAAACAGGGATGAAAAGAATGTAAAATGTTTGATATGAGGGTTTGTGAAGCGACAGATGAAAAATGCCATGATAGAATAAAATGGAAGAAAAGAAAGAAAGAAAGAAAGAAATTTTTTATTTAGGACTACAACACACAAACAGATATAAAAAATTAAAAATATAATTGAAGACACTTAAAATTAGTCGTAAAAGGGTTCTACTCAGCATAAACTGGTTAGAAAAAACCAGCGCTGGTCTTCCGTTAGAACCCGGTAATGACGCCACATAAAAAAATTTGGACTTAAAAAGTAAACGAAGTAACAGTAATTAACACACAAGACAATTAATCAAATCTATAAAATTGGATTAAAATAATTTAGCTAGCGTTTTGGGAATGTTTCCGGCCGAAAGCGATTTGGAATCAATTTATTATTTATAGTTTTCCTGTTTTTGGTTTCTTTCTTTTTCAGATAAAATTAATTTTCTGTTTATACATAGTATATAATATAGAAAGATAGAATAAAATAAGTGAGTTGATAAATCATTAAAAATGCCATAAACAAAAAACAGAAAAATGTGAGAAAAAATAAGAGATTTACACACCACACAAGAAATAAATACAATACAAGAGATAAACAATTACAAATTATATATGACGAAAGTGGGAAGAAGTCAACAATACTAAATATATAGGTATAAATGGAATAAGTCACACACAATGATATGATAATATCTAATTATCAAGTGACTGATAGAATATTAGTGGTATAAATTAGCTACACTATAAAGCACTCGTATCAAGGGCTAAATCGGCCTGTCCTAGCTGATGCTTATACAGGAATTTCTTTAATTTAGATTTGAAATTATTTAACGACTTTAAGTTCCGTATAGGTGGCGGTATGTTATTCCAGCAGTTAGTTGCTGAGTGCCGGAAACTGCCCCTAAACGCAGCTGCTAAAGACACATTGAACCAATACCAAATGACCCAATCATTTGGGGTTATAAATGAAAGCTAATGACGAAATAATAAGGTAGAAATAAACTCTGCAATACGTCTGATTTGAATATTTCTTATATGCATTGTTGGTAAGAAGAATATGTTGATGTTACCAATCTTCGACGCTGAACTGAAGTTAATAACCTGACCGGTGCATCCATTTCAGAATCCTGGTGAACGCGTCAGTCAATTCCTTACAAAAGTAGAAGCACGCTAGAGAGGCTTTTCGAAGTGACTTTGTTAATCATCTCCAGCCCCATATTGAAAACGGGCTACATATATCGCTTTCTGATGTATTAGGGGTGATCAATAAAACGTGATAATGGGTATGACGCAATTATCTTTTATTAAATGTTATTTTATTTTTCAACGTAGCTTTCCTTTCAGGTTGTCAGAACGATCTTTAAGGTTTATACATACACTTTTTTCTAAAACCAAAGCGAAAGTTTAGGTAGCCATCGGGATTTTTTTTTATTGCCGTAGGACAGCAGACAGGCTGACGGCCCGCTTAGAATTTAGCAGTTACCGTCGCCTATAGGTGTTTGTAATGTTAGTGGCATCGCGAACACGCTGCTGTCCCATAAGGGTACAGGAACTTGGGTCACTAATGCCGGAACACAACACAAGGTTATTATGGCGGCATACTTAAGACCAAAGGTGGTCGCCATCCAGACGGGCTTGAGGCCCTACCACGTAGCTAGGGTAGGTTGTTTTGTCGCTTTTTACGACAGGCCGACCCCGGCCACAGAGGTTAGTATTCTTTCTCCGCCCCTGCACGGATAAAAAATAAAATTTAACGCTGGGATACTGACAGGATGTAATAAGACTTGCACTGGTCTCTAGATTAATGCATAAGCATTTAACTGAATGTTTTCTTGAGAATACTATAGAAGATTATTATTATATTCTATTTAAGTTGCAATAAGGAGGCAGTGTAGTATTAGTTCGAACTGTTTCAATCTGCTTCGAGATTTCTATCGAATGGCGATATTGCGATCGTGATCTGGTTTGTTATTCCAGCAACTCGGTTTGAAAGTTAAAAGTAAAAACTAGATCCTAGTTGGCGTAGATCAAGTAGCTTTTCAGCGGGTCTTTGAAATATATACATTTTGACGTATGTGATCGATAAGTTATCGGTTTTAGTGATAGCTTGACATTTTGAAGGCCATTTCTAATTGGAAACTGACTGAGAATGATAATATATTCTTCTTCTTATAGCGTATGTTCCATATTATATGGGTTCAGCACAACATGTTTTCTTATTCTATTACGCAATCCATATATCTTTTCTTTGGTTAACTCTCCTTCTAATTTGTCCAATCTCAATATCCTTACAATGCCCTGTTCTCTTCGTATAATATACCACGTGAGTCTGTCAGTTTGTATAACAGTTTGACAATGGCTGGTGCTAAAAAACTCTAGATAAACTTCCAGTATACTGAGAAGGTATAAAGATCATTTCATATTTATCCTACCGGGAAATTAATCCGCATCAAATAAGGAACTCGAGCATTCTTACTAACATGTATGAATGCTCAAATCACGCGACTAAATTAGTCAAAATTTACACATAATATATTTGTCTCATACCGTTAAGTGAGATATCTTTTATCAATAACTGTAAACTCATGTTGGACCAGCTTTTATTTAATTCGGCTCTTTGAGGGAACCGTGCGGTCGATGGCCCTTTACGGGGCCCTGATTTGGGTGGATCGGCTGACGGTCAAAACGACGGCGCTGCTTCGCAGGCCGCAGCGCGTCCTGGCCGTCAGGGAGATAGGGGGATACCGCACGGTGTCCTTCGAAGCGGCCTCCCTACTGGCCGGATCCCCACCATGGGACCTCGAGGCCCGGGTCCTGGCGCTGTTGTACCAGTGGCACCGGGACGCGGCCGAGCGTGGCTTTCGCCCCGCGCCTCTCGAAGTTGAGGTAAAGCGGGCGGAGCTGCACGACCAGGTGCTCATGGTAGAGTGAAAGGAGCGCCTAGCGCACCCCAGTGAGGGCTCGCCACCATCGAGGCGGTGAGGCCCGTCCTGGTCGAATGGATGGGAAGGCGCCACGTTGCCCTGACTTTCCGCCTGACGCAGGTCCTCTCGGGGCACGGTTGCTTCGGGAGGTATCTATGTCGCATAGAGCGAGAGGTGACGTCAGGGTGCCACCACTGTGGTGTCAACAACGAGGAGGACATGGTGACCCACACTGTCACCGTGTTCTTAGGGGCGCGAAGAGAAGCACCGCGCCCTCATCACCCAAATCAGCGTAGACCTGTTGCCCCCGGCCCTGGTTCTGTCCATGGTCAGGGTGATCCTGGATAGACGGCCGTAGCCTCCTTCTGCGAGGCAGTTATGTCCGCAAAGTAGGTAGCAGAGTGGGATCGAGAGCTAACTACCACACTCGCCTCCAGCCAACGTAGGCCACGTCGACGGCACCGGAGGGCGTCTAACGATCTCCGGCTGCCGTAGAAAACGGCAGCGGGCGGCCCCTCATTGTCGCGAGGGCGAGGGCCACGTGGTGTTGCGCGGCCCCCCTCAACTCCTTAGAGCTAACCAAGGAGAACGCCAGGGGGGACGAAACCCTGACCCCCTGGCACCAAACACATGGAAGAGACCTGAGACAAACGGCGGGCCGGCGCCAGCCCGGGCCACAAGATTGGCAGGCCACATATCCGTGGGCTCGGGCGTAGGTGATAAGACACCAGCGGGGTTTTTGGTGAGTAGTCTGATGGCCAAACATCTTTCCCGGAATCCCATATACCCCTCGGTTCCCCGGCCCGGGGGAACTCGTCAATAGGGTTTTTCCCCGAGATCAAAAAAGCCTTTATTTAATTCCCGAATCTATTGCTATGTAATTAAAGTCTGAATTACTTGATACTAACTTAAAGGTTACTAACTTAAACATTAAAGAAATTTACACAATTGATAGCGTTTTTTCAATTTGTTTCTTAGTTAACACAAGTTCTAGGTTGGAAATCCTGTAGAAATGTTTCACATTTCGTAGCAGTCTTAAAATGTTATAGTGTAACGAAAGACTTTCACGCCAAACGTAGCGGTAAAGGCCAATTTACGACATATTAGTTTTTATGAGAGCCTGGTACAGTACCTGCGGTTACGGTGTTGTAATAGCAAGGGTTGTTTCACTAGTTTATTTTCTATTCGCCTCAATTATTATTTGCCCTTATAGATGTTGATATCTTGCTCAAATTTATTTAAATTAATATATTTAGACACAAGGAACAAAGATGAATTGATTACACTTTCTTGTAGACTCCGTACACAATGTAATAGTTTACTGGGCAAGGTATACTTTTTTACAAAATAATTCTAGAGATAATTTAAGAACTTCCAACAAATAAATTTTAAAAAGCTATTAAACAACGTCTGTATGGAAAAAGATCACAACGTTAAAGAATATTTTGATGACGGCACAGATTAGGAATAAAATAATGATATTGCCATTATATTAAAACATATTTTGTTTCCTCCAACTTAATTTTATTTTAATAAACTCTCATTACAGTAAAGAAGAAACAAAAAATGAATGTAAAATAAGATTGAAAAATTATTCGCTGTACAGTTTGTTTTACCGTTTCTTCTCTAGCTAGCGTTCTGTCCTGGAAATGGTAGTAGATTTTAAAATTCAATATGCGATGTTTAAGATTTTGTAATAATAAATTATTTAGATTTCATTTTAATGAATATACTCCACTGCAAATAAATCAATTAATTTTTTTTATTAATATGCCATTTCTAATCTCCTCTGACTACTTTTTTACTCTTCTACTTACGTGGGGAACATTGCCCGCTTGTGCTGGGCCTCGACAGGAGGGGTAGACCCAAAAATTGCTGGCGTTGTAAAAAGTAATATGCGTGCGAATTAACTCACTACCAGGGATGCCGAAGATCGTGCAGAATGGAGAAGTCGAAAGCGAGCCACAACCCCAAAGCAAATGTTTGAGTTTAACGCTAGGATGTTGGCCAAATTGTTACAGAATGCATTACAGCTATATTGTTGAACTAGCTGTGCCCGCGACTCCGTCCGCGTGGAATAGTGACTTTGGGCAGCATTTTTTGAATAAATCTTATGGTTTATTTTGGATTACAAACCCTATAAACCATAAAGTATAAATAAATGAAATATGCAGTCAGTGTTATCGAATGCAACTGTTACGCCATGCGCTTCCGGAATACGTGCGTTCGAACCTACAAAGTCCAGCTTAAGCTAAACCCTATTTCATATAATTGATGATATAAATCTGAGGTCAACTTAAATTGGAATAAAACCTACAAAGTCCAGCCTAAGCTAAACCCTATTTCATATGATTGATGATATAAATCTGAGGTCTACTTAAATTAGAAATAAAACCTACAAAATCCAGCCTAAGCTGAACCCTATTTTATATGATTGACGATATAAATCTAAGATCAACTTAAATTGGTATATAAATTTCCTAAACTTATCATTTTTAACAAAAACAATTTTTTTCTAAAATAAAAATAGCCTAAGTTACTCCTTGTTACATCAGTTATCTGCCAGTGAAAGTCTCGTCAAAATCGGTGCAGCCATTTCAGAGATTAGCGGGAACAAACAGACGGATAGATACACAGACAGACAGACAGACAAAAATTGTAAAAAATATTGTTATGGTATATGGACCGTGTATACGTCCGAATGCACTTAGTAAAAAGCGGTTATTTTAATATTACAAACAGACACTCCAATTTTATTTATTTGTATAGATTAATTTTGGCAGGGCGTAACGACACGACCAAGTTGGGTGTCATTTTGAAATTAACATAATTTTTGCTCATTAAGCTCGATCTTGCTTATATTGCATTTTACTTTGCTCCTTAACTCTAAATATAATAATACTGAATGATTTTACGACGTTAATTGTAAAACGTATCTTATAATTTTTTAATATTTTATCGTGTCTAGTGGAGATTTTTTATTTAACAAGTTACAAATTATTATACTATGTTCAAGTTGGAAAAAAAGATCAGTTGAGCATGTAGAATTATTCTTAAGTCTACATTTCCTTAGCACTGATTTCTGATTTCCTGCCCTTAACTAGCAGAAGGAGTTTGTAATTTGTTGCCTTTCACGACACCTTTGAAAAGAGATGGAATGGTCGTATATTAACAAAAACTACAAGGTCTAATCTATCAAATCAAATACCATTTATCTGAATGACAGCAGTGATATAGCATATACACTGTTGCATATATGCTCTATTATAATAGAGTTCACATCTGATCAGTTTAAATAATATACCTAGTCAGGTCATAAATTCTGTCACATGTTTAATGTAAAATAATTGTAACAAGTTTATTAATTATGTAACCATTCATATACCAAAATGAACTTAACAAAACATAGATTCTTATAACATTAAAGTTTATTCAAAATGACCTCCGTGATTTTGAATACAAGCCTTCAATCTGCGCGGCCAGTTGTCTATCGCAGCACGAACGAGGTCCATGTCAATATCGGCGGCTGCCTTAATCAAGGATGTCTTGAGTGACTCCAAATTGGGATGAGGCTTTGAGCACGCCTTTTCCTCCAAGTGTTGCCATATCTTGTAATCTAACGGATTCAAATCTGGACTGGAGGAGGGCCAGTCTTCGTGCCGGATGAAGTCGATTTCACGCGCCGCCAGCCAGTCTTGTGTGCTCTTCGCTCTATGAGCTGGCGCCGAATCTTGTTGGAATACCCAGTGCCTGTTATTGAACATGGTATGAGAAACAGGTTCCACAAGGTTCGTCAGGACTGTATTTTGATACACAACAGCATTCGTTTTTACACCTTTCTCACAAAAATGTACCTCTGTTAAGCCCCAATAAGAAACTCCCAACCATACCATGAGCGAGGATGGAAAATGACCTCGTTGGACACGCGGAATACGGTTGCTCGCTTCTTCACTACTGTGTGCGTACACCTTATCATTTTGTTTGTTGTAGCTCTCTTCTACGGTAAACATTTTTTCATCCGAAAAAAGAATTTCCCGATATTTTTTTCCCGCGTACCGCTTCAACAAAGCGCGGCATCTCTTCAGTCTCAGGTCCATTAGACGAGCATTCAAACGATGTCCTGTTTTTCTTCGATATGCCCGAAGCCCTAAGTCTTCATTTAACACCCTTTTCACCGTGGTTCTGCTTAACCCCATCTGAAGGGCCAACAGTTTCTGCTTACGTTTGGGATTTCTTTGAATTCGTGCCTTCACAGCTTTTATCACTGCTGGAGTCCTAACAGACCGAGGGCGACCACTTCTTGACCTGTCATCTACACTAGAGTCTTCATTGTATCGTTTGATGGTACGATAAACGAATCTTTTGGTTATATTCAAATTTTTCAGTATGTTAAAAATTTGAATTGGCGCGTAACTGTAACGATGCAACGCAATAACTGCAACACGGTCTTCTTTAAGCGTCCACTCCATATTTAAAAATGAGTAAAATTCTAAAAGTTATACATTTTTATTTTCATGAACAATTCGAAATTCGATTTCAATAAACTTTTTTGTGGCCAGCATTCTAAAAGAAAAGTTTTTACTGTGTGACAATACTTATGACCTGACTAGGTATATAACTATATTAAAATGAAAACAAAAAACGTTACCGGGGAGTTGTTTCATCGTTTTTATACTTAACAAGAATTTTTAAAAAAGAAATATTTTAACAAGCTTTAATTTTTTGACTGATGATTGATTATAATTATTTGAAAAATATTTGTGCGCCTTTTAGGCAGAACAGGATAAGAAAATCACCATTTATATGTAACACCTGTGCATTATTTCAGTCTTGTTCAAACAAATAAATGAATCTGGATCTGAAAGCTTTAATAATGCAATATTTTTTTAGTTTGTAATAAATATTTGTGAATGTAGAATTTTTAAATACAATCTATACAGCATCTAGATTTGAATTTATAATTTATTAACTAACATATTTATTCAATAGCAAATATTATGATTTCATGATGAGTTATGTCAAAACGAAAACATTGATAACAACCTAAGTCGACCGTCGGAATTGTAATGTTGCAGTCTTGTTAATTTAAACGAGGCGTGTTCGACTCCCTATGCATCAACATGTACCGTCTAAAGAATTTCAGTTGATCATGAAATATAGCACTACGCACACTTTTCTTTTTCATTCACTCCAAAACAAATATATAATTCAGTAGTGAAACTTATAAACATTAAGGCGAATTTTAAACTTTTAATATTTATGCTGATAAACATATGTTTTAAAGCTCTGAAACATCCGATATTATTATAAGATAAACTAAAGTCACATACCGCTACACTACAGGACGCTACGAAGACTACGCTACTACGAAGTCAGAAAGCGGATATCGAGTATCAAGGCAGACGAATGCCCCACGACCAATAATAATAACAGTCTATAAAATATCACTGCTGGCTTCAGGCCGTAAGGGAATGAATAGTATGCCTGACCATGCTTGCCAGGAGCCATTTACGTAGGTTATATACCTATATATATACCGGCCATTCACGTAGGTTATATTAGACAAAAAATGCTGTCTAAGCAATGTACGCCATCGCGGGAATTAAACCGGCGATCTTGAAGTGTGATTATCATTGGACTACTATATACAATTAATATTAAGAGGGTATTAAAAATAAAATTGTTTTGTGAATTTATTTTGTTAATATAATTAACAGAATTTTCTAGAAATACCCAACCCTAATTATGAAATGCCTACTCTAAAGGCGTGTTAAGGCTTTGTTACCTTGATTTTATTGATACCATTTGCCTAAATGTAAGCCAATTACAGTTAAAATTATACTTTAATAATTCTGTAATTAATTGCTGTTATTATTCACGCCAGGTGATTTTAGTTAATATATTTTAAATTAATTTAACGCTTGAAGCTCAAAAGATATGATTATGATGTTGATCGAAAGATAGTCGTATACCGAGTTACACACGGAGACCAATCTAGAGGTGATGGAATCGAATGCCAGGGTATCATGCACCCTAGCAGTTTTTGTCGATTAATGTTCCTATTGTAGCATAATTGCCATATATCAACGGTAAAAGAAAATATAGAAAGAAGAAAGAAAGAAAAACAATTTATTTGGTGATTTACAGCTATAAATATTTAAATATTATTTATACTAAACTACAACAATTATCAAAAACGAGTTCACCAGTTCAGTAAATTGCTGCACCAAAAGAAATTGACACAGCACTGATTTTCGCGTTTTTCTTTCTTCTTTCGCGATTTTCGCGCACTGATTACGCGGGGTTCTGTAGGTGGCGTAGCCATTCTGTTAGCTGGACTTGGTGCAGCTCCTCTCTTCTCCCCTCGATCTGCAGAGGTGTAGGTCTTCCACTATTGGTCTCCTTCTCCTTCTTCCACTACAATGATACAAGGAGGCTAGCGTGCGCACCTTCGGGTCCCACGGCAGAGTGTCGGCGAGAAGGGTGGCCCCCTCGAAGGGTATCGTGTGGTATTCTCTCACGACCCTGACGGCCATAGCTCGCTGCCGTCGCCTGAGAGCAGCAACGTCTTGGCGCGTCAATTGGCATCGGCCTACACGGGGGCTCCGTATAGAGCCATGGAACGCACGACTACTTCGAAGAGTTTTCAGCACTGGGCCTCCGGCCCCCAGATGTTCGGCAACAGGCGGGATAGTGCCATTGCTGTTTTACTTTGTTACTACAGAGTTAGGAATAAAACATTCGATTCCTTGCAGCACCACGTCGGCCATCGAGTTCGCGCAGGTGTCAGAATCTACGTCAGAATCTTTTCTACGTGGTAGGGCCTCAAGCCCGTCTGGATGGCGACCACCTTTGGTCTTAAGTATGCCGCCATAATGAAGACATTTGAAAAGACTGAGCTAGGCTTAGCTAAAATAACACATTGGCTTGAAAATAACTTGCTGTCTTTAAATATAAATAAAAGCAAATACATATGCTTTCACCTGTCCCATTTAACCTGTCCGGACTTAAGTAATGTTCTTAATATACATACATACCCATGCAACACTGGTAGCTATACTGATTGTATGTGTCTAACTTTGTCTCGAGTATCATCTATTAAATATTTGGGTGTTGTTATTGACGAGAACCTCAATTGGAGTGATCATTTGACTACAGTAGCCTCCAGAATCAGAAAATTAATATATATATTTAAAAAACTCCGTACTGTGGCTGACCATACGTTATTAATACAGACATACAAAGCACTTGGTGGGTGCCTTGTGAGATATTGTATCTGTGCTTGGGGTAATGCGGCCACTTCACGCTTGATTGTAGTAGAACGTGCTCAGCGTGCGCTGCTCAAAGTGCTCCTGTACTTGCCCTACAGACATCCTACAATAAGTGTGTACGAAAAGGCGGAAGTCTTGTCGGTCAGGAAAACCTTTTTATATGAAATGCTTAGATTGTATCACAAGAAATTTGTACCAAACCTGAATATTAGTTCTAAACGTGTGGACATGTGTCCGCTTCCACGAGTCAGGACAGTATTAGCGCAGAAACATATATTTTTCACGGCCCCTTTTATTTATAATAAAATTCTCAAAAGTAAACCAATAAAAAGTGAATCTAATAATTATTTTAAACATTATATAATAAGCTGGTTAAAACACTTAACTATGATGATGTGGTGGAAAATTTACTAAAAATAGGGAATTGAAATGTAATATCGCACTCTGTCTCTCTCTCTCTCTCTCTCTCTCTCTCTTACACACATATACATGCACGCACACACATATATATGCAGGCACACACACACACACTTACACATACACACGCACACATACATACACAAACACAAGCGAGCTCATTAGTTTGTTATGGGTCTGCTTAGTTATATAGTTTGGTTTCTGTTTTCTGCCTTTTTTGTAATTTTATGATCATATGCATTATATTATTGATCACAAGAGAGGAACCTGGCCCCCGAGATACAGTGTAAACTAGTTCAGGGGCCAGGTGAATTAAACTAGATATGTATATGTTACTTTTCAGAAATAAATTTATTATTATTATTATTAATAACCTTGTGTTGTGTTCCGGCATTAGTGCCCAAGTTCCTGTACCCTTATGGGACAGCAGCGTGTTCGCGATGCAACTGGCGTTGCAAACACCTATAGGGGTAACTGCTAAATTCTAAGCGGGCTGTCTGCCTGTCTGCTGTCCTACGCAATAAAAAAAAAAGAATCCATCGACGAAAAACACAGCGGCCCACATGGAAGTTCTAGAGTATCCACTAAAAATGGAAAAAATTGAGTGTGCTCTTCCTACCCAAACCCACAGGTTGTGTGATGAGTTGGTGCCGGGCACGGAAGCACCCTTGATACCTCCCGGAGAATATCGCCGGGTCCACGTCCGGTCTCCTCTGGCACGACGATACTGCCCGAAGACTGCACCAGTTGGCGGGATAGCCTTCCAGACCAGATAATCTGGTTTCGGGTGCTGACTGGCGGGCGCCTAGCGGACAGCCGTTTCATCGCGTCTCCCTGACCCCCGCCCCAATCTGTCACGCCTCACACCGGGATGTGATGGGATTTTGCACATCTCGAGTTACAAATTTCCTGGGCACTCCAGAACTTCGGGTAAGGGAAGTTAGAACCTAGTTCATCCATGCCGGAATACCACACAATTTTATTATGACGGCATACTTAAGACCAAGGGTGGTTACCATCTAGACGGGCTTGAGGCCCTACCACGTAGGTTGGGTTGTTCTGTCGCCTTTTACGACAGGCCGACCCCGGCCACAGGGGTTAGTATTTTTTCTCCGCCCCTGCACGGATAAAATTTATATGGTGTAAAACATCTTTTTATGAAAATTATCTTGCAAATATGAAATTCTTTTCCAGTACGTCTTATAGTCCCAAAAAATATAGTACATGATTTATTATCTTCTATGAAGGAAGGAGACGAATGACTCTATTTTTATTAGATCACAATATTAACGAAGTGTATTATTTAGTATACCTAGTTATTCGATAACACCTAAAATGATCGTAAAATTTATCACGTGTAACCTAACAAACATGTGTACTTTACATACAAGGGTTTATCTTTGACTAGTAATCAAAGTTGGTTAGTGCCGGACATAAACTTGAATACACAATAGACATATATACAAATTAATACACCAAGTTATATAGCTTATAAATAAAGCAATATAATATCGAGATATTAATAAATTTTATATTATATGATTGAGAGAAAATGTATTAAATATTATATCTTTTCATTTACTCTTCAACATATCTTACGAGTATACACGAGTTATATCAACATTTCATTTCATTAAATATATCGAATAACACGAAGCTCAAGGGAAATCATTCGATGTAAAGACGTCTGCGCATTAATATTGCGTATTTCAATTAATTATTTCAGAAAAAAAGAGAAATAAAATGTTCATTTAGGACAAAATAAATACATTAAAATAAAATACTGTTAAAAATATAAATGCGTTAAAAGTTCCTCATAGTTGATTGTAAGAATCTTTCGCAGAGACCGACAAAAATAACATGAAACAATAAGCGTATAAATGAACGAACGAATGAATGTTGATTTATTGAATGAAAAATGGTAATCTATATAGATGATATTACAATAAATTGAGTACCTATCACATATTTCACCAACATATTGCACCCAATTTTATAATCTACCATACGTATTTTGTGCTGTACTTTATCTCCCGAATAACAGATATGATATCTTTATTTTTAAGATGACAATTGTTTTAAATGAGCGCGTATGGCTCGTTATCTTGGTATTGTCCACGTATACCAGTCTCCGATGTATATCTATATGTCGCCTATATTTACCGTAGGCTCTCATGTCTTGACAGTGACATTTTGACATTTATACACAGACATATGATACTCACGGCGGGATAAAGCGGGATTCCTGTGCAATGAGCATATACGCCCCTACTGTTGGCTAGGGAACACTCGTTACTGGTATACCCACAAAAACACCATACTGTTCCTCTACAATCCAACGCTCGGCAGGGAGGAATACGCTTTACGCGGGCTACGCCGGATGTAGAGTCTTGGCCAGCCTAGCCCTTGCGTCAAAGCCTGTTAGTATGATGCATTTCATCCGCCACAGAGGATTAAAGCTGAATTCGTTATACCCCTTCTTATATTTGAGAACCCTACTGAGCGTAACTAACGACATTATATGGGAGTAATTATTCAGCCTTATCCAGGCAGGATTTGGTTACAGGACCAGTCATATGACTATTCATTGTTAGTTTTTATTATACTCCTAGACAGCTTGATAATTTCTATAAAATTTTCAGACAAAATGTTATATTACAAATTTAAGTTGCAATTAAGCTTCGTACTTACGTGGTAAGTATATCATAGATGGTATATCTAGCTAGATACGAATGTCGATGCAGTTTTCTTACGCTCTGTGCAAGGAGAAGAAACCTTCTGTCCGCTGATAATGAGAACGACGCTGGCACCAATACTCTCTGCAACAAACAACAAAGGATTACGAGTTTGCAACTGAGTTGATGATGGTAAAACAAATAAAATCACTTCATACGTTTTTTTTAGATATACGTATATAAAGAGCGTTTGTTATGTCTTAATATATAATACATACAATTTCTTTATTTTTAGTGCTTAGATATATTGTTCGATCCTTGCATAAGGGTATTTGAAATCCCGCCTCCTGATTTTTGTTACCTACCCTCACTCTCGGTGAGGTAAAATGGTAAAAGCGAGGGTGGGACGGAAACATACGAGAGTAACGCGCAAACCACTAAACTGGCAGGACGATCGAAGTTCGACCTCCCTGGTTACTCCAAACTCTAATTGGGCGTGACATTAAATCTGTGTGTTCAGTGTTGTGACTTTAGCTGGTGGCGTGCAACAGTTCCTCCGCGACCTGAACCGAACCGGGAAGTGGTGGAATCAAGGTCAATTCGAATTTCTTTGCCCACTACAAGGTATCGCGTCTCTCTAGCCACCGTTCCTATCCCATCCTCTCTCATACAGTCCACTGCTCTCGAGCTATCCTTCTCATTCCTTTTGTGACAATTCACACAGCGCCATCTACTCCTAAACTAAGTATACATACATACATACATATAATCACGCTTCTTTCCCGTAGGGGTAGGCAGAGACCACTTCTTTCCACTTGCTACGATCCTTACACACTTGTTTCGCTTCGTCTACTTTCATTATTCCCTTCATACATGCCCTTCGGTTTAGGGTACTCTTGACCTGGCCTTTTTTCAAGACATCCCTGATTTGGTCTCGAAACGTCCGCCTAGGTGTACCCCTTCCTACACTTCCATTCACACTCGCATTATACACTTTTTTCGTCAATCGTTCTTCATTCATTCTCTCAACATGGCCAAACCATCTCAGCATACCTTTCTCAACTTTTGTCACTACATCTTCTTTCAGACCACAACGTTTCCTTATCTCACTATTTCTTATCCTGTCACTCAGTTTAACTCGTATCATACTTCTTAACGCTCTCATCTCAACTGCATTTATTCTGCTTTCATGTTTCAACTTTCACTTCCGTAAATGAGTGTCGGAACCAACACCCCCTCATGCACAGCCAGACGAGCCTTGTTAGACACCTTCCGACTGTTCATAAAGGAGTGCAAAGCTCCATTCACCAAACTAAGTAGCACTTGTGTTATGGGTAATAGACACCTAATATACTACTTATATACTTTTTCTTTCTTTCTTTATATACATCGTATCAAATGTTATATTTTCTTGTTATAGTTGCTAAAACCATGAATTGCATTTCAGAAGTCTCGAGTTCAATTCCCAATATGGCACCTCTTAGGTAATTTCTAACATGCATTTTTCAAGTGTCATATGCTGATGGTGAAGGAAAACATCGCTTGCCAATCTGCCTTGAACAAGCGGGGTAGGTTCAGTCTTCTTCCTCCACAGCAAGGTTAAGTCCAACTCAAAGTACTCAAAAAAAAGCTGATATTGGGCAGAGTTCAATATATTTACTCCAACTGGCGAGGTTTAATTGAGTTTCGGGCAAAAAAGGATTTACACGTCCATAGATTTTAAAAATAAAGAGAATATTAGATATTGTATATGGTTGAGCGGGAAATTATAGGATTACTCACCCGCCGCTGGGACCCCGTGCTCTGGTTCGTATCGGAAGCGGGCACTACGGGATTTTGCTCCCCTTTTTTTATTTGGTCAAGGTCGGGGGCAGCGGTTGCCTCTACGCGCGGTTCGAAGTGGACTGTGGCGCGGGGGGCCGATTGCCGCGAGAGCTTGGCCGCGCTCCTCGTCAGCAGCATGGTATCCGTCCCTTTCATAGCGGGTGTGTTGGTAAGAGATGGATAATATACTGAGCGGGGGCGTAGAAGCAGTGCGGGAACGGATAGCGGAAGCGGGTGTAGGAGCGGAAAGGAGAAGATCGGTGCATGCAGTATATTTAAATTTAAAGTTTAATAGTTTCTTACTAGCTGACCTGAAAAACTTTGCGCTGCCATATAAATTTACAAAAGTAGGTATGTCCTTCTCCAAGGTCCAATCTATCTCTAACCGAAAGTAACAAAAATGATTCGGTGGTTTAGGCGTAAAAACGTAACAGACAGACAAAGTTTGAATTGTTCGTTTGATTTTATTTTACTGTGACAATTCAATACTAATTATTTTACAACAAAAACAGGAATATAACAAGTGAATCCGGGGAAAACTTAATAAATGATACGAGCGAGAACTTCAGCAATATCAATAAAAATCACCAGCAAAAAAGTTAATTCACAATAAGTCAGTCCTTGTGGCACCTTAATGAAGATTTCTGTACGAATATTCCAGCTCTTTTTTCCTTGTCGTCTGACTGTAACAAATTATTTAGAGAACGGTTCATTAGACAACAGGCAAATTTTTATACTACCTTTTATTAGATTTGTATTTTTTGTAATGATTTTTGAAACGCGTGAATATTTTCTATAAATAATGTTTTTGAACAATGAACATTTACTGATTATATTTTAGGTAAAAATTATGCGGATGCAAAATATTACATAAGTACCTATTTTGAATATTTTTAAAGAATGTTGAATATTTTAAGAAAAAAAAAATTATAATTTTTTTTTGTTATATTGAAAATAATTTAATTGTAACTATACTGAAAAGAGCAAACCTGGAGTTTCTTGGTCGTTCCTGTAGTTTCTTTTCCAACGAATTTGCTTTTCGAACAAGCTATATTTATAAAAATAAATACTAGTTTCGAGTAAAATATCATTAACATTATTTTTGAATTTGAATACTTACATAATTAAAAAAGTCTTGGATATTTTTTTTACTTTCCTCTCTTACGAGAACTTTACGAACATTCATTAGTAGAAAACGACTTAATTCCGCTAACTTTACATTGTGTTTTATACAATAAATTTTAGTTATATCTAAGACACAAAAAGTTTTCTGATGCGGAGCTCCTATACAGACGTTCGGGCCACTCGCTAGAGCTCGCCGCGCGGCCAGTCTATCCGTGCTAAGCGTCAGATTTTACCAGTATACAAAATCGTCAGATTTAGTACCGTTACGTGAACAGTGGCACGCGCGCGGCACCTGCCTCCTAACGTCAGTGTGCGTGGCCTTCACCTTATGAAGTTGGTTTCGTCATTAATAAGTACTACATGGTTACAAACATACACGTTAACGGTTTCTATTAGCGGAGCTCTCTTCACGATTAGAAGAAATTTGGAGTGCTCCGCTGTAGCCTGGCGTTTTTAGGCGTGTATTTTTTTTTATTGTATTTATTTTAATGTTCATAAGTATTCAGTTTTTTTCATTTTCTCTAGGCCTTATTTTTTCTCCTTCGTCTTTTTTATAATCTTTTTTACGCTTAGTTCTTACGCTTTATACTATAAAGCCTCACTTCCTTCGGGTCTTTTTCTTCAAATTGTTTTAAAGAACAGTTACAGAAACATGTAGCTAGATACTGTCACAAAACAGGTAACGACGGTAATGCGGTTTATTTAAATGAATCATATCAATTGGCATAACATGAATATTTTTTTATTTATTACTACATGAAACACAATTAAAAAAGTTATAATATGACAAGCTCATAACTCCCCTCTGCTGAGCTTAGGTCTCCCACTAGGGGAAACGTAGGTAGGGGTACACATGTTTCTCCAAGACCTTTTCCTTCATCGTCGGTACATGGTAATTATGATCTGATGCACATTTGGCGAAAAAAATGCCTAAGCAGGCCATCGTGGGATTCCTAAATATATTAAAAAAGTAATAAGATATAAATTATTTATTATATGGAAAATAATAAAAACATAAATGTGAAATAAAAAAAGGGAAAAATAAAGCCTAGTATAACAGTAGCCATGACTAAGAGTTCTGGTGATACCAGAAGCTATTAGCAAAAAAATACAAAAATTTAACTATTTACAAAAATGTTACACCTATTTATGTAGTTAATTCACGACACTAAGTACTTTTGTCAGACCTAAGCCCTAGTAGACCTTAATGGGTATCCTTTATCCCAAACTATTTCAGCCAGTCACCATTCGTTAATCACGGTAGGTTTTGGAACTACTAGTCTATTTCAATTAAGCTAAATTGCTTTTCCAGGCTCAATATTGAATTTTTGATCAAGGTTTTAAAAGCGAATGAAACAATATTAAGTCGCGTTAATTTTGCAATTCTATTTAAGTTAACTGAAAAGGACAGGAAAAAGGAATATACTAGTCGGTTTTTAATATTTATTTATAATTTAGTTATGTTGAAACAAGTTTAATTTATAAAAAAAAAACAGTGAAATTTTCACTCGTTTGAAGAATTTAGAAACAAAAAGATGAAAGATATATTACAAACGAACGCGAGTCACGGGTTCAATTCTCGTCCTGAGTTTTGGTGTTTATGTGTAATACTAGGATATGATGAAAAGTTCTCGACCTGACAATGAAAGACTGCAATTTTCAGTTGAAAAATAATTTTATTTTTCTACATATTCTCCCTTGACTTGAACACACTTTGACTAGCGTTTCTCCAACATCAGTATTCTTTCCAGGAAGTGAGAGTCTGAAGACTGCGAAAATATCCATCTACGGTCCTTTCAACTTCTTCATTGGACGCGAAGCGCTTCCTAGAAACAAATTTCTTCAATTTTGGAAACAGGTAGAAGTCTAAGGGTGCCAAATCAGGAGAATAAGGGAGATGGCCGAGCAAATCATACCCCTAATCCCACAGTTTTCCCATTGCCAACGCACCTTTGTGAGTAAGTGCGTTGTTCTGGTGAAAAATGATTGTTTATCTTCTTCAAACCAGGCCTCTTCTCATGAATTTTGGCACCCAGCTGTTCAAGAAGATTAGAGTAATATTTGTCTGTAATTGTTTTGCCTTTTTCAAGATAATCAATTAACAGGAACCCTTTCGCATCCCAAACACACTGGCCATGACCTTTCCGGCAGATGCGATAGACTTCAATTTCTTTGGCGCTGAACCACCGGCTTCTACTCACTGCTTCGACTGCTGTTTCATTTCTGGCGTGTAGTGGTGGATCTATATATTATCCATGGTAACAAAGCACCGCACAAAATCGGCCGGATTCCTATTGAATCGGTCCAAATATTGCTGCGAATATCGTTTGCGCATTTGCTTTTGATCGGCATTCACTTCTAGTTCTCTTTTGTTCTTACAAAGCGAGACTCTCCGGCGAGGGATTCACCTTGTCTACTGCCCTTATATCTCGATGCATCCACACATTGGTTCTGAGAAAGTATTCCAGGAGGTAGCATATCTCACGGTTGTGCAGATTTTTAGCATTTAGTAAACCTCGCCCTCTGCAATCCCGCGGGATATACAACCTCATAAGCGATGACCGTGAGTGATGAATCCGATATGGAGTCAGCATGCAACGAACTCTTTATTCCAAAGCGTCCAACTCTGTCTGAGACCATCTTTGTATACATCCAGAAGTAATGCAAACCGTCCGGTCTAGGACATTCCAGTTTTGAGACGAATCGATTGCATAACTTACGTCTGATGGGACTACAATGATTTGTTCCATTTCTAGAATAAGTTCACACCTCTGTTCAACAGCCTCTTTCTCGTTCTCAGTGTGACTTCTCAAAACCGACCAGATGCCACACAAGAATTCTAACGTAGCATCGGTATTTGGCAACTGTCCGTCAGCCACTAACACCTCCGGTTGTTTCCAGCCTCTATACCTTTCTAGTTCCTTTGTAAGCGACTATGATTATCATTATAACCTAGTGATTTAGATATATAGAAAAGATTATAGTTACTGAGTATACGATACTGTAATAGAATAGGAACTTAAATGGTAAAATATTTGTATTGGTCAGAATAAATGAGAAAACCAAATGTGGTTTGGATATCAATTTATTCCGCTAGCCCGAGAATGTCGTTCGACGGTATTGGACGAACTGAATTCAGTGTTGTGGCATTTTTTGCAATCTCGGCTAAAAATAACGTTAGTTCAACGTAGTGTTTGTTGCAAAGGAAACTTCCTACTTTCTCTGGAACAAAATTACTGTTTATAATAACAGCCTATAATGCTACTGTCTTATCCTAGTGGGAACAAACTACGCGCTACGCCTGTCTAAAGAACTTTAGCAGGCCTGTCTAAAGAACTTATGATCGCGGAGAACAAGTTTTATGAATAATATATGAACAGACGTTGGCAAAACTAAATTCATAAGTATAAAAATGCTATTTCTTATAGGTATCGGATTTGGTTACAGATATACAATTATTTCGGATTGCCCATTAGTTTCGGATAGTTTTAGTTGCGGATATTGGACTCTGAAAAAATAATAATCGTAATATACAAATAGATAATGGCTAAGTCGTATATTTAGGTTATCATTTGATACTCCAACCATTTATATAAACAATTATTATAGCGCTGCTCATTTTAATGCATTACATTCTGACTACTAAAACAAAAATTATTTAATTCCTATCCGAAATTATGTGATATTTTATATCAGTTTCGGGTACGGATAAAATTTTATTTCGGATATCCGACAGTTTCGTTTAAGGTTACAGAGCTCCATAACATCTCTAATTATAATATAAAAAATATACTAGGACAATTCACACTAGTCCCAAAGTAATTAACTATGCACTTGTGTTATATTAAGGTGACCAACTATTTTTTGTTCAAAAAGAGTACATTTTGTGTACATTTCATAGGTGAAAAAAAAGAAGAAAAAACGATAAAAACTTTATTTTCTTTTAAATACACATTTTTCTTCGGAGTGGATTTTTTTTGCTAAATGAGGATGTTCGTCTAATAATGTAGCCACATAAATTTGAGTGTTAATACGGCAGATAATGCTTTTACAGAAAGTTGCGACTTCTCACTACTCCAATAATCATTCCCTAGTGAAAATATCCTTTCAACAGTAGCATTAGACCCTGGACAACATAAGGAAATTTCTATTAATATGCGCGTGAAATTCAAATCACTGTCAAAATAATTTTAAATATTTAATTAATAAAATTGAAATAAAATATTCTAAAAAAATGTTTTAGAAATACAAATGAGTATAATATTATACAAATGAGTACTTTCAGAGTACAGGATTTGAAAAGAGTACGGTTTGCGAAAAAAGAGTACAAAACTCAGTAAATGGTATAGTTGGTCAGCTTAGTTATATGTAGGTAGTAGATAACTAAAATACTACATTTATACTCTTCTTATATTATACATAAACAACCAGATGCGAGATATTATTGCACATGCAGAAAAAAAGATGAATGGATTGGCTAAAAGATGGTATGGCAAAAAACAGTATAAATGTTGAGATGACGGTTAACAGAGGAGGGTTAAAGAAGAAAACATCTTGTACTGAGACGCATTAGTTGCTACGCTACGAGGCTCGTCAAAGGCCACACTCAGTAGAACATTTCATGATGAAGACGTTCAAGGATTCTAACAATTTTGAATTCTAAGCAGAAACAGGCGCAGTCACAGGCATTTGAAGTCCAATATAATAAGTCACGAAAACAAGATCATACTAGGGATAAACTTCTTAAAATAATATCATAAATAACCCAATTCACTCGAGTAAACCAATAAAATAGCTGAACAATAGGCGCTTGAGTGCGTTCGATAATTCGCGTGGAAAGAACCGACACGCGATCTTACTATTAGTGGAATATCAAGAAATGTACTGCAGATGAAAATACTTTTTCATACATTACATACATATAAACACGCCTCTTTCCCGTAGGGGTAGGCAGAGACAACTTCTTTCAAGACGTCCCTGATCTGGTCTTGAAACGTCCGCCTAGGTCTACCCCTTCCAACACTTCTATTCACACTCGCTTTCGTCCCTTTTTTCGTCAATCGTTCTTCATTCATTCTCAATATGGCCAAACCATCTCAGCATACCTTTCTCAATTTTTGTCACTACATCTTCTTTCAGACCACAACGTTTCCTTATCTCACTATTTCTTATCCTGTCACTCAGTTTAACTCCTATCATACTTCTTAACGCTTTCATAAACAATTTTAATGTAAGTACTTAACTTTTTTTTATTGGTGAGGAATAGCAGATAGACTAACGGTCTACTTAATAGTAAGCAGGTACAGTCGCTTATGAATGTTTGTAAAGCCAGAGGCATTGCGAAAGTTCTGCTGTCCGCATAGGGGTACTGGGACCTGGGTCGCTAATGCCGACACATAACACAAGGCTATTATGGCGGCATACTTATAGAACAGGGGTGGTTGCCATCCACACGAAAACTAAATTATTCAGAAGCTTGGCGAGAACCTGAGAACTGTAACGTTATATAATATGGTTATGTTGGCTATATATTATATCATCATCATCATCAAAGTGTACTCTTTTTGAACAAAAAATAGTTGGTCACCTTAATATAACACAAGTGCATAGTTAATTACTTTGGGACTAGTGTGAATTGTCCTAGTATATTTTTTATATTATAATTAGAGATGTTATGGAGCTCTGTAACCTTAACCGAAACTGTCGGATATCTGAAATAAAATTTTATCCGTACCCGAAACTGATATAAAGTATCACATAATTTCGGATAGGGATTAAATAATTTTTGTTTTAGTAGTCAGAATGTAAAGCATTAAAATGAGCAGCTCTATAATAATTGCTTATATAAATGGTTGGTATCAAATGATAACCTAAATATACGACTTAGCCATTATCTATTTGTATATTCCGATTATAATTTTTTCAAAGTCCAATATCCGCAACTAAAACTATCCGAAACTAATAGACAATCCGAAAGTTGTCAGAGGTAAAATACCTGGGGTAACTATGAATCAAAAACTCACGTGGAATCGACACATGGAAAAGGCAGAACAAAAAGCCAAAATAGCCTTAGGAATCGACCTTCGTTTGGTTGGGAGAAGGTGGCTTGCTGTGTGGTATAAAAAAGCCAGCCAAAGGACAACTTTTGACAGGCTAAACAGTCTGCAACAATCGGCATGCGTGGTCGTAGCGGGAGCCATGAAAACAACTCCAGGAGCGGCCCTTGATGTATTGCTCAGCGTACCGCTTCTTTCGCTATTTATACCATACAGTATGAGGCGATGGTCTGCATGCACAGGCTAAACGCACAGGAGGAGAAAAAGTGGCTCTCACACAAGCTGACGACATTAAAAAGACTCAATAGGTACACACCCCATCATAGGCATGCCGTTGGATATGCGTCCATAGTTTGCAGGATCTAAAAACTACAACGTAGAATTTCCTCCCAGAGCGGACTGGATGCTTAAGAAAATCTATTGGAAGAGCAGTAGCCTCTTATAGTATACCGATGGCTCCAAAATTGGATATGATGTAGGCTGTGATGTATTTGGAGAGCGACCAAGCTTCAAAACCAATCTGAGCCTGGAAAAATATGCCTACATTTTCCAAGCAGAGGTCTACGCCATTTTATAATGTGCGGAAGTAAATCAGCAAAAAGATTACATTAATCAAGTGATATATTCACTCTGATATTCAAGGACTTTTCGCGTTGGATTCAGATTTAAGAGCCTTAAACTCGTCATAAACTGTATTGACTACTTAAATTTAGTTAAGAAAAATAAAGTAATTTTTCGCTGGATGCCCGGGCATGCGAGTATCCTGGGTAATGAAAAGGCCGATGAACTTGCTCGGATAGGGGCTAAGGAAACACAGTACGGACCTGAACCGCGTTGTGGCGTACCTAAAAGCCTAATCCGGCTATCCCTCAACGTACCAGTAAATCTATTAAGCGCTGGAATACAGTTCCAGGTCTAAATCACTCTAATGTAAGTAAAAGCCTACAACCGCAATCTGGCAGTCGAGGCAATAGCACTAAACAGGAATCAGCTATACACCTTAACGAGGGCGTTAACCGGGCACTGCTGCCTGAACAAGCACCTCAACATCGTAAAAATCAGAGACAGCAAAACTTACAGATTATCTAATGAGGCAGATGAAACGCATAAACGTAACCTCGCCCTGAGAAAGCACATGCTGGAATCGGATGAGATGCGAGCAGCTTCTGTCAAAAAACTGCTTAGCTATATCAACGAGGTAGGCTTTGCCACAGAGTTATAGTAAATGTGTGGCGATCACAATAGCTCATTAAATTGGACGCAGTGATACTAGGTTGAATAAACTAGCATACCTACCTTTCGAAATAATAATGGGTGACAAATTTTAAGAGTTTAACACGACCAACAATTAGCGGTCGTCATCGGGACAGATGAAATGAATATTTATTTGAAAAATATCCTCTATCTTCGATGTACAGAGTGGCGACAAATGGCGCGATCGATCTATCACCACGTGCAACATCGTTAGTCCACAGCGCGGGTATCTCCACTCCACGGGAAGGACTAACCCCTGTGCCCAGGGGCAGCCTATCGTAAAAGGCGACAGAACAACCCTAGCGAGTTTGCAGGGCTCCAAGCCCAACTGAATGGCAATCACCCTTGGTTTTAAAATATGCCGCCATAATGGCCTTGTGTTGTGTACCCGAACTAGTAAACCAGGTTCCAATGCCTCTTCGAAGCTGGCAGCACGTTGGTAATGCCTTTTTTGTTGCAAACGTCTATAGACAACAATGACAATTCACTATCAGGCGGGTCGTTAGCTTGTCTGCCGATCTCTGCTATAAAAAAATGGAATACATACAATTTTCGACCACTTCATTACCCATTTTTGCAAATAAATATTCATTTCATCAGTCCCGGTGGCGACCGCGGTGTTGGTCATGTGAAACTCAGAAAATCTATTACCCATAAAAAAATTTACCTTACAATAACGTTTTTCACTTAGAGCATATTTAATAAATAATTCCTTCCAAAATTCATAATTTAAAACCTACTAATACACAAAACAGTTAACAACCTAATTAATGTAGAAGTTTTGTTTGTATATTCAATTTTAAAACCAATTTACTAGTTTAAATTGACTTCAAACTCGACGTTGCTGATCAGATCCGTCCGGAAATTAAATAAGTCTCAAACTATGATTTAAATAAGATTTTGCTCTGCCATGGATAAGTTTGACTTACAATTTATAATTTGATTAATCCAAAATCTTATAAAGCTATTAAAATTGTACGTTTTATTATAAGATTTCAATAACCGTTATTCCGTAACACAGCTTTATTTTTTTTCGACGAAAATCTCCATTCACTAAGAACTTTTTTTATAGCCTAGTTGCCTATAGATAAACTGGTCGGCCGATCTCGTGATTCAGGCCAGCGACGGTCCACCCCTTGTATCAGGGCAGGTCAATACCATGGTTTGCGCCAATGCCTAACCTAAAGCTGTCGTGTTTATCTAGGAACGACGAATATTGCAGTTGAATTATTTCTCAATGTTGTAATAATGAATAAAGATAGATTTCTTCATGACGCAAGTCATGCAGAAAATCTCACGATGTTCTCCTCCACCATCGATATATCGATGATTATGCTATATATGCACATTAGGCGAGAAAAACTAGCTAAGCGGTGCATAACATCCTAGGATTCTAGCCCGTGACCTCTAAATTAGTCTCCAGTAACCGAATGACTTAAAAATATTATGTTTTTAAGTTATCTATTTTGTTTTTAACATATATACTTACAAATGTAGTGTTTGGCATCAAAGTCTTGGAAGTCTGGTTAGCTGCAAACATGAGGCTGATCCCGCCCCACGCGTCGCGGTACACGAATTCGTCACCTGGAAAAAATAATAGAAATTATTTTCATTTATATTATTAATTTAATAGAAATTACCTGAAGTCCAAAAACATATTATTTTGATATATTCATCCATCTCGGATCATTGCAATTACATTTTAGGTTAGTTAGTTCCACGCGGCAGAAATGGCTCGCAATATGAACGCTGATTTTAAGAAGAGATTGCTAATAAAGGCACTGTTCGTTTTTGGTTTAAAAACTGTCGTAATGGAAACTTCGACTTGAAGAACGAACCACGTTGAGGATCGCCCACATAGGTGAATAACGTTGAATTGAAAGTGTTCGCGCCGTTATTGGGTCTGGCTAGGCGAAGAACTAGCGAAGGGAAGTGAATATCAATTGTACTCACAATTCTCGTTACTCGACTTTATTTTGCGTGGGATGACCACCGATGGTACACTCGTCAGAGTATTCAAACACACGCAGCTAATTATATTAGTTACACCTTTTTACATCACACGAGACGGAACCGACAATTCCTGTACGGCTATAGACGTTATAATAATTTTTAAATCGGTGGCACTTCATTTAACAAGGACGGGTGTATATTAGGTAAGAGGAAGAGAGATAGGATAAGATAGAAGAGATAGGATAGAATCGTCACCTGCATCGCTTGTGTGCGGGTGCGACGCCGGTACGCAAGGTGCCGAAGAAGAAGACGCCGCCGCCCCTTTACAGCGGCGGCCGAACAGGAAGAGGCGGAACTATACAACCGCTATAGAGAGGCGAAGAGCGCCCTCCAGCTGGCCATTGTCCGGGCAAAGGCCCAGGCCAACGAAGAGCTGCTGGAGACTCTGGACCAAGAGCCGTGGGGGCGCCCCTACCTTATGGTACGGGGCAAGTTGCGCCAATGGGCTCCCCCATTGTCCCGGAGTCTCCAGCCACAGCTGCTGGAGGAGGTGGTGTGTGTCCGTCGAGACCGGAGCACACACCACCGGCTATGGTTCCGCCTCGCAATATGCCCGACGCGGAAGACGACATTGACGACGACGTGCCCGAAGTGACCCGGGTAGAGTTGAGAGTGGCGGTGGCTCGCATCAGGAACACCGCCCCAGGGCCCGACGGCATTCCAGGCCGTGCATGGGTCCTGGCTATGAAGGCTCTCGGGCCCCGACTAGCGGGGCTCTTAAGCGGGCTTCTTGTCGGGCTCTTAAGCGCATGTTTGGAGCGGGGCCAGTTTCCAAGCCGGTGGAAGACCGGAAAGCTGGTCCTGCTCAAGAAACAGGGATGCCCCGCAGACTCGTCATCTGCGTACAGGCCAATCGTGTTGCTGGACGAGGTGTGTAAGATCTTTGAGCGAATCATCGCCAGTCGCCTCGTCCAGCACATGACCGCGGTGGGGCCCAATTTGGCGGACAACCAATTTGGTTTCCGCCAGGGGCGCTCCACGGTAGATGCGATCATGCGCGTGAGGGTCCTCGCGGAGGAGGCAGTCGCCCGGGGTGAGGTGGTCTTGGCGGTGTCGCTCGACATCGAGAACGCTTTCAACACCTTGCCCTGGAGTACTATCCGAGAGGCACTCCGGTACCACGGGGTGCCGCGCTACCTCCAACGCATTGTCGGGGCCTATTTGTCGGAAAGATCGGTGGTGTACCCGGGTCGAGAAGGATGGGGTCGGCGAGAGACGTCGTGCGGCGTTCCTCAGGGTTCGGTGTTGGGATCGCTCCTGTGGAACGTAGGGTACGACTGGGCTCTGCGCGGTGCGCTTCTCCACGGCGTCGGCGTCATTTGTTACGCCGACGATACGCTAGTTACAGCGCGTGGGAAGTCGTACCGGCAGGCGGCCATACGCGCGACTGCTGGTGTCACGCACGTCGTGGGTAGGATCCGGCGGCTGGGCTTAGAGGTGGCATTGCACAAGTCTGAGGCCCTGTGTTTTCATGGGCCCAGGATGAAGCCGCCTCCGGGGTCCAGCATCATAGTAGGAGGGGTCGCCATCGCTGTCGAGTCGACGATGAAGTACCTTGGACTCGTCCTCGACAGTCGGTGGAACTTCGGGCCGCACTTTACACGGCTCACCCCCCGGTTGTTGGGCGCCGCTTCTGCGCTCTCGCGCTTGCTGCCCAACCTGGGAGGGCCCGACTCCTCCTGCCGAAGGCTCTACATGGGGGTCGTACGGTCGATGGCGCTATACGCCGCGCCAGTGTGGGCGGACGCCCTGACGGCCCGCAACGTCGCCGCGCTTCGAAGGCCGCAGCGCGCGATGGCCGTCAGGATCATAAGGGGATACCGTACGATCTCCTTTGAGGCAGCGAGCCTCCTAGCCGGATCCCCGCCCTGGGACCTCGACGCAAAGCTCCTCGCGTCACTCTATTGGTGGCGCGCGGAGGCGGTCGAGCGGGGCGAGCGCCTGGTGCCGCGACAGATTGAGGCACGCAGGGCAGAGCTCCGCCAGGTCCTAGTGGCGGAGTGGCAGACGCGCTTAGCGCAACCCACGGCGGGGCACGCCGCCGTAGCGGCGGTAAGGCCCATTCTAGAGGAGTGGCTCAATAGGAGCCACGGCGCCCTCGGCTTCCGGCTGACGCAGGTGCTTACCGGACACGGGTGTTTCGGGAAATACCTGTGTCGCATAGGCCGGGAGCCGACGTCCCAGTGCCACCATTGTGGTGATTGCCGCGACGATACGGCGCTGCATACGTTGGCGGAGTGCCCAGCTTGGGCCGAGCAGCGCCGAGACTTGGTCGCGGCCGTAGGAGCTGCGGGAAACCTCTCGCTTCCGGCTGTTGTGTCTACCATGGTCGGGAGCGAGTCAGGGTGGAGTGCCGTCGCCATCTTCTGCGAGGCCGTGATGCTCGCAAAGGAGGCGGCGGAAAGGGAGAGAGAGACTGCCTCCTCTCTCCGCTCCCGCAGCAGACGCACTGGGCGCCGTAGGGTGGCCGATTTCCGGCCACCGTAGGGCGCGGCCTGCGGACGGCAGACTCGGGGCGTCTTGTCGTCCGATCAGCGGCAGGCCTCGAGGCGGCGGCGTCTTGTTCCGCGCGCGCCTCATAGTGGAGTCCTGCGGCCGGGGTGACGGCCGCAGTGGGTGACGGGGCCCGCCTGACCATCTGGCGGGCCCGTCGGGGGGTGGCGACGAATGCTTCGGCGATACCCGCCCCTCCGACACACGGGTACATGAGAAACACGGGTTGGTTTTTAGTCAGTAAGAGTCTGACAGTCCCCTTCGCCCTTCCCCGAGGGCGGAGGGCCTCCATGAGGATTTTCCAACCCGACACCAAAAAAAAAAAAAAAAAAAAGAATCGTCACTTAGACCCATTACAGCCAAACTGCGTTTGGAGAAGAGAAGGAGATGGTGGAAGCCGATTCGTGTCAAACTACCCAAGAATTAGCGGCATGGCAACATTATCCTACCTACAATATTGACTTATTTTCATCAAATCAATAAAAATCAATATGGAAAATGGATACCTCATCTTTTGCCTGATTTGTAGAAAGAAATGCGTGTTTTGTTTTGTCTTGTTGGAATATTGGATCGAATTGTGACATGTGATAAAAAGTGGATTCTTTACAATAACTGGGTGAGAAAAATCATCTCAGAGTACCTCCCGGTTCCAATCCAAACTTCCGTTTCGGTGCCCGGGGTTCGCTTTCCGACTTTTTCTACTCCACTTCCCACGGTCTTCAGTATCTCTGGTAGTGAGCCCATTGGCATATCACCCTTTACGACGTCAAGCCAGCACTTTTTGAGTCTACCCCTCCTGCCGGGGCCCGGCGGAGGCGGCATGGCCAGACATTTGTTTCCCACGTAAGCATCCGGTTGCCGTAAAACATGGCCGTACCTACGGAGCCGACACTCCTGCAATTTATCTACAATGTCACGGACATGAAGACTGCCGCGAATGCGGGAGTTCCTAACGCGGTCCTTCCGCGTCACTCCACACATCCACCGCAGCATATTCATCTCTGTGACACGCAGTTCTTGCTTGTGTCGCTCTAACACCGGCCACACTTCACAGCCGTATAAAAGGACAGGCCTACTGATAGTCTTATAGACCTGTCCCTTCAACTTTACCAGCATCTTGGGGTCACAAATGACATCAGTCACCTCACGCTATTTGGCCCACGCGGCAGCAATGCGTGCATTGACATCGCAACCGATGTCACCAGACGCGTGAAATACAAATCCCAGGTATTTCACTTGGTCCGAGCGCTCGACCGTGTTGCTGCCTATGGATCCGTACCCATATCCCACATCCGTATGTGGGATATGTGGAGTCTATTCAATTCTAACTAAATATACATTAATAGCCATAACCCAAAATCACCTTTCACTGAAATAAAGGATTTATTACGAACGTTAACGCCGTACAAAAGATCCTCTGATCGAATCCAAGTAATGAAATATTCACGACAATCAAGGGAAGAGGGTCGGCACAGAACAATTCACTATATTCAGAAGTTGGTTATTAATAACGAAAACTAACAACTCAGTCTTGATAGAGAGCAGACAAACGTTTTTTAAGTAGTACTAGTACTATGGGTACCTCACTAGTTCACCCGCGACTTTCGTGTTTCACACGAGACAGCGTAGGTATGTTATAAATACATAGTACAGATTAAATCGCAAACACTACAATAAGATCCTTCGACATAATAGAACCAAGAATCTGTTGGGTAGAGCCGTAAAGGGTTCATGATAATTTTTGCAAGCATGAAATGAAAGGATATAAATACGAATAGGACTATCCTATTCCTTATATATAAATCGTAAAAGGAAATAAGGTTCTCTTTTTGCTAGTTCGCTTCTTCCTGCCCTTATCACATTATGTGAGGTCATCACAACATGTTCTCTCCTTCTCATTCAAAACTCTGTTTTTCATATCACCTTTTAAAATCTACCCAGAATGGTCTTTCATTGCCCGTCCACTCTCGTTCCTAATAATATCTTTGTTTATAGCGTTCTTCCTTTTGTATTATATGACAAAATCACGCAAGCCTGTTTATTTTGTAGTTTTTCATCGTTGGCGCTACTTTCAAACTTCTCTTGATAAAAAAAAACTGTGTGTGTCAGCTCCGACGCACGACTGGAGTTTGCTCCTTAAGTACGATTGTCTAAACATACGCAAAAAGTGATTATTTAACTGAAAAAAAAAATTAATACCATATGAAAGGGTAAATTAACAAATTAATGAAAATAATATACATATATAAAAACTATTATTGTGTTGATTATATAAAAATAAGAAAATCGTTTCTTAAGGAGTAAACTCCAAATATTATACCAATAAGACGACACAAGGTCGTTCGAGCGTGCGTCGCGCGTCATCTTGATACAAGTGGTCGGCAGCGTTCGGTCGTGCGTCGCGCGTCGGCAGGGGACGGAACGTAGACACGTCCGTACGTAGCGCTCGCCGGAGCTCGAATGTGTCCTAAATTAGAAAGTTGCGCACCTAGTAACGAGGTCATTCATCAATAGATTTTACTCCTCACATTTTTCTCATACCGGGCCGCCTTATATATAAAAATCGATTTTTAAGGAGTTAACTCCAAAAATAATAAAGGTGTATAATTTACTTTATGTTAAAAATTTAATACACTACATAACATAAAAGGAGATTCTAGTGCTAGTAGCTAGTGCAGACGAATAATAATTATTTCGCCTCGCTTAAGACAGAGAGGAGTATGCGAAACTGACCGCCAACCTTCGCTAATCGGAGGGCACCTCAGGAAGAAGAACAAGATAACATAAAAACATTTTTATCTGTGCAGCGGTGGAGAAAGAATACTAACCTCTGCGGCCGGGGTCGGCCTGTCGTAAAAAGCGAGAAAACAACCCTAGCTACGTGGTAGGGCTCCAGCCCGTCTGGATGGTGACCACCTTTGGTGTTAAGTATGTCGCTATAATAACTTTGTGTTGTGTTCCAGCATTAGTGACCCAAGTTCCTGTACCTTTATGGGACATCAGCGTGTTTGTGATGCCACTGGCGTTGCAAACATTCATAGGCGACGGTAAATGCTAAATTCTAAGCGTCCTAATTTAAATAAAAAAAATATTGATTGCTTAAAAACGTAGCAGTTTATCAAGCGTTGAAACGCCCGTCTGCAAAATCAAATTAGGAATATTTCCAACGATTTACGAGTTTAGAAACTGAACTAGTTTGTTTTCTTGGAAATATATTTCACTGTCAATCAAACGTATCTGATTACTGACTTTGAAGAAAATTGTAATTTTTTTGATTTATGGAATTGCGTAACTTCATTTTCCGCATAAACGGCACAAGTCCTAGGTTAATAAGTCTCTATATTTATCTAGAGTAGAAATATAATATTATATGAAGTAGTACAGTAGAAATTTATATTTCTACTATTTCAGATGCTCCATTTACAAGAGTTGCAAAAGGTAGCTCTTAAATAAATGATGATGACTATTTAGACCATAACTCTCCGTGCAGGGGCAGATAATACTGACCCCTACGGCCTGGGGCAGCCTGTGGTAAAAGGCGACAAAACATTTCTACGTTTTTAAATTTACCGCTATAAAAGTTTCCGTACGCGTACGGCAGCGTGTTAGCGGCGTCTTTGGCATTGCACATTCATAGGCGATAGATGGTAACTACTTAACTATCAAGTGGGCCGTTAGTCTGTAATATAATGCGAAGAGAAGGATGTCATGTGAAAAGTAAATTGTTTAGAATGAGAGGGGATGAATGCAGGAGGGGAAACAAAAGAAAAAATGGATGGACAGAGTAAACGATATGACGTGTTAATATAGAGATGACGACTGTACCAATACTTGCATTTGACTATAGTGATATCGGTAGTTAATTGACCACGTTACGTAATTAAGGAAATGGACAGTAACGTGGCTACGATAGAACGATGGTAGGGCAAATTGGTCATGACGGCCGACTGAGTGGTTACAATGTAACTATGTATAGACCGTATCGTATTCATTTACTTTATAGGAGATTTTTTATGCTACAACATTAAAACTGCTAAAACTATTTACTATTAAGTAGGCTGGCATCCCACTTAAAAACAGTTATTAGTGTCTTGGAAATACCTCTGGTGTTGCAAACTTTCATAGGTGACAGTGACCATTTATTTAATTAGGGTAACTGTCCGTCTTTATTTTTTATTGCTGAGGAACAGGAGATAGACTGACGGCCCACTTAATAGTAAGCAGTTACCGTCGCCTATGGATGTTTGTGATGATAGGCACCGCGAACAGGCTGCTGTCCCAAAGGGGTACAGGAACCTGGGTCACTAATGCCGACAACACAAGGTTATTATGGCGGCATAGACCAAGGGTGTTTGCCATGCAGACGGGCTTTCGGCCCTACCACGTAGCTAGGGTTATCTGTCGCCTTTTAGGACAGGCCGATCTCGGCCACAGGCGTTAGTATTTTTACACCGCCCCTGCACGGAGAAAAATCTGCCGAAATCTAGCTCTCAAAATAATTCATCCCACTTTTACACTATTTATTTTTTATACTTTAATTTTTGAGAGCGTTAATAAGTATGATAGGAATTAAACTGAGTGACAGGATAAGAAATAGTGAGATAAGGAAACGTTGTGGTCTGAAAGAAGATGTAGTGACAAAAATTGAGAAAGGTATGCTGAGATGGTTTGGCCATGTTGAGAGAATGAATGAAGAACGATTGACGAAAAAAGTGTATAAGGCGAGTGTGAATGGAAGTGTTGGTAGGGGCAGACTTAGGCGGACGTTTCGAGACCAGATCAGGGACGTCTTGAAAAAAGGCCAGGTCAAGAGTGCCCTAAACTGAAGGGCATGTATGAAGGGAATAATGAAAGTGGACGAAGCGAAACAAGTATGTAAGCATCGTAGCAAGTGGAAAGAAGTGGTCTCTGCCTACCCCTACGGGAAAGAGGCGTGATTATATGTATGTATGTATTAATTTTCATTTCGGATCTATTCATAATATTAATACTCAATATAATCTATGCCCATTAAGTGAATTGAAATTTGGGAATCAATTATTATCCACGCCTTGACTTAACAGACAAGAACAAAAGAAAGCTTATAGATTATTTAAGACTAGCTGTGCCCGCGACTCCGTCCGCGTGGAAAAGTGACTTTGGGCAGGATTTTTTGGATATATCTTTTTGTTTATTTTGGATTACAAACCCTATAAACCCTAAAATATAAATAAATGAAATATGCAAACAGTCAGTGTTATCGAATGTAACTGTTACGCCATGCGCTTCCGGAATACGTGTGTTCGAACCTACAAAGTCCAGCCTAAGTTAAACCCTATTTCATATGATTGATGATATAATTCTGAGGTCTACTAAAATTGAATAACAACCTACAAAGTCCAGCCTAAGCTAAACTCTTTTTTATATGGTTGATGATATAAATCGGAGGTCAAGTTAAATTGATCAAATAAATTTCTGAAACTGATCATTTTTAGCTAAAACTAATTTTTTTCTAAAATAAAAGTAGCCTAAGTTACTCCTTGTTACATCAGCTAACTGCCAGTGAAAGTCCCGTCAAAATCGGTCCAGCCGTTTCAGAGATTAGCCGGAACAAATAAACAAACAGACAGACAGACAGTCAGACAGACAGACAAAAATTTAAAAAAATGTTGTTTTGGTATATGTACCGTGTATACACCAAATGCACTTAATAAAAAGCAGTTATTTTAATATTACAAACAGACACTGCAATTTAATTTATTTGTATAAATTTACAGTACAATTCACCTTTCACACTTAATTCTTTAACTGATAGTTTTTTTAATAGTATGTAGCCTAGTTTTACATCCTGGGTAGCCAGATATTTTTGCCACGCATTTTTTCGGGTATACGTTTTTTTAGCTTATCTTTCTTTTGACCCTACTATCAATTTCCTCATTTATTTGTTTATCGTATAGTTGTTGCTCATGTTATTCACCTTTTAAACATCAATAATAATACAACGTTTGTAGCTTGAAACAAAAATATTTGGTAATATCCCGGTAAGAGCATAAGACAAATCTCTCGCATCTTTCACATTCATCGAGCTCATCACTTTCGGAATTCGCTATAAAACCCGCAAATCACGCGCTCAGCATAAATTCAAATACAAACCATAAAAGAGGCATAAAGAATTCTTCAAAGGTAAATAAATTACTTAAACCAATACGATATCCTGATATTATTCTCGTGCACGCAATCTTAATGAAATTCTCTAATAGAAAACAACATGCAACATTTAATTTCTAAGGAGTTTGTTTATAGATTGATTCATAGAGCTATGCGGGAACTTATTGATCGTATTTACGGCTGGCCAGTTATTGTGCATTTTATACGGTTAGAGGTCAGCACAAGCAAACGGTGGTGGGCCACCTGCTACGGGTGCGAAGCAGGTGGCCACCGTCGCCTGTGGACGTTTGCAACACCAGAAGTATTGGCATTGCGCTGCTGCCCACGAAGAAATTGTATAACGCCATTTTTTAAATACCCCATATCGTACTGCGATAGGAAAACTTCAGTCGGAAGCTCATTCCAAAACCTTACAGTAGTTAACATGAACGTTCTGGAGAATCACTTTGTGGAAGATAGAAGAGGATCCAGAAAAAGGGGAGGCACGCCCAGCCGATGGCGGGTAGTGTAGTGGCAGAAAAACGACGAGGATACCATTCTAAACAGTTCCTCAGAATATTGCTCATTGTAAAGAGGGTAGATTACGCAAAGGGATGCAGTCTCTCCGAAGGCCAGGCGTATCTAGTTCGTATATAAGTAATCATATATAATATAATCGCGATAACTTAAAAACTATTTAAGATTTTTCTTTTTTCCTAAATGTTATTTTTTTCAGCCACTTCAGTCGTTTAGATCGACATTGGCAAAGTTGACTTTATGTTAAGTTGGCCAAACTCCCGTCAAATGACTTTTGCGCTACACAAGCGTTGCATTCTTTGCTTTCATTGGATGTAGTAATACACCATCATCATCATCCTAGTGTTAAATCCCGGTTGCAACCTAAACTTCCACTTCAGTGCCAGGGGTCCATCGTGTATAAAATAATAACGTTGCAGCCAAATAATTAAGAAGACGAAGAAAACTATTGTGGATTTAATTTGGAATTTTCGAATATATGTATACATTAAATTTATCTAACACATTTTTGTACATTTGCTAGATGCTAGAGTGCCAAGCCCGGATGGATGGCAACCACATCTAAACATACCACAATAACCTTGTATTGTGTTCCAGTATAAGTGACCAAGTTACAGTACGCGAACGTGTTAGCGTTGCCCCTGGCGGCGTAGACATCTGTCAGCGATAAAAAAATATTATTTGTAAATTTTCTGACAAAGTTTTTAAATCAGCGCCTATACATTATCGGTAACATTTATTGTATGATTCTATCATATTGAAACTTGCACGAATAGTTATCGCATGTTAAATAGTTGCACTATAAAAGCATTTTTATTAACACGCTACTTTTCCACGCTATTATTTTGTTCTAATTGAATCATTATTTATTATACCTTGCTCGAAAGTCAGGGACTTCATCTTTTTTCTGTAATTTTTTTTTGAATAAAGGTTTTACTTATTCTTATTATATTTATAATTATTAAAGAAAATCATGCTGGAAATTTCGTTTCTATCGTCTAAACAAAGAACGAATTTCGATAAATTTTCAGGACGTCTTAAGGCTTTCAAACTTTAGGAACTAAAACCGTATTTTCAGTTGCTTAAGGCACCTGCTGGCTTTTGAGGTTGGTTTTGTTCGGCTTATTCCGCAATAAAAAAGCATGCCCACTTTTCTACCGTTTAAACTATTACGTTATTGTATTTCTTAGCTTCCAGTTTGCATTGGAACGTTACATTTTTTGATGTAAGCGAGCATTTGTCATAGGTCTCCATTTTATTTTTTAAATATTAAGGGGGGGTTAGTGTAAAGTTAAATCCAAGTTTGTGGGGTTGTAACTTTGTCCGACAGTCGCCATTTTGGAAAAAGGAGTACATGGTTTTTATGGTTTTATTACAGCCAAAAAAATAATTAACTTCTTTGTTGCAAATAAAATCCTCTAAAACTTTGGTTAAGTGACTTTTAGTCGTAGAACCAAAAATAACAGCCATAAGCGAAAATCGATGAAAATTTGAGAAAAAATATTCTATAGGTCGGTATATCAGACCATTTTTATAGAGGAGATTTTAAGGAATAATTTTCACAATGAATTTTTAAATATTATTCATTAATGAAGATTTGACAAACATAAATATGAATGATATCCCATATTTTTCAATCAACTCTTAATTTTTATTGTGATAATCTTTTTAATTGTTGATTATGGAATAATAAATAAACAGAAACGACTGTTTAAGCACTAAAATGTAAGTATGTTTTTAAATATAATAAACAAATGAATGGCGTGCGTTAAATGCTTAGAGTTATGGTTAAACCGAACCGGGTAAATAATTAAGGGCAACCAGCGGTTCAACCGGGTAACTAATACGCCGTTAATTAACCGCCTTGAGTACTCGTATATCATGAGAACGAGTTTAGGAAGGTTTTATTTTAAATGAGTGTTGTTCTACACTATACTGCATACAGTACAGTACAGTACATATACTGTAATAATATAATTAAATGTAGGTCGATATAGACCATAGCCTTTGCGCTGTAGTTTAAGGTCCACTTGCGAAATATAAAAATAAAAACAACTACACCATGTCGCTTTTTAAAAATTTGCCTTTCTGCGGAATTGTAAAAACAACAAATACAATTTTAATTCAACAATATATTTTAAAAACCACTTTTATCACTTATAATCACAGTAAATTATCTTTAAATCAATAAATTGTTAATAAATATCAGTCACTACGATATGTATTATATAAATTTACTTCCATATTCTGTTGAATTTATTTTATTGAACCAATAGAGCTGCCGTATCCGTTGTTAGGCAACGGAAAACGTTTTGAAATCTATTACATTGCAATTTATACTATATTTAAATGTATTACAGTTCATCTTGGATTACGGAGATTTTATATTTTAAAAAAATAGGCAGGCACAGAGCGGCTGCGCATTCACTTGCTCGTGTGCTCATTTGCTTGTAGTAGGCTCGATACACACACGCACACATACACAGCATAGGGAATTCGTTACGTGACGATTTCTACTAAATCGCACTATACTAAACTATATTTTTCAGCTCGGGCTTCGATGTATCAGATTCGAATATAACAGAGGCGCAAGTAAGAAAGGGGCGCACTTAAACTTATTTAGTGCACTTAAATACCAGTTAGATAACTAAGCAACTTTGGCAATTCCTTAAATTTATTTAGCGAGAAATAATGACTTCAAATGTTTTGAATGTATCTTAAACGAATTTAAGTACAGTTGTAATTTTAAATTAAGTATTATTCATTATTACGATCATTCTTTATCTTTACGCCATTGGAGGTTACACTTTCCAGGTCTATTTACCAGCTTTCTCCTGGTGCCTCCTTACTGTAAGAAATAAGGAGTCATCGATAGACATTGACAAGGACCTTCAGACATCGACGCGAAGGCGAAGGACTTTTAGATTCAAATGATTATTTTTTTACGCTTATAGCTTTCGATTTGTAATTTGGGACATTCATGGCATGATGTGTCATATTGCTTCAGAGCTTTTTATTTATACAAATAAATAAAATTGGAGGGTCTGTTTGTAATATTAAAATAACCGCTTTTTACTAAGTGCATTCGGACGTATACACGGTACATATACCAAAACAATTTTTTTACAATTTTTGTCTGTCTGTCTGTTCCGGCTAATCTCTGAAATGACTGCACCGATTTTGACAGGACTTTCACTGGCAGATAGCTGATGTATCAAGGAGTAACTTAAGCTATTTTTATTTTAGAAAAAAAAAATAGTTTTTGTTAAAAATGATAAGTTTCGGAAATTTTTTCCAATTTCAGTTGACCTCAGATTTATATCATCAACCATATGAAATAGGGTTTAGCTTAGGCTGGACATTGTAAGTTCGAACGCACGTATTCCGGAGGCGCATAGCGTAGTTGCATTCGATAACACTGATTGTTTGCATATTTCATTTGTTTATATTTTAGGGTTTATAGGATTTGTAATCCAAAATAAACCATAAGATATATCCACAAAAAATGCTGCCCAAAGTCACTATTCTACGCGGACGGAGTCGCGGGCACAGCTAGTTATAGAATAAAAGTGAAAAATATTGGAGTCAATTTGATTTTTTTAATGCTGAGGAATAGCAGACAGGCTGACGGTACAGTTAATAGTAAACATTCACCGTCGTCTATGGATGTTTACGACGCTACGGCTACCGCGAACACTCTGCTATGCGCATAGGGGCACAGGAACCTGGGTCACTAATGCCGAAACACAACACAAGGTTATTATGGGGGCATACTTATAGAATATTGTTACCCAGACGAATCTGGAGCCCTACCACCTAGTTAGGGTCGCCTTTTACGACAGGTCGACCGTGGCCGTAGGGGTCAATATTCTTACTTCATCTCTGCACGGAAAAAAGGGGGTTATGGTCAGACCGTCAAATTGAAATCAAAACTTACCGGGTTAAATGGTAAAATTTATATACTCACGGGGGATTTAATGGTAGCAATTTTCATATTACATTACATCATAGCTTTTTACATTAATTTCTCTTTTCTAAATCAAACATGTACGAGTAATGTTTGAGTGTTTTGGAGTAGACCCGGGTGTATAATTAAGGACGGCCCGGGAAACCGGATGAAACGCGCGCCATTAACTCAGCGCCAAACCGGGCAAACGAGTCACTACAATGATTGCTCTGTTGGTATTCTCTGTAGCGTAATTACTAGTATAGCCTGTGCGACATTACGTTATAAACATTCTTAAAACAGTTGGTAGACTATTAAAATGGTTGATGTTATTTACATATATGTATTATATTCGATAGTAGAAATAGATGTTATAATTAAATAAGACCGCTGTTTAAAAGGATACTGACCTGGACACTTGTAATGCTCATGTGCAATCACCAATGTTATTTATTAGAAAGAAGAGAATTTATAGCGGTTAAAACAGCATGCTGATTTTGCGGTTTGTACAACATTGAAAATCTTTTATTGTATTCAAACAAACATTTATTTAGGACCAATTAACAAACGTTCTCATACAAAAATAAACAAATAAAAAGCATCATTGTCCCAAACTGGATCCAGCCTCAGCATGGTGCTAGCCAACTAAGGCCAGCGCTGTTCTTCCGCCAACCAATATTAATATTCTAAAAATAATTATCCATTATTGTCGTATGTATGTTTTTAAGTCTTATAATATATTATAGGGAAAATTATTTTAAATTTCCCTAAAATATTTATCCATGACCCATTGATCAAACCATGATGAAATATTTCGTTATACACAAAATATCGCAGCAGCGATGGGCATGATGACATTATCGTCATAGAATTTTTGAATATAATACTACTAAATAATTACTTAAATTCATTCAAATATTTTTTTGCATTGAAGTTGTTTGATTTATATTTTTTTTTGTCGAAATAAATAAAATCAATAAGTTAAAGACCATTTCCTTTTATTACTTGAGGTTATATTATGTACTTTGTGCTTGAGGTGTCATATTATTTATAATTATGAGGAAAAAACTTCCCAATGAGAAACCAGTTAAACAAAAGTTTATTCCCCGGTAAATAGGTTAATCTAGATCTTTCGAGTATTCAGGTGCACAAATAAATCTAATTACACAAAACTTTTCCACGTCCGCCGCACTGTGTTAAATGGCCATTAAAAGCCGGAAACTGCGCTAACAACGTTTTTGAAGATAAAATAAGTTTAGTGATAACGAGTGGTTTATGACAGGATAATAAGATGGCTTGGGAATAATGCCATTTAACAAGGAAAATGATAGAACATAGAGTGGATGGATGCAAGATGTGTAAAAGATGATAACAGGAGAGTGGAAGGAGAGAACACGTTGTGTCGACCCCATATAATATGGGATAAGGACAGGAAGAAGAAGTTTTCTAGAGCATTCGATAAGTGTTTGATAAAGTTATGCACATCGTATGCTCATATGAACTTAGTCAATGTGCTTTATTGAGATTTTATCTTTGCAGAGGCGGAGATAGAATACTTACCTCTGCGGCCGAGGTCGGCCTGTCGTAAAAGGCGACAAAACAACCCACCCTAGCCACGTGGTAGGGCCTCAAGCCCGTCTGGGTGGCGACCACCTTTGGTCTTAAGTATGCCGCCATAATAACCTTGTATTGTGTTCCGGTATTAGTTACCCAAGTTCCTGTACCCTTATGCGACAGCAGCATGTTCGCGATGCCACTGGCGTGCAAACACCCATAGGCGACGGTAACTGCTAAATTCTAAGCGGGTCGTCAGCCTGTCTACTGTCCTACAGCAATAATAAAAATAAAAATAAATTGCGAATAATATTTTTTTTACTATATAATAAATACTATACCTATATATTCAAATGGTATTCCTATTATAATCGATTAAATATTACATTATATATTTTTTCATATATTTATAATTTTTATTCTTGTCAAAGCTTAAAATATCTGTAAATGTGGTGTTTGATGGGGACCAACTGAAAAAGTGCGCGAATTATTGTAAATAGCAAATGCTGATTTGGCAACCCTACTACACGTTATTTCACGAACAAACATTATTATAAATAATGGAATATTTCTGTAACTGTTGTTTTTATACTTATACTAGTTGAACCGGCAAAAATTATTCTGCCATATGAATTAAAAATAGCCTATGTCCTTTTCCAAGGTCCAATCTATGACTATACTGAAATTCATCGAAATTGGTTCAGCGGTTTAAGCGTGAAAATGTACCAAAAAGCAAGCTCACTTTCGCATTTACCTAGTCAGGTCATAAATTCTGTCACATGTTTAATGTAAAATAATTGTAACAAGTTTATTCATTATGTAACCATTCATATACCAAAATGAACCTAACAAAACATAGATTCTTATGACATTAAAGTTTATTCAAAATGACCTCCGTGATTTTGAATACAAGCCTTCAATCTGCGCGGCCAGTCGTCTATCGCAGCACGAACGAGGTCCATGTCAATATCGGCGGCTGCCTTAATCAAGGATGTCTTGAGTGACTCCAAATTGGGATGAGGCTTTGAGCACGCCTTTTCCTCCAAGTGTTGCCATATCTTGTAATCTAACGGATTCAAATCTGGACTGGAGGAGGGCCAGTCTTCGTGCCGGATGAAGTCGATTTCACGCGCCGCCAGCCAGTCTTGTGTGCTCTTCGCTCTATGAGCTGGCGCCGAATCTTGTTGGAATACCCAGTGCCTGTTATTGAACATGGTATGAGAAACAGGTTCCACAAGGTTCGTCCGGACTGTATTTTGATACACAACAGCATTCGTTTTTACACCTTTCTCACAAAAATGTACCTCTGTTAAGCCCCAATAAGAAACTCCCAACCATACCATGAGCGAGGATGGAAAATGACCTCGTTGGACACGCGGAATACGGTTGCTCGCTTCTTCACTACTGTGTGCGTACACCTTATCATTTTGTTTGTTGTAGCTCTCTTCTACGGTAAACATTTTTTCATCCGAAAAAAGAATTTCCCGATATTTTTTTCCCGCGTACCGCTTCAACAAAGCGCGGCATCTCTTCAGTCTCAGGTCCATTAGACGAGCATTCAAACGATGTCCTGTTTTTCTTCGATATGCCCGAAGCCCTAAGTCTTCATTTAACACCATTTTCACCGTGGTTCTGCTTAACCCCATCTGAAGGGCCAACAGTTTCTGCTTACGTTTGGGATTTCTTTGAATTCGTGCCTTCACAGCTTTTATCACTGCTGGAGTCCTAACAGACCGAGGGCGACCACTTCTTGACCTGTCATCTACACTAGAGTCTTCATTGTATCGTTTGATGGTACGATAAAACGAATCTTTTGGTAATATTCAAATTTTTCAGTATGTTAAAAATTTGAATTGGCGCGTAACCGCAACGATGCAACGCAATAACTGCAACACGGTCTTCTTTAAGCGTCCACTCCACATTTAAAAATGAGTAAAATTCTAAAAGTTATACATTTTTATTTTCATGAACAATTCGAAATTCTAATTCAATAAACTTTTTTGTGGCCAGCATTCTAAAAGAAAAGTTTTTACTGTGTGACAATACTTATGACCTGACTAGGTATAACATTAGTTAGGATGATTCAAATATGTGTGTATAAATAATAATATATTTATTGCCACAAAAATTACATTTTTATAATCCTATATCTTTAAACGAGCAATTCTTGCATATATATATATATATATATATATATATATATATATATATATATATATATATATATATATATATATATATATATATATATATATATATATGTAAAGAGAATATCATCTCTTTAATGTTATTGTATTATGGTTAGGTTGTGTAACCAGGACATAATCCCTTTTGATTTAACGCGCTTAATGTCATGTGTCATAGAAGTGTGACACATGACATTTGCCTACAAAAAGTAAACAATATTTACGTTATTACGTTACAGATTTGATTTAAATAATTTAATTAATAGATAGAAAAGCAAGAGTTATGAGAGACGAGTAATCAACTTTAATTGTCGTTTCTGTTATTTTTACAGAAACAAATTTGTTTGATTTATTCGGACCATCCAGACTGAAACAAATAAATAATATTATAAAACGACAATAAAAGGAGAACATGAAAACAATTGGAATACGTGGAAACAGATATTAATAGAAACCTTTTCAGGTAAGGGATGGAGTAGCAGGACATATGCTCATTATTTTAAATACAAAGAAGGTTCAATAGTACAATATGCAATAAAGAAAGAACGATTATTATTAGAAATAAATAAGGACATGGACGCTGATACAATGATAGATAGAATTGCATTTGGGTTGCCAGAATTTATTAGAGAGAAGATCGCCAGAGATGAAATAGAAAATACAAAAGATTTAATAAATGAATTACAGAAGCTTGAAGGGATAATAAATAAAAAGAAAACATTTAAAAAAGAAGGTAAACCAGAACATAAATTCAGAAATGAAGAAAAGAAACCATGTATGACATGTGAAAACATGGGTAAAGGTATAAGATATCATCCAGAAGAAAAATGCTGGTTTAAACTAGAGAAAAAAGAGAAACCTAAAGCTATAGGAAGCAATTCAGTAATAGAAGTAAATTTAAATACAGAGAAAAAAAACTAATAGTCACACCATTGATCAGACTTAAGCTACTAGTTGAGAATCAGATAGAGATAATGGGAACATATGATCCAGGTTCTCAAGTATCCTTGATAAACTCGAAATGGATAAAAATAAAAGAGAATAGAGAAGATTTAAACAAGATATTCTTGAGGTCTGTCAATGGTGTGAATCAGACAAATGGATTGGTAAGAATAAGAATAAAAATATTTGATATAGAAAAAATAGTAGATATATATGTAGTTGAAAGAGAGGATTTTGAAGATTTTATAATAGGATTAGACTTAATTCCTATGTTTAAGTTGAGGTTGAATGAAAATTTAGAAATCTCACAGAAAATAGAGAAAAAGTTAGAAAAACCAGAGATAACATTAAGTGAAGTTACAAATTGTTCAATTAATTTTAATGAACACGTGGAAACAGAAGAATTTCAAACAAATATAGAACATTTAGATAAAGATAAAAAAATGAAGATAGAAAAATTGATAGATAAAAACAAATCAGTGTTTGCGAAAGACAAGTATGATATTGGGACTGTTAACGAATATGAAGCTAGAATTGACTTAATAGTGGAGAAATACTGCAGTAAAAGACCCTATAGATGTAATATAAAAGACAAAAAAGAAATAGAGAAACAAATAGCCAACTTACTAGAGAAGAATTTAATCGAAGAATCTTATAGTCCTTTTGCTGCACCCGTCACACTAGCATATAAGAAAAATGAAGGAAAGACACGTCTGTGCATAGACTTTAGAGATTTAAATAAAAACATTGTCCCTCAGGCACAACCATTCCCTTTAATAGATGATATAATAATAAGAGCCAGAAATTGTAAATACTTTACGACACTGGACATTAACTCAGCTTTTTGGTCAATACCACTAAGAATTGAGGATAGGAGGAAGACGGGATTTGTAACACAAGATGGTCACTATCAATGGACATGTCTACCGTTTGGCTTAAAAACGTCTCCAGCTATATTTCAACGAATTCTGAGTAGCATATTAAGAAAATATGGACTAACTGAATTTTCAGTGAACTATATAGACGATATCTTAATACACTCACCGACGTTTGAAGAACATCTAAATCATATTGAAAAATTATTAAATGCAATAAAAAAAGAAGGACTCAGGTTAAAATTTAAAAAGTGTACATTCGCTGCTAGTTCGGTTAGATATTTAGGACATGTAATAGGAGAAAATACGGTTAAACCGTTGAAAGACAACATAACGTCAATAAAAAATTTCCCAATTCCTACTACACAAAAGCAAATTAGACAATTTCTGGGGAAAATAAATTTTTACCATGAATATATAGAAAAGAGCTCAATATTACTAGATCCATTACATCAACTATTAAAAAAAAATGTAAAATTTATATGGACAGAGGATTGTGAAAAATCTTTCAGAAAGATAAAAGAAATGCTATGTTCCCAACCAGTGTTGGAGATATTCGACAAAGACCTTCCAATCAAGATATATACAGATGCATCACTTGAAGGTATAGGCGCAATACTAAAACAAACACAAGAGGATGGAAAAGAAAAACCTGTGGCCTACTTCTCAAAGAAACTTAATGAAACGCAAAAAAGAAAAAAAGCTATTTATCTTGAATGCTTAGCTATAAAAGAGGCAATAAAGTACTGGCAACACTGGCTGATAGGGAGATACTTCGAAATATACTCTGACCACAAACCACTGGAAAATATGAATATAAAAGCACGAACAGACGAAGAATTGGGCGATCTAAGTCACTATCTATCTCAATACGATTTTAAAATTATATACGTCCCAGGTAAAGATAATAAAGAAGCGGACTGCTTGAGTAGAAACCCTGTTCTAGAATCAAATACAGAAGAAGAGGATTTATTAAAAACGGTAAATTTTATTGAAATAGATGAAATAATTTTAGATCAGATGAATAATATACTATTACAGAATAAAAAAGAAAAATTAATAGAGAAAAACGGAATATATTATAAAAAAGTGAAGAAAAGAGAGAAAATCATATTATCAGAAAAATTCAGTATTGATTTAATTAATAAAATACACAAGGAATGGTGTCACACAGGAATAACACAAACACAAATGAAAATATGTCCATATTATACTGCTAAAAATTTAGTGAAGAATATAAAAAAAATTTGTAAAGAATGTTATATATGTATTAAGAATAAGTCAAGAGGGCAACATAAATTCGGCTCAATGTCACAATTAGGACCAGCGACCAAAGCTTTCGAAATTATGTCCATAGATACAATTGGAGGATTTGGAAGCACTAGATCAACAAAAAAATATATTCATTTACTTGTTGATCATTTCACGAGATATGCGTTCATTTCAACATCAAGAACTCAAAACGCCGCTGATTTTATAAAACTAATTCAAACTGTGTTAGACATAGAAAACATCGGAACAATCTTAACGGACCAATATCCTGGAATAAATTCGAAAGAATTTAAAGATTATTTAAAAAATAAAGGAGTGCAATTAATTTTTACTGCAATAAATGCACCATTTTCTAATGGTCTGAATGAAAGACTGAATCAGACATTAGTAAATAAAATAAGATGTAAAATAAACGAAGAGAAAAAGAATAGAGCATGGACATCGATAGCGAGAGAATGTGTGAATAAGTATAATATACTAGAACATACAATAACGGGATTTACACCAGAGTATCTATTATATGGCACAGACACCAGTAACATACCAGAAGAGTTAAAAAGAAAGAAAAACGGAGAAGACTGGATAAGAGATAAGAAATTAGCATTAGAAAGAACACAGAGATCACATAAGTATAACGAAAGTTTATTTAATAGAAACAGAAGACACCATGAATTCAACGAAGGAGATATGGTATTCATAGAGAATGGAAACAAACTCAATAGGAAAAAGCTAGAAGAACTAAGAATCGGCCCATATATAATAGAAGAAAAAATTTCAAACTCAATTTATAAAATAAAAACTGGAAAAAGAAATCAAGACACGAGTCTATTCCACGTGACAAAACTAATTCCAATGTTTGAAGTTGAAGCTGATTGAAAAATTATGCAATTTTCATATCGTGGAGGGGAGATGTAAAGAGAATATCATCTCTTTAATGTTATTGTATTATGGTTAGGTTGTGTAACCAGGACATAATCCCTTTTGATTTAACGCGCTTAATGTCATGTGTCATAGAAGTGTGACACATGACATTTGCCTACAAAAAGTAAACAATATTTACGTTATTACGTTACAGATTTGATTTAAATAATTTAATTAATAGATAGAAAAGCAAGAGTTATGAGAGACGAGTAATCAACTTTAATTGTCGTTTCTGTTATTTTTACAGAAACAAATTTGTTTGATTTATTCGGACCATCCAGACTGAAACAAATAAATAATATTATATATATATATATATATATATTATAATTGTAATCTCGGAATCGGCTCCAACAATGTTCATGAAATTTAGTATACGGAGGGTTTCGGGGGCGATAAATCGATCTAGCTAGGAATCATTTCTAGAAAATGTCAAAAGGTGGCGCTTGAGTAGTCCCAATTTAAACTGAAAAATGTCTCTTCCTGACATCTATCGGCGAATAATAATACTATTTTTTTTAATTGCTTTAACGACACAACACTAAAGCTATTCCAGCAGATGGCGTTGTTAAGTAACACGAAGTAATATAATTAAGCTAGTTATTACATTAAACTATATAATGTAGGTTCCTCAAGCCGAAACCAAGTGAAACTTGTATCTTCGGCTTGCTGCACCTTCCCATATAATAACATAGAAACTAGCACAGAATAGAACTTCAATGAAGAAATACAAATGAATTAAATACAATCGAAATGTTTTTAAATGTACAATTGAAGCTAAAGAAAATACAGTTAAAAGAAAAATTATGTATGTATGTATCAAGAAGTCCAGGTGCGGCTTGGTCTTCTCGTTCTCCATCATCTCACTTATCGTTTTGTCAGTGAGCTTGGCCCGTGTCGCGATTTCCAGGTCACACTTGTCGCGGTCACGCTGTGTGCATTACAGAAGCACATGCGCAGACCCATTATATGAGGTCAGCACGTGTTCTCTCCTTCCACTATCCTCCGTTAGCCGTCATTTCGATATTTACATTCTTTTGGCCACTCCACCTCTGTCCATTCTCATATTTAGTACTAGCTGTGCCCGCGACTCCGTCCGCGTGGAATAGTGACTTTGGGCAGCATTTTTTGGATATCTTGTGGTATATTTTGGATTACAAACCAAATCAACTTGAACCTACAAAGTCCAGTCTAAGCTGAACCCTATTTCATATGATTGATGATATAAATCTGAGATCAACTTAAATTGGGTATAACATTTCCGAAACTTATCATTTATAACAAAAACTATTTTTTTTTTCTAAAATAAAAATAGCCTAAGTTACTCCTTGATACATCAGCTATTTGCCAGTGAAAGTCCCGTCAAAATCGGTGTAGCCATTTCAGATATTAGCCGGAACAAACAGACAGACAGACAAAAATTGTAAAAAATGTTGTTGTGGTATATGTATCGTGTATACATCCGAATGCACTTAGTAAAAAGCGGTTATTTTAATATTACAAACAGACCCTCAAATTTTATTTATATGTATAGATTTTCGAAGCCTTGATTGAATCTGTACGCGTTCAGATATGCACAAGCGGTCGGGTGACGGATGTTCCCTTTTTTAACTTTAATTATGAATACACGTCGACAAGGAACAAATCATACAAATAATGTTCTCCATTAGGGCAAGATCATGCAAGGTCACTTACTTGTTGAGGCAACCCCCTCTTTAAATTAATTACGCTTTAATAAATTTCTTTCTTTCTTTCTACATACCACCGCTGGAATCATACCTCCTTCTGGAGGGAACAGGCAATATACCCGCCACACTTGTCCAAGGCAAGTTGGTAGGTTACACATACATGGTGATCTCGGTATACCGGTTTCCTCACGATGGTTTCCGTCACCGTCGGTACATGACAATTATGCTTATGATATGAAAAACTGCATAAGCAGTGCATGCCACCGTGGGATTTGAAAAAGTGTAACACTGAACTACCAGGTGGTATAATTCAAATAAGATAAATCAAGTTACTAAATCCAGTAGATATGTGTATATTTTATGTAACGCCATATTTTGATTTTGAAAATATTAAGGCTAAAAAACCAAGCTCGTAAAAATGTAATATAGCCCCAACTTGTTACGCTTCTTCGGCTCATAAATGACTAACTTCAGGAAAACTAAAATCTGCATTCTAAGATACTTCTCTAAAGTACCGAGTCGTTATTTGCGAAATGGGATTGAGTTATTACAAAGTTAAGACCGTTGCCAGTAAAATGGCTCACTTGAGAGTAAAAAGTGCTTTAAAGCGATTGGGATCTCTTGACAAGTTAAAGATGGTATTAAAAACTAAGAGACTAGGTAGGTAATCAATATATATATATATATATATATATATATATATATTGACTTGAAATTCAGCATAGTCATTTCGCTATTTCAATTTAGACGCTTACTAAGTCTCATGTTTGCCAGATCAGCTAGAATTTAAAAAAATATATACGTGAGAATTCATACAGCGCCATCTGTTTGTGCAGGGACGGAGTAAGAATACTACTCCTTGGGACCTGTTGTAAAACAAATCTACCCTCCAGCTAGGTAGAGGTTCATACCCGTCTGGATGGCTATCATCCCTTATTTCCACGTCATAATAACTTTGTATTGTGTTCCAGGTTTAGTGGCCCAGGTTCCAGTAAGTGGGGTCGGCACAACATGTTCTCACCTTCCATTTTCTTTTATTAGTCGTCATCTTAACATTTAACAACTTATATACGATATGTATATAATTACTCTTTGTTTTTGTAAATTAATATAACACAAATACACCCAGACTGAGAACGGAAATGAAGCTCGTGTCCCACAAGCGTATTGACGTTCGGAACTCTTTGCGCAATAATTCGAAAAGGTTACTTATAATAATATAATATGTATAAAGGAACGTAATAGTGGCCTAATAGTTTCAGTATTAGTGTTTGAATTACTTCGTAGCGTATGACGAGTTATTAAACTACTATATTGTCTTACTGCATGTCTTGGAACGGAATTTAATTAAAATGCCGAAATTCCTTGCTTCGAGTAAATTAAACAGTTTCATAATGAAGCTTATAATTAAATATTTATCATGTAAGCACTAAATTCCGGTTTCAATCCAAACTTTCGCTTCGATGCTTAGGGGTTTTCCGGTTTTATCTACTCCATTTCACAAGGTTTTTGGCATCTAAGGTATGGCATGAGTCACTCACTCGTATCACCCTTTACGATGTCTAGCAAGCACTTTTTGGGTCTCCCACCGAGACCATTTGTTTCTCATATAAACAGCAGGTTGCCGCAAAAATTGGCCATATCAACGAAATGGACGCTCCTCCAATTTATCGGCAATATTACGAATATTAAGGCTGCCACGAATTCGAAAGTTCCTAGCACGGTCCTTCCGCGTTACTTCATATATCCACCATAATCACCTCCGCAGCAGCATTATATTCATTTCCGTGACACGCAGTTCATTCTTGTGTCGCCCTAGTATTAGGCACGTTTGGTATTAACTAATATTAACTGGTATTTTGGTTTTCACAGCAATCAAAGTTAAATATTTATAATCTTAACCTTAGAACTACAAACTGGGGTAGTAATTTATAACTAAGTTTCGAAATTAATCAGTGATTTTTTTATTATGTAGAACAGCAGACAGGCTGACAACCCGATAAGTGTCTTAGTCAACAGTTAAAGTTTCCTATAGATGTTTGCGACGCCAGGGGCACCGCTTAGAGACTGTCGTCCCTGAAGGGTTACTGGAACCTGGTCACTTATGCCGTAACACAACACAATGTTAATATGACGGTATGTTTAAAAATCTAGTGGTGGTTGCCATCCATCCCAATCCACCTAAGTCTGAAAAGAGTATTCATTAATAACTTAGGTAAAATTCAATTGTCTCTTCATTATCGTCTTTGACATGAAAAACAAAAACATCATGTAATTATTATAGTTTGAAATCACACCTCCTGATTTTTGTTATCTACCCTCACTTTCGGTGAGGTAAATGTTAAAAGTGAGGGTGGGACGAAAATGACCAGTAGTATCGTGTGAGCTCCTAAACTCGCGGGACGGTCGACGTTCGGCCTCCCTGAAGACCATTCTCTGCGCCGTGCGCAATTGGCTTCAGTTACTCCTAACTCTCATTGGCCGTGCTAAAAGATTGTGTGTTCAGTGTGCGTGATTTTCAGCTAGTGCCGTGCAATAGTTCCTCCGCGAGTGGACATGAATCGATCCGAGAAGGGGTGGAATCAAGATCAGTGCGAATTTCTTTGCCCACTGCAAGGTATCGCGTCTCTCTAACCACCGCTCCTCTCCCCTCCTCTCTCACAGTCCACTGCTCTCGAGCTATCCTTCTCATTCCTGTACGGTGCAATCTCGGTCCGTGACCGGCATCGTACAAAGGTTAATATAATGAGACTTTATAAATCCACTTTGTCCCCAACAAATATTCGCGGCGAAAAAATAACAGTTGAAAGTTAGAAATGTAATAAAATTAAAAAGAGTTCTCCGCGGCTAACTTCATGACAGCGCCGGCGTGGAAAGTAATGTAATTTAGTTGCCGGAGTCACTGAATAATTTAGCGAGGAAAAATTAGTGCTACATGTATAAAATAATATTAGTAAACAATGGCGACGACGGAATTGTGTAGACAGAAATTGTTTACTCAACTCAGCGTCTTTTAAAACAAAACTTATTCTTTTTTATAGGTGAGCAGGCAGTTAAACAGTCCACTATAATACCAACGCGCTGCCGACCTTAAAGTAGAACTGGAACCTGGTTTTCTAGTCGTGATTAGCTGTCTGTTGTCCACTAATGGATGTAGGCCTCCCCAAGCTTGCTCCACAAATCCCGCTTTTCCCAATCAGCCACGACCAGCACCTTGCGCAGGTCTGCGACTAAACGCAGTGAAGGCACTGCGTTTGCCTAGACGCAGCCTCCACTCAAGGACTCGTTTACTCCAGCGCCTATTAGTCTTACAGCAAACGTGACCGGCTCATTGTTACTTCAGATTGAATATTTCAGATTTACTAGTTCCGCTTCATAACACAGTCATTAAGCCGCATACTTAACGTGACCATTTTTTTTTCGTGTCAAAGCGGGACGCCTACGGAATTTCGTATATAAATAAATACATATATAGGATACGTCAGCGTAAGATGTATATCATCATCATCATCATCATTTCAGCCGGAAGACGCCCACTGCTGGACAAAGGCCTCCCCCAAAGATCTCCACGATGATCGGTCCTGCGCTGCCCTCATCCAACCTATCCCGGCGATCTTGACCAGATCATCGGTCCATCTTGTGGGGGGCCTACCAACACTGCGTCTTCCGGTACGCGGTCGCCATTCGAGGACTTTTCTGCCCCAACGGCCATCAGTCCTTCGAGCTATGTGCCCAGCCCACTGCCACTTCAGTTTTGCAATCATCCGGGCTATGTCGGTTACTTTGGTTCTCCTGCGAATCTCCTCATTTCTGATTCGATCTCGCAGGGAAACTCCGAGCATAGCCCTCTCCATTGCTCTCTGAGCGACCATGAGCTTTCTCATAAGGCCCATAGTTAGCGACCACGTCTGCGTTCCGTATGTCATCACTGGCAACACACATTGGTTAAAAACCTTCGTCTTGAGACACTGCGGTATTTGGGACGAAAAGATTTTACGGAGCTTCCCGAACGCTGCCCATCCGAGTTGGATTCGACGAGTGACCTCTTTCGCGAAATTGGACCTGCCTAACTGGATCGTTTGACCCAAGTAGACGTATTCGTCAACAATTTCGAAAGTACAGTTCCCAACTGTTACGGGGGTAGGTGCGACATGGACATTAGACATGATTTTCGTCTTGTCCATGTTCATTTTGAGACCTACTCCTTGGGAAGCTGTATTGAGGCCATCAAGCATATGGCTTAAGTCTTCCATGGTTTCAGCCATGATTACGATATCATCTGCGAATCTAAGGTGAGTGATGTACTCACCGTTAATGTTGATGCCCAGTCCGTTCCAGTCCAGAAGCTTGAAGACATCTTCCAACGCAGCAGTGAACAGCATCGGCGATATGACATCGCCTTGTCTGACTCCCCGCTGCAGTCGGATAGGCTTCGAGTTCTGATCCTGGAGACGGACTGACATGGTGGCGTTTTCATACAAACACTTCAACGCTTTGATGTATCGATAATCAATGTGGCACCTCTGGAGAGACTGAAGCACCGCCCAGGTCTCGATCGAATCAAAGGCTTTCTCATAGTCCACGAACGCCAAGCATAGTGGCTGGTTATACTCCTCCGTCTTCTGTATAACCTGCCGCAGCGTATGTATGTGGTCTATGGTGCTAAAACCTTTTCGGAATCCGGCTTGTTCGGGAGGCTGGAAGTCGTCAAATCTGCGCGCGAGACGATTCGTGATGACCCTTGAAAACAGCTTGTAAACATGGCTCAGAAGTGATATCGGTCTAAAGTTCTTCAAAAGGGTTTTGTCGCTCTTTTTGAAGAACAGCACCACTATACTTCCGTGCCAGGCCTGCGGCGTTTTGCCATCGAGGATGACGGAATTAAATAGCTTCTGGAGGATTTTAAGCACAGGAGTACCACCAGCTCTCAGAAGCTCGGCTGTAATTCCATCATCACCCGGCGCCTTGTTGTTTTTAAGCTGTTTAAGGGCCACACTAATCTCGTACAGACTGACGTCTGGGATATCTACGGTGTAGTGTCGGGTTAATTTGGCTCTTGGGTCTTTAGCCTTGTTGTTAACAGGTGCCCGTGTGGTCGTGTATAGCTGTCCGTAGAACTTCTCGACTTCCCTCAAAAGTTCGGGTTTAGACGAAACGATCCTGCCGTCGTCGGTCTTCAGCTTCGTCAGTTGGCTCTGCCCAATAGACAAGTCTCGTGCGAATACTTTAGAGCCCTTGTTACGCTCTATAGCCGCCTTTACACAGTCTGTGTTATGGCGGCGGATATCGCGAGTCAAGGACTTGGAGATCTGTCTATTTAGCTGCCTATACTGGGAAGCATCGTCCGGGGACTGAAGGGTCATTTGACGTCTCACATCCATCAATTTGAGAGTAGAATCTGAGATTTTTCCGGTTCTTTTTGAACGGCTGGCCTTGAAGAATTTAGACCCGGCCGTTTGAACAGCTTCCACGAACCTGTTATTATACTCGTCCACGTCAACGCAGTCACCGAGGCATTCGAAGCGGTTTTGCAATTCGAGTTGAAAGTTTACCGGGTTTTGGATCTGTATGGGTGCAGGTCGGAGCGTAGACTTCACCAGTCGAGACCTCTCCAATTTTGGATTGATATTCAATGTGCCTCTTACTAAGCGGTGATCACTCCCAGTTTTCACCGAATTGATCACAGAGACATCATTGAATATCTATCTTTTGGTCGACATAATGAAGTCAATCTCATTTTTGGTGGCACCATCGGGACTAATCCAAGTCCATTTGCGTTGTTCTGGCTTCATGAAGAAGGAGTTCATCATATACAGGTCCTCCTTCTCCATGAAGTCGGCCAGCATCTGGCCTCGGGTGTTCCGATTTCCGAACCCAAATTGCCCCACTCTCAACTCATCGCCGCTACGTTTCCCCAATTTTGCGTTGAAGTCTCCCATGACAACGTTAAAGTGGGTTTTAGAAGTGTGGATGGCTGTTGAGATGTCCTCATACATGGCTTCCACCTCTTCGTCAGGATGTGTCGAAGTCGGAGCGTAAACCTGAATGACCTTCAACGAATACCGTTTGGTAATTTTGAGTATTAGGTACGCTACCCTAGTCGAAACACTCCCCACCTCAGTAACGTTGTTCACAAGAGACTTGTGAACGAGAAACCCGACACCACCTTGGGACAGTTGGTCGCCCTCCCGGAAGTAGAGCAGATTTCCGGAATTTAGGATTATTGAGTCCTCTCCCTGTCTTCGGACTTCAGATAACCCCACAACATCCCATCGCAGTCTGCTCAAAACTTCCTCCAGTTCCTCCAACTTCTCGTTGGTCCGCAGTGTCTTGACATTGTATGTTGCCAGGGCCAAAGGTCGTCGTTCTTGGTAGCGAATCCGAACCCGGGGATTCTTCGCACCCCCTGCCCCGTCGCTTATGTGGCTGCTACCGTGACCACCACGAACGGGGCCGCCGGGGACTAGGGGCCGGGGCCTGTGTGTATCTGTCATTTTAGGGGGGGGGGGTTTTGCCATAATCGCCACGCTTGGCAGGCGGGTTGGCGATCGCAGTATTCGCAGTTGGTGATGCTCTCACGGAAAGATGCTGCTGCCCATCCTCCGTTCTTTCTATCCCTTAGTCGTCTCTTACGACACCCAAGGGAGGAGATGGGGTGGATAAGATGTATATATAAGTGCAAAATAAAAATTATGGTTTAAAAAATGACTTGAAATAATTTATTGTGGTATCTTACCCTCACTGACATCTTAATTCTTACACCAACTTGCCCTAAAAATAATATTTATAATTTCGCAACAAAAAACTACTTTGCTACAGCAAAATTGGGGTTACTTTAGTATGTATTTTGTAATATAATAAGGAGTTGGGATAAGTAAGTATTCGGTAAGTTTCTAATAAACACATGCACAACATAAATATGAACTATCATTTTTCGTCTATCCCGTTCTCGCATGTTAGTTGCTCGCTCTCGCTTGTTCTTGACTGTCAAACCGCGTCTACGCTGCGCTCCCGTGTTTCGCGATATTAATGTAGGCAAGTAGTTGAGTGGGTATAAAGGTTTATTCGTAAAAGCGGGACTTTTTATTGTCGTTGGGGATAGCGGGACGGACAGCCTGAATGCGGGACAATCCCGCCCAAAGCGGGACGTATGGTCACGTTACGCATACATATAGATTAGGGGTTGGCATCCAGATGGGCTTGGTGCCCTAGAAAAAAAAGTTTTATTATTGATTATTATTACAGTTTTTCTTGTACCAGAATAAAATGCTACTATTTGTGTTATTTAGATTAAAACTCATTGTACCCGTAGTTATGTAACTAGGAAGTGTTCTTGAACTGAAAATTCGTAATAAAGTTGGCAGCATTATTAAATTTATAATTATTAAACAAAGTTCCCAGGCCTCCAACAGCCTTTATGCTAAGAATTTAATAAATAAGTGGGTAGGAGGCCACTGTCAGCAACTTGCCTAATTTCGACGCCTCCATGGAACATTAATTTTATTTTAGGCCTGTACAAGACAGTGGTATTTAAATTATCGCAAAAATAATTAATTTGTGAAAATACAAATACTGAGCCAATGTCATGCTTTTTTTAAATAAATATAATGTAACATTAAACACAACGCCATCTAGTCTCAAACTAAGTTGCATAACACTGTATTATGGGTACTAGATGACTGGTATACTGCATATATACTTTTTTTGTAAATAAATCATATCAGACATTAACACCTAGATGCTGGATGGGAATCGAACCCTTGACGTACCCACAAGCGTACCGACGTGCACTAGCCGTTATGCCAGGAGGTCGTCGTGATATTTAATGTTCTGGTTATAGATAAATATAATAACTTCTTATGAATATAACAACCTCCGTGGCTTAACGGCTAACGTATGTCGGTACGCCTGCGAAGGTTACGTTACTATCATCGTCTTTGTGTTTATATATGTCTATTTACTAAAGAAAAGTATATACTTTTACATACATATTTAGTATATTAGTTGTCTAGTACCCATAACCAATTGCTATGCTATTTGTAAGTATCATAGCACTTATGTTATGGGTACTAGACAACTGATACTACTTTTATAATTTTCTTTCGTAAATAAATACATATTATGCATAAACACTCAGACGTGAGACGGGAATCGAACCCGTGATCTCACCAAGCGTACCGAAATGCGTTAAACATTACGCCACAGATGTCGTCAAATTACAAAATATTTAAAAATATTAATAAAATAATTACTTTGTAACTAGATGGCGTTGTGTGAATTGTCCCAGTTTTATTTATTGTATTTTTTTATTCCTGAGTAATAGCAGACAGGCTGACGGCCCGCTTAATAGTAAGCAAGTTACAGCCCCCTATGGATGTTTGCCCCTAGGGCACCGCGAACACGCTGTTGTCCCATATAGGTACAGAAACCTGGGTTATTAATGCCGGAACACCACACAAGTTTATTATGCATACTTAAAGACCAAGGGTGGTTGACATCCAGACGGACTGGTGGCTCTACCACGGAGCTAGGATTGTTTTGCCGCCTTGTACGACAGGCCGACCCCGGCTGCAGCGGTTAGTACTCTTACTCGGCCCCAACACGGAGAAACTAATATCACTGAAGGCGTATATAATAGCTACCTTGAGCGCCATTGCAAAAATGTTTTTAAGTCTGGAAAGTTCACGAAATGTTGCTTTAAAGGTTTTCAAACGTCGTTATTAATACTAACTTATTAACATAAGTTATTCAATAACTAACAAGTATTTACTGTTTATATTTGTTTATTGTACATGTGATTTTTCTTTTTTTATTTCTGTTATAAAATAAAAATTGAAATAAACAGATTTAATTGCGAATTACATTCAGAGTTGAAGAAAAAACGGAAGGAACTTCGTTCCTGACGGTGGTACCCCGACCGCACAATATTTTTTTTTAAATAAAAAAGTTTTAATCTCGTTCGATTCAGATAGTATATACTTTCTTGGCAAGAAAGAAATTTAATCGTAATTGAAAGAACGGACTTCAATTAAAAACTTAAACATCTTAATGTATTCAAATGACGTTTCTCTTAAGGGTTTATTTGTTAAAGGACTGCTTAATTATTCGTCTGATCGACTTCGTTACACTTCTCTTTAATACTTTGTTTCGTAACCATTTTAAAACGAATATATAATAGTCACCTTTGGGAAGATTAGACTTATTTTTACTACGCTTTTATTAACTGGACCTGAATCTTACAGAATTTTCGGACTCAATTTTAGCAGTGGGTAAAGTGTTGAACGTTCAAAAAAATTCTAAATTTTGCACTCTTGTCAAGATCTAATGACAATACATAAATTTATTAAATTTGTCCAATGGTTACACTTTATTAGGATCATCAGGATTAAAACTTTCTTTTCCTTCTGCTGGAAGATGTCGTTAAATTAATAAAAAACATATACCATTTAGGAATTGACAATAAATAAATTATAGTTCAAGTAATTCTAAAAACACGCTTTTATAATTAATCCAACTAAAAGTTGAAAATAATTCTTAACATAAGAATACTTAAATAAATTATAATACTATTATAAAAAAAAATATAATACTTAAATAATAATTACTGAAAATAAAAAAAAAACAATGTCACTGTTCTAAAAGCTTGGGGTATTTTGTATGATATTTTTTAAATTAACTCTGCATTTCAGTGAGACTAGTAAAAAATATGATATCGGCCACCCCACGCTTTTTAGAAGTAACATTAATTTTCTTGGCAGTATTTTATTCTTATGTTAAAAACTATTTTATACTTTGTAATTTGTTTAGTTATAAAAACGTGTTTTAAACGCTTTTTTTTATATAATTTGTTTAAACATTCCCTATTTAATTATTTTTGGAGTATAAATCCACTTCAATTACTATCCAATTCAAACTCAGATAGACTTTTAATTATTAATACATAGTTTAATTAATTATTTAATATTAGATAGATTATTAATATAAGATTATTATTAATTACTCAAGTGTCCACCAAGAAATATTCACAAATAACTATTAAACTTATAACTAAAAGTGCACAATACGTGGCCTTTGCACTAAGAAGCGATCTCTTCCAAACTTAATATTTTTATTATAATGAATTCCCAGCTAGAACGTTTTTTCGCAAGAAGGGGAAGCGGCGAGATCCTCTTCAACAACATGCCCAAAATTATGTATAATACTTTTACCAATCTTTTACAAATAAAATGATGAGCAAGCTCAGAATACATAAGAAAAATAGGAATTATAAACCAGAAGTCATAAAAAATCTGTGTAGCTTCTCAATTACTTTCAATTACTGCTAAATCCTAAGCGGGCCGTCAGCCTGTCTGCTGTCCTAAAGCAATAAAAAAAATGAAATCCATACTAATATAGTAAACTGTCTACTTGTCTACTAAGTTTGCACGCCTAAACCGATGAACTAATTTTCATGAATTTCGATATAGAGAAAGATTGGACCTTGGAGAAGGACATATGGCAGAACAACGTTTACCGGGTCAGCTAGTAATTAATAAATCCTCTTATTAGATGAAAAATATTATCGACTTTTATAACTACTAGTTAACCCGGAAAACGATGTTCTGCCATATGAATTTTAAAAAAAGTAGCCTCCTTCTCCAAGGTACAATCTTTTTTTATAGCTAGAGTTCAGCAGACAGGCAGATGGCCCACCCTGGCGTCACCGTCGCCTATGGACGTTTGCAGCACCAGAGGCATTACCAACGCGCTGCCGGCCTCGAAGAAATAAAAAATCTATGACTATACCGAAATTCATCAAAATTTCTTCAGAGGTTTAGGCCTGAAAGCGTAACATACAAAACTCACTTTCGCATTTATTAGTTAGGATTATAGAATGGTAATAAGCTACATACAATAATACGAAGTCGTTAAGTGAACATTATTCAAATTTTGAATTACAAACTTTAAGCATAAATAATTTACATAAGCCTGAACAACGTGATGCTAATCCATTGTTTTGATAAACGACCTTACTTGTGCTTTGCTTTAAGCTGCAAATTTAAGAGCTAACGCACGCGACTATATGAGTCCTTTTCGATTTAGAAATGCTTTTGACACAATCGCCCTTTAGGAACATGCCTTAAGTCCGTAATAATGCCACAAAAAAGAGGAATGAAAGGGTATTACATGCTGTGGAGATGTGAATACTAAGACGGATGTGTGGAGTTACGAAAATTGTGAAATTTAGAAATGACCATATTAGAGGAAGTGTGAAAGTAGGCACCAGTGGTTGAAAAACTTAAAAGTAACAGACTAGAATGCCATATAAATAAGAAAATGATATAAATGATACAGAAAGTGAGGTAGAACAAAGAAAAGATGGATTGTTTGCGTAGAAGATGATATGGTGAATAAGGGTATGAATGTTGAGATGACTGCTGAGTGGACGGAGAAAACATGTTGTGCCGACCCCGTATAACGTGGGATAAGGCCAGGAAGAAGAAGCCCCTTAGGAACGTGCAGTAAAATGTGGGACTCCCAGTACAATGTCGGTATTCACTAGTCACACAGTCCGGTGTTCTTTCTATGCCTAGAGCGCTAGGGCCGCAGGACGTGACGTTAGTTTGGCAGCGATTCTAAATGTCGCCGGATCAGTATCTTGGGCCTGTATCAGCCGCGTGGGTAATGAATCGTCATGGAATCTTTATATAACCTTATTTGATCATGTTTGTCGCTTTCAGGACAATACAGTTCCTGGTCTGTTCGTATTCTGTTTTTTATATCTTATGTCTGTTTTTAATATCTTCAGATGTCTACATATTATACTCTAGAAAGTATTAGAAGTGTGAAAAACCATTACCTCATTCAAAGCGATTTTTCAGCCATGGTTATGTACACCAGTCACATTCGATTTGTTTTCTGTTCTTTATGTGTCAGTAGTATTATTTTGAAACAGGAGGCAGAACCCTGTGGGAGGGGTAGACCCAAAAAGTACTGGTTTGATGTCGTAAAGGGGATAATCGTGCCAGTGGAGTCTTTATCAGGGATGCCGGAGATCGTGCGAAGTGGATAAGAAAAGTTCGGAAAGCGGAGTCCGGACACCGAAGTGGAAGTTTGGGTTGGAGTCCAGATTTAACGCTAAGATATTGGTGATTATTAGTTATATTTTGAAGCAGGTTTAAGGTTGCTTGAAATATTTTAATATTGTTATGTAAATTATTGCCCCAAAATTAGCAATTTGTCGGTCATCTGATATCCAAACCTCAAAAAACAAATGTCCTTTGCTATCTTAGTTAATTAATACTAGTACCACATTTCTTGCTTTTTACGATAGCCTAGAAACCAAAAAAAGAGGTCATGAATGTTTTGTACACACATTAGACATGACGCAACAAGACGAAAACCATAGATAGATAGATAATTCTTTATTGTTCACCACACAATTTTACAGAAAAAAAGACATAAAAAGAAGTAGGTAATAGTACAACATAGTGAGCAAACGGCGGTCTTATCACTAAATAGCGATTTCTTCCAGACAACCTATCAGAAATATTTAAAGTAGTAGTACAAGGCGGTGCACAATAGACATAGAAATCAAGATAGTAAATATTATACAAAAAAAAAAAAAAAACTAAATTAATCTAACATACAATAGCAATACAATGAAGCATACACATGACGATGCAGTTTATGACTTTAGGTAATGGTCATTAACCAAGTTTTTAAAAATGGCAAGTGATTTTGCTTTTCTAATATCCAGAGGGAGGGAGTTCCAAATTACAATACATACAACATTCTATAAGGATAGCTGATAATAAAATAGATTGAAGGACAAAAGGATAGATACACTTTTATTCGCCATCACGTCTTTCAGTCATGAGGTACGACGATAGGAGAAATCTGTCCTCTTGAAGTCAGAAAGATAAACGTATCTTTCAGAAAGGACTGTTTGCGTGATTTATATCATAAACCTCTCGCATAGCAAGGGCAAAAGCGGGACTTTTAAGAAAGAAAGATGAAGAAGCTTCATTCTTCAAAAATATGCTTAAAGAATATTATATGTCACTTTATAGTGTCGTGCCACTTGAGTAGTCTGTGTATCTATTTTACTTAGTTTCTACTTATAGATTTTTTTATTATATTTTTTATTATATATACATAATTTCAATATAAATTTGTATGTACACCACCATCAAATATCCTTTTTTGTATTAGGTTGTCTGGAAGAAATCGCTTCCTAGCAATAATACCGCCGATTGTTTCATGATTTTGTATTATTTCCCTTAATTTATGTATGTTATAATTGTATGGTGAACAATAAAGATTTTTCTATTCTAAGAAGCGGAAGTTCCAATGCGGCACGCCATCAGAAACATTTCGTATTAGTGAGGATATTATGATCAGCTTCAGAGTACGTACAACCCTATAAAGTAAGTATAACACTAGTATAAATGTAACATACGATCTATATCGTGCAATATGTATTACAGTCCTGCGGGTACGTGGCTTAAGCGAAATATACAGCCGCCGTAATGCGACTCGGCAATACGCCTCTGCGGTTATGTGACCCTGGTATTCCTTTCAATTGAAAACATAAACAATGAAATGACTTCTGAGATTTCAAAACTTTGACAATCTGAGTTTCAGTAACTGCAAAGAGCTTTCTTTAATAGTGGATATAATAATGTCTATTATATCCTTCGCGCCAGGTCCCAGGTGGTTCGGTGCCAGGAGTCCGTTTTTCGAGCATTTTTAGTTCACATTACATGATCTTCGGCTTCAGATTATAGTGGATACACGAATAATAAATACAATACAAAGACGAGGAAATTTTATGATATGATAATTAAGAAATATACTGTGAAAATTCAAGCAGCAAAGCACTTGTATTATGCGTACTGGACAATTGATATACTTCTTATATATTTTCTTTTATAAATAAATACATATTACATCCAGATACGAGCGGGAATCGAAACCTCAGATATCGACAATACTGTGATATAATTCATTTATTTTTTAACCAAATTCATGTATTTATAAACAAACATATGATGTTTTGATGTATTTCGTTGTAGAGCCGGATGAATTAAAGCAAACATTTCAGTCATCGCTACTCAGTGTCTGACATGCAGCGCCAAACAATCCATTTCCTACGTACACATTGTGTTTGAAATAGGAATGAACTAACATGCAGGTTGAACGTTGAACGTGCTCCCGTGGGATGAGACCGGCGACAGTGTTAATACAATTGCTGTAGTTTATGAGATCCTGGTACTACAGTACGAAATTTACACAACACTAAATTAGAACACGAAATTACAAAATGTTTTATTACTTTCATATACATAGACTTATTTTTATTATAATAACGGCCCATAACGTCTTACTGCTGGGATTAAACTGTAGTGAATGCAATTTAATCTATGATATGCATATACCTACGCTGTCTGATTTGTCTATGTCTATCTATCAAGATGTTACTGTTAAGATACGAAGAAGTGTGAGCGACATTGCTACACTAATTAGTGACATTGAAAATCCTGTAATGGCGCACCCATAGTAATTCTACTGGCCTTGTTCGAAAAGAAACGGGCAGCATATGGCTGCGGCGGAATGATAGTCTATACATCGGTATGCTGGCTTCACCGCTATGTTTCTTTCATAGTTGGTACGAGGCTATTGCCCATTGCCTATTGTTACTATTGTAACGATGCATAATAGGCACGAAAAACTGTCGGTGAGAGCCAAAAGCGGGGCATGCCATCGGAAATCACCCCACGATCTCTAGATTTGTATCCGGGTGTGTTATGGTAGTGGTAGTCACTATGTATTTTATTTTTCTTAAATTTTGTCTTAGTCATATGTTACGCAACAACAATTTCTACAACTGACTACGCCAACGATATATAGCAATTGATTCCATAATAATCGATATTTCGACACTAAAGTGTCAATGCCAAACATCAAGTAATCAATATCCAGTTCAATTTTTGATGGCGTGGCTCTAACATCTTTGACATTGATTTTGCCAATGTCCGAGTAGGATATAAAAGTAACAGGTTTAATGGCGATTTTAAAAAAAGGCCAGACGCTATGATTGTTTCGGTAGCTATCTATAAAATCAATAATGATTTTCAATTTTAAATAGAATTTTTCACATTATTCCCTAAATAAACATATTTGCATATTGTTTACATTATACCATTCTACCACTCAAAACAAATCAAAATATTTAAACTAAACGACACAATATTTATACGTTTAATCATTGTGGGTTTTTAAAAGCGTACATTTTGTTTATTCTCGCTAATGGTATGGAAAAATAGCGACGAGAAAATTTCTACTTCATTTTTCCTTAGGATTTTAGGAGTTATTTGAATAGGCGTTATTTTTGCTCACGTACTTTTATAAAAAAAGCTAATAAAGTGTTTGCAGACGTGGGGAAGTCGCATTGCGACATGTAATTTTTTTTGAAACTACATTTTAGAGCATTATGTTATATAGCTCTATATTGTTTAAGTTAGTTTTAATTATAGAATCTTTTCATATGTCAAAAAGTAATTTTTGTTATTGGTGTGGGACAGTAAACAGGCTAACGAGTTTAATAGTTAGCACTTACCGTTGCCTAAGGATGTTTGCGACACCAGAGACACCGCTAACACGCTACCGTCCGCGCAGGTGTCCTGTAACCTGGTCACATATGTCCAAATACAACACAGGGTTATTATAGCCGAATATTTAGAAATTAGAGTGATTGCTATTCAGACAGGCTTGGAGCCCTACCACCGAGAATTTTTTTTTAAGAATTGATGATTATCTTCATTTGAAATTATGTTAAAATCTTATTTCCAAGAACATAAAGATACGCAATCGAAAAGCGTGCAACAGATCAGATATAATTTGACCAATATCAGTTAAGTTTCCGTTATTCTACACTTCTACAGTCCCCAGTTTATGACGGGGGGTTCACCTCGAAGACCTGTAACTCCACAAATCCCACACCCGTACGCATAGACGGCAACACGGTCGAGCGCACGGACCGAGTGAAATACCTGGGATCTGTGTTTCATGCATCCGGTGACATCGATTGTGACGTCAAGGCACGCGTTGCTGCCGCGTGGGCTAAATGGCGTGAGGTGACTGGTGTCATTTGTGACCCCAAGATGCTGGTAAAGTTGAAGGGACAGGTCTATAAAACCATCATTAGGCCTGTTCTTTTATACGGCTGTGAAGCGTGGCCGGTGTTAGAGCGACACAAGCAGGAGCTGCGTGTCACGGAGATGAATATGCTGCGGTGGATGTGTGGAGTGACGCGGAAGGACCGCGTTAGGAACTCCCGCATTCGCGGCAGTCTTCATGTCCGTGACATTGCGGATAAATTGGAGGAGTATCGGCTCCGTTGGTACGGCAACGTTTTACGGCAACCAGATGCTTACGTGGGTAACAAATGTCTGGCCATGCCACCTCCGCCAGGCCCCGGCAGGAGGGGTAGACCCAAAAAGTGCTGGCTTGGCTCACTACCAGGGATGCTGAAGACCGTGCGAAGTGGAGAAGAAAAAGTCGGAAAGCGGACCCCGGGCGCCGAAGCGAGAATTTGGGCTGCAACCGGGAATTAACGTAGAGATGATGATGATGGTTCACCTCGAAGACCATATACTCTCCTGCACAAGGAGTTGACAACCCAGATTAGCCTTTATCACACAAAAAATTTATCAACATGTACTTATTGAATCCCATATAACAGCATCGGACATAAAATATATAATTAAGTTTTAAAACCGAAGGATAACAAATATTATCAGTTTGTACCTGTTTTACATTGTCCATAACTATAAGAACAACAAACTAATTAGAAAAGTTTTCCAACAGCTGGAGGTTGCTGCATTATATCTGAACATTCTCTGACAATACTCGCTACCTCGTTATTCCATGTCGTCTGTCGTGGTTTACAATGATTATCTTTATAAATATTATATACTATTATAGAAATGTGAGTGTTTGGTTACGGGTGAAGTGGACCGTTGAAAGAATGAATTACGTAAAAGTTGATATGGTGAAAAAGGGAATGTTGGGATGACAGCTAAAACAGGAGAGTGGAAGGAAAGAACATGTTGTGCCGACCCCATATAATGTGGGTAGAAAGAAGATACTGTGAAAGTACAAGGAATGAGAAAGTGAGTAGCCGAAATATTGTAAGCTTAAAACTTTAAACATTTTTCACCGATTTCATACCAAAAAGCAGCAAGCAGAATTTAAATTTCAACGAGGTTCTATCAGGCAAACATAAAATTAGATAAATATAATGTGACGATTCACACAGGGTCATGTAGAAAAAGTAAGCAATTGAACGTCTGTGGTTGTTGTTGGCACTACGGAACCGATGTAATTATGTGTACTAACTACTTTTATTTTGTGAGTAAATTAATATTATATATGTTTATGGGTGTTTACTAAAACTCGAGACTCCCTACCTGCAACATACGAAAGCCATTGGCCCACGGAGGTCGCTTCTATGATAATCAAATACACCATCTACTCCACCTATATTTTCATCTTATCATTCTTTGATTTAGAGAGGAAAATGGTCTGTAAATGAATTAATCCTGGAGCCTAGGGTCCAAAATGTAACATGTACCAATACTTTTTAAAAGACCCTCCTCTATGTAAAAGCCACGTTATGTGTGCAACAGTTTTTCACAACAAAATAATATATAAGAACAAACATTACATCATATTTGGGCGTGGAAATTGAATTCACAGAAATGGCGGTATTACTTGTGTAGCCACTAAGCTAGCCATGTGGCCGATTGAACCAACCCTGCCGGACCACTTATTTGAGACCAGTGTCATCAAAACGAAGAGGGCGTTGCACTCGACTGCACTTAAAGTTTATAAACTATCTCCCTAAAACTTAACGTCTGCTCTCATCAGTTCTTATTTATTAGTAAGTTTATGAACTTTATTTTCTCTATAGTCTTACAATTCTTAAAAGGTTTTTAAAAGCCGAGGGGGTCGCAGAGCAATAAGCAAAAGCCGATCCTGCGACACTACAAAACCCAAGATGGTCGGGGTTTTTAGTGGATATGTCGGCGAGACCATCACGATTATCTTCTGCAGTTAAGTTCGGAGTAGCAGGGCGGAGCACTCGCATTATGTACTCACATCAAATTCCCGCTAGAGTTTCATCACGACACTAATAAAGCCCAGTTTTCACCGAAGAATAAAATGTGAATTATTTTTAAAAACATTTATTGATAGTTAGTAGTTAGAGCATCCATTCTATTGTCATATAATTCAATGGATATCTTATTTAGCTTACAGGAAACACACGATTTGAGATGACAATGACATCCTATGTTATGTAATGTATGTGAGAGGGCAGGGTATATAATTTGTCAAGCGGAGATTCTATATCGGAGATGCAGTTGAGAATTGTGTCTCATACGAGTTACTCCTACCCAAATGCTCCCTCTAGAAGTAATGAACAGTATACGCCTCCACACTTGCTCTTGATTGGTGGGTTTACTTCCGTGGACAGGATTTCTCTCGATATTTCCTATCAACGGCAGTAAATTCCAATCATGTTGTATTACACACATTAAATTGAAAAAAGAAACTATTGAAGATTTCTTCAATCAGACTCAGGTCACTCTCAGAACCCATATCGAGTGCATTTTAGTTACCATGTATTTTCCATTAATAAATAATACACGCATAAATAATCAGTATATCATTGCGAATCAACACAAACTAGCACAAAGCCACTACAGCATGTAGAATTCCTACCCTCTCTGTTAAATATTGTTTCATCAATTTCGATATGGTGTATAAAAATGTTGATTCAAAAATTTGTTGCTGCAAAAATATACTGCTTCAAAGAAATATTAATTCAAAAACAGAAGTGCCAAGGAATGGAACAGATGCTAAATTATGCTTAACGGATTCCGGTTCTAAAGTGATGAAACTTCGAAAATGATTAATAACCCCCAGAATTAGCTTCACAGATGTTCTGGGAAATGATAAAAGCTAAAGTGTTTGTTGACTCCTCAAACGGTTCGCACACCCTTTTATCTTTGTCTAAACAGCCTTGTAATTATATTTTCAAGTTGACCCTTGGGATCATTATTTGAGGACGTCGTGTTCCTTAATTAAAAGATCCCTTTTGGGTATGCTCTTAGTATTGCCAGAGTTTAAAGAGGCTGGGTGCTATTTTCATGTTATTTTACATCAACCTAGTCTTCAATTGCGTTGATTCTTTTCCTACGTGTTTTGGGATATTATGGGAGTCCACATTGAACTATAAACTCCAGCGACGATTAACGGCAACGAATTTCGCGCGTCAAACCATCTTTTAGACTTAGTACAGTTAGATTATATTTTACTACATTTACTACTAAAATTATTAAATAGTATTGGGATACATAGGATGACTTCTTGGCGTAACGGGTTCAGTTCCTGTCTCGCATCTGGATGTTTATGTATAATATGTGTTTATTTACGAAAGAAAAACTAACTACAACGCCAGCTGAGGATTTCGAACGGCGCCAGTGGAGGTTCTGAAGGAATTAAAAAATATCGCATTTCATTTAATACCAAATCATCCTCACTTATTTATATAAAATCATTTATTATTGCTATTAATATTTGTTAGTAACTTTGGAAATCATTTTAGAAAATACATATCCTAAGAAAACAATTTCTCAACATGGTGCCAAAAATTCCACACGATATTTAAAACAATAATGAAGCATTATTTTCATATGGAAAACGTTTTAATGTGAAACCGTGTGTGATGATTTATGTTCGTTGTTAATTTGATAATTTATTGCCATGCCGTTGGTAAGTCGGTAATTCTGATAATTTATCTCTCAGCCGAGTCATCAGCTGCGGCTATACGAGCAGAGGCGTGATGCGCGAAGCATTTTAAATAATTTACTTATAAATAATTTACTTTCGTTTTTTTTTTATTGCTGAGGTACACAGACAAGCTGATGGCCATAGTGGTAAGCAGTTACTATAGCTTATGAGTGTTTTCGATGTTTGAGGCACACAAACGCCCTGGACTGTGGGTCACTAATGCAGGAATAGAACACAAAGTTATTATCCAGAGGAGCTTGGACTAGCATCTAGCTAGGGTTGTTTTATCTCCTTTCGTCAGGGGTCGGTATTGTTACGTCCCTGCACGGAGAAACATTAACACTTAAGTGAAATATATATTTGAATACCAGGTAGCTTAATGGTATCAGAGACCAAACTAGACGTGGCATGGGATGGTTGGCCAGTTTATCTCACCTAACATGCGTTTTGTTATATAACTGATATGTTCCGACGGTGACGGTACCTGCTTACCGAGATCACCCGTATGTGTTCGCTAATCCGCTTTGGGCACGTATGGCGGGTATACTGCTCTTTCTCTTCAGGAAGAGGTCAGAGTTCGGCAGTGGTACGACATGGTTTGTTACTAACATTTTAGTAAGCCATTCAAGCCTGTCGAGAAGCCATTGGCAGTGACAACCCATTGGTTGTCACTGCCAATGGCTTCTCGACAAACTGCATAATTTCGCAGTAGGGTTATAACGGTGAGGCCACCATAACTATCGGATCCCCCCGGTGTCGGGTGTGGTACTAATAGATGCCTTGATAAAAAAAATGTTGGGATAAATTTATTCAATATCGTCAAAATATGTAACGTTGGAATATATTCACAAAAAAAATTTAAAAGAGTAGCTAAGAGTTGGAGTAGCATCAAACAACAGCTATTTTTTTATACTCAGTTCATAACATATCATAACATAACGATCGTTTCTACAAATACTTTGAATTTCATAACCATTTTTAATTACAACCATTTACGACTGCTACTACTACTTTAACAATTTAAATAAAAATTTGAAAATATTATTTAATTAATGCAATTAAATTAAAAAAATTATTCCATTATGTATAGGTTTTTTAATTTTTTTGATAGTTTTTCTAATTACGACTCAATTATTATGTGGCGTCTTAATTAAGCATGATATAAATAATAATTAATTTACCAACTGATAAACTCTAAAATGAAGTATTATTAACTTCACGTATTTAGATATTTAGAATGCCGTAAAAAAAGATCTATATAAATAAAAAAGAATGCTAGTAAGTAGAATTAAAATCATACCAACTAGACAACTCCAAATTTCTCTACGAAGTGGTTGTCCACTTACAAAAGCTCTCCGGAGAACGTGTGCAACACTTAACCAAAGAGGTTTTTTTCTAAAATAATAAAAGTATTCGAAGAGATTACAAAAGTCCTAACTTTTAGTCTTAAGTTTAAAAGTCTTGCAAAATATATTCATGTGAAACTTGCAGGTGAAATAAGATGATATTCTAGTAAAATTTATCTAGTAATATTTAGTATTTAGTTAATATGCAGTAATATTATCGGCTGGATGTTCATCCCCATTTCCTGTAACCTCTTGTTTCTTGTACGAAACGGTTTAGAATGAGCTTCCGACTGAGGTTTTGCCATCATAGTACGATATAGGGTTATTCAAAAAAGGCGCTATAAAATTTCTTAGAAGCCGGCAGCGCGTTGTTAATGCGTCTGGTGTTGCAAACGTTAATAGTCGGTGATGAGCACCTGCTTTAGGGTGGACCGCTAGCTTGTCTGCTAAACTCTAGCTATAAAAAAGCCTATACATTTTATCAGTTGGTATATGATAGCAAATACATACTATACTTTTATTACATTTTCTTTATCTAGTTGAACAATAATATTACGAAGATTTTGTTTGCTATTAGTGGACTGTTGGAAATACTGTCGAAGGGATGGGTTAGGACAATTTATAGCAATTAGATTGTATTGCACGTAAAATATTAAAAACTAGTTTCAATCTATGTCAAAGACAAAGTGGAAACAACCTGAAAAATAATTGTTTTAATAACTGTTAACAGGTTTAAACTTATAAACCCATTTTCTTTATTGCTGATGATCAGCAGACAGGCTGGCGGCACACTAATAGTAAGCAGTTACCGTCGCCTATGTATATTTGGAACGCTAGGAGCACCACAAACACGCTACTGCCCCAAAGGGGTACAGGAACCTGGGTCACTAATGCCGGAATAAAACACAAGGTTATTATGGCGGTATACTTATAGACCAAGGATGGTTGATGGCCATCCAGACGAGCTTGGAGCCCTACCACGTAGCTAGGGTTTTCTGGCACCTTTTACGACAAGCCGACCCCGGCCGCAGAGGTAAGTATTGATAACGCATTGTTACAGGTAATATTCCATAAGATTAGTAAACTTAAATTATTTAATTACGTACGAGTAGTATAGATTTACTTTCAACAGGGTTTACAATAGCTAATGGACTCACTACCAGGGATGTTGTACACCGTGCGAAGTGGAAAAGAAAAAGTTGGAAAGTGGGCTCCCGGACAACGAAGCGGAAGTTTAGGTTGCAAATTGGATTTAATGCTAAAATGATGATAAACTTTGCCGTATACAGAAAAAAACTTGAAGACTTTGCCAATCTTACAGCGTAAATTTAAATTGAATTAAGAATACGAAATAAAAAAAGTTAATATTACGTGTTGCAAATAATTCAAATAAAGCACGGCCTTTGACGCCCAGTCTTTCAGCCGAACTAAATTAAAGTAATATTTCCTGAGCCAATTTTCTTTGTACATACAAAACATCTATTTCCCTTTCGAATACACATAAAGATACCTTTGTTCGTAAATGATAAATTATTCAGAGGATATGAATTGTTTCGCTGTTGGGGAACCGTGGACGGACCCTGGATTAATATCCGACTTTTGGATGGAGTTGTTATTAGGTAAGTTTACATACCCTGAAATTGCGGCGTAATTTTTTATGAAGGTTATATTCATTTCAATAATAAACGTTTTAGACGTCATTAAAATGACTCTTGAGGTTTCTCTTACTCGTAATCCATCTATATTGTATATGGTACGTTTTCTCGTATGTTGTGTTGGACATATAATACTTTATTATAAGAAAATTTACTATTCATAATTAATGTGAATTTATACACGCTTTATACTATGTAATTTAGCCTTTACGTATCTATCTATGTAACTAAAGGGTACCTTTCAACAAGGACGGGTCGATGTTGACAGTTTGTGGCGAACATGCTTTTTGGCGGCATCTGTCAAATGCGTTGTTGTTTCCTCAGTTACTGATGCCAAATCACCATGGCAAGTTACACGATTGAGCAGCACGTCCAAATGATAAAACTTTATTATCAAAATGAGTGTTCGTTAGTGCAATTTTTGTAATCGATTTTTACCCACTTTGAACGATTCAAAAAATTCAATATTTTGCACATTTGTCAAGACCTGATGCCAATACAAATTTAATAACTTTGACCCATAGTCCTTATCAGGATTAACGCTTTCTCTTCTTTCTGCAGAAACACCATCTGGCGTGTAATTAATAAAACAATCGGAAGATGGCGTTAAATTAATAAAAACTTGACACTAAAGAAATTATATATTACAGTTAATGAAACTAAAAAGTTAAAAATAAATTCATCTTCTTCCTGCCCTTGCCCCAAACTATGTGGGGTCGGCATGTTCTCTCCTTGCACTCTCCTCTATTAGTCGTCATCTGAACATTCACACCTTTTTTAATCATATCAGCTTTTACACATTCCCATCAGCGACGAAGTAAGTCTGCTGGCGACCCCAGATCAATGAATTAAGTCGGAGAGTTTTTTTTATCTTCTACAGCACTCGGTAGGCTAAAAAACTTCCTGCCTATTGCTACCAAAGTTAAGCTGGTGGAATCTTTATTACTCCCGCTGCTTGATTATGCTGATGTCTGCTATCTCGACTTAACCCAAGAATTACTTAACAAACTTGAGAGAATTCAAATTTTTTGCATAACATTCATATTTGGGCTTCATAAATATGATCGTATATCTGAATTTCGCTGAAAACTAAAGTGGTTACCAATCCATCTTCGACGGAATACTCACATTCTCTCTCTGCTTTATAGTATTTTCTTCCTTCCCAATACACCCTTCTATCTTAAGGAACTTTTTAGTTTCTTCATCATCTAAATGACCTTAATTTGCGCACTTCTAATAATCTCAAACTAACAGTACCTGTACACTCTTCATCCTTTTACAATCATTCCTTCGCTGTAGAGGCTGTCCGACTATGTAAATCCTTGCCTACTGCAATCACACAAGCAAAATCACTAACAATTTTTAAAAAAACTAGTTCGATTATATTATCTGGATGAAGCCTTTAAACTCTAATATTTAATTGATTAAAACTAATTCAATTGTGTTATATGTATTTCTTTTTACTTATACTATTTGCTTTTATGTTGTATTATTTGTGTTATTATTATATTTTATTTGAAATATGTAATATACAAAACGCTTTTGAATGTATTCCGACCTTAAGGTTGTCTGGAAGAAATCGCTTCTTAGCGATAAGGCCATCTATTGTGCACTAGTTATGAGTTTAAAGTTACTTTGTATATAATATTTGGTGGACAATTTAGAATAGTCGGTCTGTCTATCTATCTACACAATCCATCCATCTTTTTTTTGGTATACCTCTCCTTTTGTATCCATCCATTCTCATTTCTAGCATACTTCTTGTTACATGACGCTTCTCTTCGCATTATAAGGCCACACCAGGCTAACCTAAATTACTTTTCAGCTTCTCAATCACTGGCGCTTCTCAATTACTTTCAAACTTCCCCTACTATACTCATTTGTAATTTTATCCATTTTTGTAACTCCGCTCATCCATCTCAACATACGCATATCTGCTGCATGCAATAACCTTTTATCTTTCCCTTTTGTGGTCCAGCACTTTGATCCATACAAAAAAAATTATATTAAAAAAACTAAAAACATGATTTATAAGTAATTAAACTGAAAAGTAAAAATAATTCTTAATTTATGAATAAAATTACTGACGAGAAAATGAATGTCACTTTTCTAAAAGCGTGGGGTGTTTTGTACGATAATTTTAAACTAATTCTACATTTCAATGAAACTAGTAAAAAAAAAATTAAAACAATTGATATCGAGCACTCCACGCTTTCTAGAACAGTGACATTAAATTTTCTAGTCAATAATTTTGTTCTTATGCTAAGAATATTTTTTTTATAATTTAGTTTTAATTTATCTATTTATTAGCTCGGTACACGGTACTCGTGTGTCAGCTGTTAAAAACACTATATATGTACAGGATATCTCGCCTAAATATTGTATTATGTATGTATACATTATACAAATTATACATAAAATTATTATATTATACATTGACATACTACTTTTTTAACGAAAAAGTCACGGAGATGAATATGTTGCGGCGGGTGCGTGGAGTAACGCGGAAGGACCGCGTTAGGAATAAATTGAAGGAGTGTCGCCTTCGCTGGTATGGTCACGTTTTACGGCAACCGGCTACTTATGTGGGGAACAAATGTCTGACCATGCCGGGTCTCGGCAGGAGGGGTAGACCCAAAAAGTGCTGGCTTGACATCGTAGGGATTGATATGTGTGCCAATGGACTGACCACCAGAGATGCCGAAGATCGTGCGAAGTGGAGAAGAAAAAGTCTGAAAGCGGACTCCGGGCGCCGAAGCGAGTTTGGGCTGCAACCGGGATTCATTGCTAAGATGATGATAATACTACTTTTTTAACGACTACGATTACTTAACCCTTTCGTGTTCAGGGGAAATATTTTTCCCTTCTTAAAATTCGTAATTTATTATTCAATTATAACCTAAACGATATATTGTTAAGGCTACTAATTTTCCTGAACGAACAAAAAAGTATTTCCAATTTTCTTCACGCTTAAACCAAAACATTTGCATACTTATAGTCATGGATATATATTATGGTCGTGAAAGGGTTAATTTAATGTTAATTGAGGATATATGTAGTGCAGCGCGTTTTATATCAAAACACCTTCGGGGACAGGGGTTCTTCCGGAATATGTTTTATGAAATTAAAGTATATAAGTCGTGCATCAGTTGTCTTTTACACATAACATATGATTTTGCTGCACAAAGAAGACCAGATGGCGCTGTGTAACTGGATACAATATATTTATTTATCCGATTGAAGAGAAAGAGAACTAGATATGTATAAAAAACACTCACCAGAAATCCATGTACCATTCCATCGTACAGGAGTCAGCTCGTCAGTCAAAAGGTCTTGAATCCTCAATCGCCTGCCTTTAACCCTTGGCCCTTCATCGGGTGGTGTGAGCAATACTACGGAGGTCACAATGAGTGCCAGGACAGCTACTATAACGAGGAGTGCTATGAGGATGCCTCTCCAGTTCCTCTGGTTCGGACCACCGACGACTAGCTTCTGGAACGAAGGATTAAGATTAGCTTCCAATAATAAACATTAAAAAAAATTAAGATATTAATAGCAATAGCGGATGTATGAATTGGTATTTATATAAGTGGTATTAGCCTCGGGGACCTAGATTTTAACCTGATAACCGGTAATGACAAAATATTTCATCATACACAAAGTGCTACTACAATGGGCATGACGACATTTTTCGTCATTGAAATTTGCCGATAATATTTTAGCGTACTTATTTTTACGTAGTTATAATACTTTTTCTACATTGAAGTTGTTTCGATTTATGTATTACATATTATACTTTTTGGTGGAATAAATAAAATCAATAAGTTAAAGACCATTTCCTTTTATTACTTGAGGTGTGAAGATATTACTTATAATAATTACAAAGAAAAAAAATCCAATCATGAAACGAATTGAACAAAAGTTTTATCCGTGCAGGGGCGGAGAAAGAATACTAACCTCTGCGGCCGGGGTCGGCCTGTCGTAAAAGTCGACTAAACAACCCACCCTAGCTACGTGGTAGGGCTTCAAGCCCGTCTGGATGGCGACCACCTTTGGTCTTAAGTATGCCGCCATAATAACCTTGTGTTGTGTTCCGGCATTGGTGACTTAAGTTCCAGTACCTTTATGGGACAGCAGCGTGTTCGCGATGCCACTGGTGTTACAAACAAAGGCGATGGTAACTGCTAAATTCTAAGCGGGCCGTCAGCCTGTCTGCTGTCCTACAGCAATAAAAAAAAGTTTATGGTCCTGTTAAGAGGTTGATAAATATATTAAAACATATCATACAATGACATCTAGTCCCAAAGTAACATAACGCGTATGATAACATAAGCGTCACCCATAAGGATAGTAGACAGTACTATACATACGCTTTTTGTTTTTTGTAAATAAACATACATAAACACCCAGATATGGCACGGGAATTGAATCCGTGACCTGCGCAAGCGTACTGTTTTCTTCTCAACGCTACGAAGGTCGTTACTCTAGTTACTGATTACTAACTAATAAGGTCAAGTTAGCATGTTTTTCTCAAGTTTTAACAACTGTTTTTACTAACTGATAATAAGTAGTCCGAGCGGTAACAATGATCAAAACAAACAAGTGCTTGAAACCCTTAAAGCCTGGTTTTAATGACACTTAGTAAGATCAAAAGGCGAAAGAATCGGGGTGTTTCTTTCTCTCCGTATTTCTAACCCCAGAAAGTACATTTTTAAACAAAAAGCGTCCTTTGCCAACATTATTGTCTTGCAGTGACAAAAGTGACGATATTACGTGACAGTTCATTCATCACGTCGCAGCGTGACAGCGCTATATGGGCTAACAAAAACCCTATGGTTATTAATGGATGGCACTAATCGATTTTTGTCTTAAATATTTAGTTCATCCGGTAGAATATTTATATTAATAAACAAAAACGCATTGCTGCTGATTTCTTGCAGCTGGAGTTCAGCACATAGCTAACTGTACTTCCAATAGGAGGGAGCTACCGTCGTCTATGTGCATTTGCTACACCAGAGGCATTGACAAAACGCTGCCAGCCTCTAATAAATTTTATAACGTCTTTTTTGAATGAATAAAAATAATTTAATAAAATCAACATTACGACACCGCTCTTGACGTTGAAAGTTTTTGCGTGAGAGATAACTAGCGAGAGTGCTAAAGTATTAAGATATAGATCGAGTACGTAAATTTTTAAAGTTTTTTATTCACATATAAATTTCATGTTTTAGTATTTTAAATTCTAACAAAGCTTTTGATTGAATTGAAGATGTCCAATAATGGCGAAATATGTACATTCCTAAATAAACATTCACAAATTATATGTGATTTGACGCGATTGAAAACTGACAAATAAGCCCAATAGGTGGCTCCCTAAAGATTAGAAACAAATACGTATTGCTTGTCAAATGTAATTTTAGTTACACTAGCATCTCGCGAAGTGAAATATTATGTAAGTCAAAGGTATCGGCGATAACATAAAATATTTCAACGGTTATGAATTTTTTAAACGGTTATGAACTCACATACGGTTTCATATTACGTATAAGTTATGTAGTATATTTAACGGCCATTTTGAAATTCGCCATCTTGCTTTTTATTCGTTATTAAAGCGGCAATAGAAGTAGACTTAAAAGCGATGCAAATGTAAATATGTAAAAATGTATAAATATTATGTGCAATTACTTTCTTCGTGTCATTGGTAAACCTAGGGTGTCCTACTTTCTGGTCAGAACCAAGCAAGGAAAGTATTAAAAAACTTTGTGGCATAACGGCTAACGTCCAGAGTCTGGAAGTATGTAGTAAAATAAATAAAATATTTTATTTATTTTTAAATATCTTAAGTATATAACCCTAGTTATAAAAGAGAATTAAGGATGAAATAAAATCCTTGTTCGTTAATAAATTAATTGGCGTCTGTTTAGCGAAATATTCTGGTCTAGATCTAGTTAATCGTCGGCTTAGCACGTCTGTTATTGAGACCTTCATCAATTAAAATATATTAGTGGTCGCCGTAGTTGGCCGTATTTCGAGCATAATTCAATTAAGTTTAAGCTTGACTGATTTAAGGTACCATTTCAAAGAGAATGTATATTCTATAATTATAGATTTCGCGAAGGCTATACAGTTAATTTACCTATATTTTTCAATATTATATAATTACAATAATAAAATAAAATAAATATACAATTGACAAAAAAGTTAAAAAACATAGGTTTGTCTTTTGAAATTGACAAATATAGTAAATACGTTATAAATAATGATTCAAAACTTTTATGTCAACTATATTTAATTTCTATTACAAAAGCGTGTCTACGCGCTTTTGTTGTTTGCTTAATGTTCATAGCCTTTATATTTGGAAATATAAAATTTCAAAGCGAAGCAACTGTTGGCGTGACGACGAAGGTTAGTCTTCTATACAGCCAATTTTCATATTCCTTTTTACGTTAAGGGTTTAGGTGGAGAATTCTCATCAGCGGACCCCAAAGTCTGAAATAAAAATGTGGGATGCAACCAGAATGAAACAAAACATGTTAATTTTAGATTTTTCGAGAGTAGGAAGTAATATTCATTAATCTCAAATGTTTTCCATGTTTGTGCACCTCACTAACATGTTGTACACTGTGATACAATCGTTAGTTCCACATTCATTCTCACATTCGACTCACTCATTCAAACTCCGTCAAGGAACAAAACTGCAAAAGTGTATGTAACATTTTAAATTGCAAAAATCAAATAATTAATTAAATTAAACTGCTGTCAGATATTTATTTAACGATTCTAGACCATAAAATTATATTATTCCAACATACAAATATTTTTCTTTACTGATTTAAGTTACCACTAGATCATTATAATAACAACCTATATGGTGTAGTAACAGTTAACGCACGGACTCTTGCTGATGTCACGGGTTTGATTGCTGTATCGCGTCTAGGTGTTTATGTATAATATATATTAAATTACAAAAAAAGAATTTAAGTAATATATCAGTTGTCTAGTACTCTAGACTTGTGGTATGCTATTAAAACTAGATGGCGCCGTGTGAATTGTCCCAGCATATTTATATATTACACAGGTTTCGAATGACTTGCGTTTATTAAATATATGTACCTAGCTGGTAACATAGTGAACAAATAACAAAATTCGCAAGTCACAATGAAACTGCGCATTGATAAAATCCATTTCAGTGTTAGAATTTTCTAGAAATATGACAAACACTTTGCGGGCGTCCCTTGAAACGATTGATCATGCATTGAATTGGCCATACAATATTACAGGAACGTGACTAGGCTGGAAACTGACGACGTTTAGGATTCCTTAAAGGTCTTATTTTTTAGGATATTTTTGACAAACACCAATGTCGTCATCTTTCTATGGCAGTTTACCTCAAATTACAATATCATAAATGGCAACCGCAAAATAAATAATTAATAAATAAATAAAATATGATAATGCATACAAATTAATAATTTAATCTGTGCAGGGACGGAGAAAGCATATTGAACTCTGCGGCCGGTGTCGGCCTGTGGTAAAAGGTGACTAAACAACCCAAGCTAGGTGGTAGGGCTCCAAGCCCGTCTGGATGGTAACTAAGGGTGGTTTTTAAATATGCCACCATAATATAACCTTGTGTGGTATTCCCGCATAAGTGACCAGATTCCAGTACCACTATGCTATGTATAGCAACGTATTCGCGATACCCCTGGCTCGCTAAATTCTAAGTGGGCCATCAGCTTGTCTGTTATCTTACAGCAATAAAAAAATCTTCATCTCCTGGGCACGGTTTGTCTGGAAAAAATCGCTAGATATCAATTAAAAAAAATACAACGTCATCTAGTTCCAAAGTAAGCAGAGCGCTGTTGTTATTAGTATTTGACAAATAATATTTTTTTATTTTGTAAATAAATACATCTGGCCTTACCTAGACTTGAGACAGTAGGCATTCGCGGGCGGCCCCTCGGGGGAGGATCCGCCGCCCGCACTATTGCCGCGAGGGTGAGGGTTGCGTGCTGTTCCGCGGCCCCCCTCAACTCCTAGAGTTGTTAGGAGAGCGCCGGGGGGACGAAACCCTGACCCCCTGGCGCCAACACTTTAGAAGAGGCTCGCCTCAAGACAAAGGGCGGGCCGGCGCCGGCCCGGGCCACGAGATCGGCAGGTCATATATCCGTGGGCCCGGGCGTAGGCGATAGGAGAACAGTGGGGTTTTTTAGTGGGTAGTCGGATGACCAAACATCTTTCCCGTAGTCCCACATATCCCTCGGTCCCCCTGGGCCGGGGGAACCCGTCAAGAGAGGTTTTTCCCCCGAGATCAAAAAAAAAAGTAGGCGTTCCGAGCAAGCTGTTGCGCGAGATGTTCAACAATATCCCTATACTTGCTTCCACTGTATTGCCACACTGCACGCCCTCCCCTGAACCTCTGTTTCTCCTTACTATCAAACCTTATATATCTATGCAGACTCATCACACCAGGGAAACAAATTGACGAGGTCACATACCAATCCTGGAGGGCACTCATTGGCCATCCAAATAGTCGTATTCGATTCGACAGACTAAGTGGTCATAGCGCCCCCAGGTAAAGTCAGGCTAAATAGGAAAATTCTAGAAGCCCCAACTTTTCCCATATATGAAAGGGAAAGAGGCCCCAAAGGGAGGAAACATTATTAACCGATCATATAATCTCGAACAATCTAATAAAATGCTTTAAGATTATAGAACTTTTGTTTTAGAAAAGTACCGCATAAATTGAAATTGGCTTTAAAATTCAATATAATGTCTGTCCCGAACTTTTAGCTAATATAGGATTCCGTACACAGCACAAAAATTTTAGAAAGCGACAACTGTTAAGTGTGCCCTTTGCACCTACTAATTATAGACAAAATAGCTTTTATATTCGAGGTGCAAATGGATTTAATCAATTAGATGCCCAGCTCGATATTGATTTATTCACAACTAAAGTTAACAGATTCAAAGTAATGATGGGTAGATACTTTTTCGACACTGTTGAAGATTGAATATAAGTTGTTATTCTTTTTTCCTTTTTACTGTGTTTATGAGTAGTAGTAAATAACTAACTGTTAAGACTTGTAATCAGCAATAGTTTTTAAGAATGTTAGGTTATATATACATATTGTAATTTTTATTAGCCTGTAAGTCTTACTAAAAATAAATAAATAAATAAATAATAGGCTACAAAATTAGGCGCCGTTCGCCACCCACTTTTCCTGTAACACAAAATAATCTAATTTATAAACTTATTCATTTTTCGCTTTCTTTACAACATCTGAAAATGTTTTTAAGAATTTTCTCGCAATTTGACGATTATACGTACTGAATACTTAAGGTTACTGAAATGTCGTTTATTAAATTTGTTAGGTAACGAAATATCTGACGTTAAGTTAGCGTGACATATCTTTATTCGATAATACTAGTTGGTTTCTTGCTTTGCTAAGCTTTGTGGTTTCAGCCAATAACTATATTGGTCCTATTTAGTTTCTACTCAACAGACAGGTAAAGGAAACTACTATATAACTTTATTTTTTATTAATAAGAAAAGGAACACTATTTGAAGGTCATCCAAGCAAAAAGGCACGCTGTGAAAATAACAGCAAAACTCATTTTGGAGGGGTGGAAATTCAATAGACACTCCCCGTTGCGTGGAATAAATGCAGCGGGTTAGTATGGTACTACCAGGGGAGCGGCGCCGGAGGGCCAGTAACGACCTCCGGCCGCCGTAAAAAGCGGCCGCGGGCGGCCCCTCGGGGGAGGATCCGCCGCCGGCACTATTGCCGCGAGGGAGAGGGCCGCGTGCTGTTCTGCGGCCCCCCTCAACTGTTGATCCAGGAGAGCGCCGGGGGACGAAATCCTGACCCCCGGCGCCAACAATTTAGAAGGGGCTCGCCTTAAGACAAAGGGCGAGCCGGCGCCGGCCCGGGCCACGAGATCAGCAGGCCATATATCCGTGGGTCCGGGTGTAGGCGATAGGAGCACAGCGGGGTTTTTTAGTGGGTAGTCGGATGATCGAACATCTTTCCCGGAGTCCCACATATCCCTCAGTCCCCCCGGGCCGGGGGAACCCGTCAAGAGAGGTTTTTCCCCGAGACCAAAAAAGGGACTACCAACGGAATGCGTCAGCATGCTCTCAGTCTCTCGGCTAAGGGAAGCACGTCGGTGGTATAGCCACTAAAACTACACCATAGCTCGTGCACCTGAGCGCTGAGGCCGCGGGACGTGTCGTTTGTCAGACCGCGGCCCCAACTGGAACACTTTCCTTTTTTTTTACGGGGTGGGGAAATCCTCATGGACTACCTCCGCCTGGGGAAAGGCGGAGGGGCATGCCGGACTTTTACCGGCTAAAACCTCCACCCCGGTGTCTCCTAACACGTGCGCGCGGGGCCGCGGGAAGCCAAATTCTTCCGCAGCCCCACACTAGTGCTGGCCCGGTCTGTCCGGGCATCGTCTCCTGCACGGGGTAGTGAGGTGTTTAACTACCCCGTGCATCGCCTCAGAGGCGCGCGCCGACACCCGCGCGTGCCTCCACCTCGGGTCCATCGAATAGGGGGAGGGAACTTCCCCAAGTCCCTCGCCCCTGGACCTATTCATGGGGGCCGGAAAAGGGCGTTGTCCACCCTTCTCCTTCGCCCGGTGCGCCTTCTGCGGCCGGGGAAGGAAGTCGAGATCTCCCTCTCCCGTTCCGCAGTTTCCTTCTGCGACATCACGTCCTCGCAGAAGGACACCACCGCGTCCCACGACTCTGCGCTACCGACCATCCTCCGCACTACGGCCGGCAGCGACAGATCGCCTCCTACTTCATTTATGAGGACACGGCGCTGCTCCTCCCAAGCAACACACTCGGCGAGCGTGTGTTGCGCCGTATCCTCCCTGCAATGGACGCAGTGGTGGCACCGAGCGTCCAGCTCCCTGTCTATGCGGCACAGGTACTTGCCGAAGCAGCCGTGCCCCGAGAGCACCTGCGTCACCCTATACGACAGAGAGCCGTGCCTTCTCCCGAGCCAGTCGTCGAGTACTGGCCGGATCGCCTCGCCGGTAGCGAGGCCGGCGGTAGGGCGCAGAAGCCTTTGCCGCCATTCCGCCACCAAGACCTGACGGAGCTCCTCTCGGGGCAGCGCGATCTGCCGCTGCGCCGGCCTCGAGCTCCGTGCCCGCTCTTCCTCGCGCCATCGATATAATGACGCGAGTACTTTCGCCTCTAGGTCCCAGGGCGGGGATCCGGCCAGGACGCAAGCCGCCTCGTAGGAAATCGTGCGATACCCGCGGACGACTCTGACGGCCATCGCCCTCTGCGGCTTGCGCAGAATGGCGAGAGTGCTGGCCGTCATGTCCAACGCCCAAACAGGGGCCCCGTACAGGGCCATGGACCGCACGATTCCCACGTACAAACGCCTACAGGCGGCGCTCGGGCCCCCCAAGCGCGCCCGCTGCACCCATCAGGTTGGGCGCCAGCCGCCGGAAGTGGGGCCCGAATTCCCATCGGCTGTCGAGCACCAATCCCAGATACTTCATGATGGACTCGACAGCACTTTCCTGAGGCAAGGCTCCGTCTTCCTCGAGTAAATTTAAAATACGGGGTTACATACATTTGTTACATTTTATATATTCTATAAGATCTTGAGATCACTTTAAATGTAATAATATAACGTTTTTTTTGACATGGCTGCGATAGAAAAACACATCTACCTGCATCATATTTCAGGTGTTGGGACAAAAATACAATTGTTCATAAAAAAATTAATAATTCAAACATTCGCCATCTTTGAGTCGGCTATTACAACACTAACTCCACGTAATGACCGTAGTTTTGGCGGGAAGATGGCTTCTTTATGCCTTATATTTAATTAAAATTTTCTTTAACAATACGATAGCTGGTGTTACACTCATAGTTAAATAAAAAATACTTAATTCATTATTTATTTATTTCTTTAAAACAAAACTCAATTCCAACAGAATAGGGGAATATACGGGGAAACAATTATTCACGAACGAACGAAGGAACAATTATGCTTTTGATATTTTATACTTATTTCAGCATTCCGTCGGTCATTATAGCAAAAGTAGAGTGGAGTTTTAATTAAGTATCTATGTTTGATTCCTGCAGTTTTTTTTTAAAGCCACGTTAGCATTGATCTTTGACTTCACCACGCTACTGCTTGTAGCATTCTAGAGGAAGTATTTGCGTCATTTGGTGTCTTTAGCTACATGAAAATAGATATATACTCAGACCGTTCTACGTGCATGGGCAGAATCAGAATACAGACCCCTGCACCCAAGGTTGGCCTGTTGTAAAAAGAAACTAAACAACCCTAGTTAAGTGGTAAGACTCCAAGCCTGTCTGGGTGGCAAACAAACCTGGTTTTTAAAAATGCATCATAATAATCTTGTTTCGATATAAGTGACCAGGTTTCAGTACCCCAGTGCCTCTGGCGTCACAAACATTCATAGGTGTTGGTAACTGCTATTATATAATGGGTCATCAGCATATCTGCCGCAATAAGAAAAGACCCAGAAACCACAAAGGGCACTTAACGGAATTCTTTCTATTACATTTGAATTAGCAAAATAGGAGATGCAGACCAAATATAAGATGGATGGATTGCTTACGGTGAAAAAGGATGTGAATATTGAGGTAACGGCGAACAGTAGTAGCCGTCGAGTAGAAGTAGTAGCGTAGAACAGAACATGTGCCGATCCCATATGATGATGGATAAAGATAGGAAGATAGGAAGAAGAAGAACAAAACAAGTTCCATCGTCCTTTATAATTCTTAAATAAATCATGTGTTGTACAATTTTTTTATTTTTGGCTAACTATACAACCAATTTATCAATTTCGCTGTGAAAATAATTCCGCAGCTACAATGAGATATCGTTTACTCTATGTGTTTGCTCAACCGAGTCGAGTACACAATAAGTGAAATGATGTGGTCCTTTAGGGCACACTGACGCCCATCAAACTAATGGACACTTCACAATAATGGCCTCACTACATTTTAAGTGCTGGACATATTACAGATTTTTTATGGCAATAGCGTTATCTGAAAACCAAAAATTTCCCTTACAACATTCGTTCAAAACTGTTAAACCTGCGTTATTCTTAAATATTTATCAAAATACCGACATGTTTTATGAAGTATAATAATTCAAATATGCTAGTGACTTTTCTACGTTTAGTGTCATTATTAATTCTGTCACGTCTTCTATACAAATAAATAAAATTGGAAGGTCTGTTTGTAATATTAAAATAACCGTTTTTTACTAAATGCATTTGGATGTCAACACGGTACATATACAAAAACAACATTTTTTACAATTTTTGTCTGTCTGTTTGTTCCGTCTAATCTCTGAAACGGCTGGACCGATTTTGTTTGTTAGTCAATTTCAGTGGACCTCAGATTTATATCATCAATCATATGAAATAGGGTTCAGCTTAGGCTGCACATTGTAGGTTTTATTTTTTATTTAAGTTGAACTCAGATTTATATCATCAATCATATAAAATAGGGTTCAGTTTAGGCTGGACCTCGTAGGTTCGAACGCAGTTTGTATATTTCATTTATTTATATTTTGGGGTTTCTAATCCAAAATAAACCATAAGATATATCCAAAAAATGCTGGCCAAAGTCACTATTCCACGCGGACGAAGTCGCGGGCACTGCTAGTGTTGCATAAATTTTCACTAGAAAATTTCACACCATGAAGGTTTTATGTCAATTCAAAGTATCTATTACTATACAATGGCTATTCCATACTTCAACCCCTATTATTATTTATTGCTATACTTCCCTTCCTCATAAATATAAAACGTATACGTATAATGCCCTATAGCCTGGGATGCCTGAAAGAGACCGCCCTGTAGCGATAAGGCCGCCCATTGTAAGTCCAAGTATATATTGATTAAGTAAATAATGTCTCTTGTTTTGTAATTTATTTCATTTACAATAAAGCGTTATCTATCTATCTATGTATCCATAGCTCGGTTTTCAATTACGGTAGCACCTTACTGTATTACAGACAGCTGAGACGTGGACACTCTTGTAAGGGTTAGTCTATCAATTTAAAATCCCTTAATGCTATAATGAGATCGATGCTTTAAGTTATCGCATTTGTAATGAAGTGATTCGTCAGGAAACCAAAGTGACCGACATCGCTTCTCCAGTTATCAAGGGGTCAAAGATTTCTTTAATAGAGATTGCATGTCAGCAAACGCAGCATAAGACGGCCAGAGGCGAGATGAAGCAACGACAACCTCTTTTCTTCCATACCAAGCGCCTTTACTACGTATGTCTAGTTATGTTTACTAACTGTTTTCGTTGTACATGTAAACATGATTTCTTAAAACTAACTTGACTGTTATAGACGAATACCTCTTTCATTAAATAACATAGAATGTTTTATCTCTTTGCAATTGTCATTAAATTTGTTAAGGTCAACTTTATTACGGTTTTATGTTTGCCATATTACACTTTATGTGACAATTTAACAAGGTAACAGATTTTTCCTAAATGTTTCGTTAATTTTGTTCTTCTTCTGACACACTTCTTCTTAACTATATTTATAAATTGATTGACGACCTTCTTGGTATATCTCTTATGTAGAATGACTGATTGTAATTGTTGACGAGTAATATTTACTTATTTATTTACAAAAGTATGAATAATAATAACAATAAATATTTTGTGACAATTCACACAGCGCCATCACATAGCACTTGTGTTATGGGTATTAGACAATTAATTTACTACTTATATACTTTTTTTTAAATAAATACATATTATACATAAACACCCAGACGCGAGACGGGGATCGAACCCGTGACCTCCGCAAGCGTACCGAAGTGCGTTATCCGTTAAGCCACACAGGTCGTCAAAATCATTGATATACTTATGTCAGTTGTCTAAAACCCATTACAGAAGCGCTTTACTGTTTTTTTTTTTTTTTGGAACAGCAGACAGTTACCATCGCCTATGAATGTTTGCGACTGCCGTCTGGGTAAGTGAACTGGAACTTAAGCATCACCACACAAAGTTATTATGGTTAAGAGACTAGGGTAATTGCCATCCAGACGGGCTTGGAGCCCTACTACCTAGTTAGGATTGTTTGTTACTTGGATTCTTACTCCGCGTCTGCATGGAGGGATGGTGTAAGAACACTGCCCGCTGCATCTTGTAGATGCTTATATCTCTCTCTTCAATTTTAATCATTCATTCATTAAGTTTTAATCCCTGTCCATTCCCTGATATTACGGAGCCAAGACATCTTACGTCTACCTGGTTTTCGCTTTCCGGGCACATTCCCCATCATGATGGTCTGCAGAAGGGAATACCGATCATGCCGCAGCACATGTCCGAGGTAGGCAATCTTTCTCTGTTTGACTGTCCGGACAAGTTCTAGGTTTTTTCCCATACGAAATAAAACTTCCACGTTTGTAACTTTATCCGTCCAGCTGATGCGAAGCATGCGATGCTTATATGGCGATAGATAACGTTTTATTTTACTTCGGAGTAATAGCAGACAGACTGACGGTCAACTTCATAGTAAGCAGTTACCGTCACCAATGGATGTTTAATAATATAGAATAAGAGCAGGCATATACGTGACATTCGATTGCATAGCGAGTCCCATAACAGATTGTTATTGCTATGTGAGCTAGTTTTCGGCGCACTATTACGCGTTATCGGTCTAGGAATGTTGATATAAACAGTTCTTCGTGATAAAAAACATCCTGAATGCATTGCGCTTCTGGTAGAGTTATATATGATTAGACCTACCAATTTTAAAATATATTCAATACTTGCAGTTACTCGCGATATCGTTAGCGTGGAAATGTGAAGGTACCCATACTACATGACCCATTCAGGGATGGAAAGTCTTTTTAGGGGCTTAGGTTTTTGTTACGTAGTCAATTGGCTCTAAAGGAAATCTCGCTTTTTTAGTTATATTAAGATACGAGCAGCATTTAGCGCTGTATTAATAAAGACAAATATGAGTTAAATCATTATTTTTTAACTTTTTGTCTGCAAATAAATTATGAAAATAGTACTTATGAATTACTACGTGACAACTAGAGGGGGAGAGGTACGTGTTCTTATATACTACCTGGTTAGGCACCTCATCCTATCCCATTTTCCCTGCCTACCCGCAAGTTAGTTTAAGATGCTGCGGCGCCTGACGGTGATTTCGTATAAAACTACTTGACCACCGCCGCGCCGCCCTCTCTGCTTGGCAAGCGCCCGCGCCGACGACACGACCGTCGAGTCTTAGTTAAACCCGCACGAGTTTTTATATAAAACACATAATAACACACATATGTGTGTTATTATGTTGAGAACCGCTGACTATAAAGTCCTAGACTACAAACCGCAGAACCAGCCGTGGAGGGTAGCAGATCGGAGAACCTCAGGTGAGTCGCCGCTCTTTCTGACTTGCTAGGTATTTCCGTTTCCTTTCCTTTCCACGTTAATTATCGAACCCGCACTACCTTTGTTTCCCGCACCACGGCTACCATCTTTTGAGACCTAAGCCGCACCATTCCTTTTACGGTCCTTTAGCCTCACCAATATATAAAAAAATATTTTGTAATATAGCCGCTACAACTTCGTAACTCTAGGACACGTGACAAACAATAACAGAGTTGTACCACTTTGAAACGACGTAACAATCGATTGTAAGATGTGGCGGTGTGCGGCTTTAGTTCTGTTTGCAATTGTAGTGCAGGGAAAAATTGAAAACGATATCGATAAAGAACCAGGTAAAATCTTTACAATTTTTTCATAGTTGGAGTTCAGTAGACAAGCAAACGGCCCATCTGGTGGTCACCGTCACCTATGGACATTACACCACGGCACTCCTAGCTTCAAAGAAATTATATAACGCCCTTTTCGACAAACGTCTAGGCAAATGTAGCGTAGGACGCCTTCTAGCCCGATCGACCGGTGACCTACGCAAGGTTGCCGGTCTGGGCTAGATGGGGTAAACTAACTGTGGACTACGATTGGCTGACGACTGATTTCTCCGACAAACCTATATCGTACTATGACGGGAATATGTTCCAAATGCACTTATTGGTTAGTTAATTTAAAACACTAACGTGGGCCACAGGTTTGAAAGGCCAGTTCTCCGTCTAATCAAATCACTTTCTTTGTTATAAACACCGATCGTCGATTGGGTGCTATTTTAGTCGTTGTCACTAACATGGATGTAACATTCCGGAATTGGAAATACCGTAATCCCGATATTTCTTTTTAAACCTTATTTGAATTTTGAAAAATGTTTAAAAATTGTATTAATTTTAGAAAAATATTATTAAAAAAATATTTTAGAATTTAAATCATAAAATGGTATATATAACTACTGAGTTTTTTTGTACATGTGGACTGTCCATTAATCACGTGAGGCTCGAAAGGGGGGGAGAGGGGTCCATAAAAAAATCAAGAAATATCACAAGGGGGGGGGGGTGTGATAATATATTTATCACGTGTATTTATTTTTTCGGCAAAAGCGTACAGAATCGAATTTAGCACTGTGGCAAAAACTAACTTGCAAGATGCAAGTTAGTTGTTGTTATCACTTATCCAGTTATTGGTGTTGAAGAGTCTTGCTAATCCGTAGTCCGAGGATACTGTACATTAAATTATGTTCATTGTTCATGTATTAGTATAAAAAAGTCTTTCGCATTTCTTTCATTATTTTTATGTCAGTCAAAAACAACCTGCAAACTTTCTGTCTACCTCTAAACGTTATTATTGTAGTCTTTAATTTCCTTAATAAAATTAGATGATACTTAAAATTAATATATAGGGGGCATATATGATGATACTTAAAATTAATATATAGATATAGGGGGGAGGCGGGTAATCCTAAACCTCACCATGCATCACCAAGAGGGAGGGGGGGTTGAAAAATTCCAAAAAAACATCACGTGATTAATGGACGGCCCCATGCAATCTCACAATTTTAAGTTAACAATAACCATAAATAGGTACCTAAAATTGAACAAAAGGAACATTTTGACGACAGCCATAAAAATTGGTCTCTTCTCTCTCTCTCTTGCAAAATACCTAGAAAACTAATGAGCTTACCTACTGTCACTATTTGCGGCAATATTCAAAGGCGGTGCGTATATTTGTTATTTTTCTTCGAGCTATCGCAGTTATTTATTTAAAATATTGGAGTTATAGAGGTAGTAGGTCCATTTTTATATGTTCGAGATATGGAAGATATACACAACTTGTTCGACATGGGTTAAATATATACTAAAATAGTTGTAGGGAAAGACTGATTATTTCGAATTAACGAGAATTAAAATTCATGAAATGGAGATTTTGGAGGTTAAAGGGAACAAGAGATTTTGGAATTGTAGAGGTTTTCAATCATCTTTTTTGCAAGATTCTACTGATTCTTTTTTAGCGTACCTACCATAAAATAGAAAAAAAGACTAACATAGATATCGCTCTCTTGTTGCAACTAGTGATGTGAAATCGAATTGTTATACCTAAGAGATTTTATGTTTTGTTTGTATTTTAAATCAAGAAACATACCATGTAAATTTATTTTCTTCCTGCCCTTATCCCAAACTATGCGGAGTCAGCACAACATGCCCTGTCCTTCCACTGTCCTCTATTAGCCGTCATCTGAACATTCATACCTTTTTTAACCATATCATCTTTTATACAATCCGCCCATCTTTTCTTTGGTCTACCCCTCCTCTTGTATCCATCCAATCTCATTATGACCCTGTAAATTTCTATGAGTATTAGTAAACAATTATCCTATTCCGAATCTCATCATTAACATTTTTACATCTATTAATAAATACCACATTCTTAAGCAATGAAGATTTTTTAGTCGTACCCATTCTTTACATAATAGTCGTACTCGTGATTCCGATATTCAGCCACATTCGATATCCTAGTATATTTAATTCCGAGACAAGGAATTTTTCCCGGATTTTTCACGGATTTTTTTATCGTATCCATACTTTTTATGATATACTTTGTCAATAGCACCCAAAACTCTGATCTGTGGTTATAAAAATATGTCCACATGGTTTTGCCAACATGCAAGTATTTGTTTTAAATTTATATAATTTAAATTCTATAAAAACCTCTAATAATTTAAATTCTATAATAATAAAAAATTCTTTCTTCTTCTTCTCTATTTAATAATGTCTGTTTATTCCTTCAACTAGTTTTTAATAGAATATACCATTTTGTCAAGTAACCATATCTTTAATTCTTTTTTAAACTGAGTCATTGGTAATTTCATCGTCAACATATGAATAAAATGATAGAGGTCTGCAGTTGTGCGCGCATTACGGCAAAACTACTGGATAGATTTCAATTAAATTGTCTAAGTTTTATTTCCTAGACACTTGGCGCTAATCTAAAATATTGCGATATCTTCATTTAATATAATGTTATTAAAGTTTTAAAAAACTACGATTTATTTGCTGTTATCAGTGACGTTATAGTGACCAGTGGAGTGGGCGGGAACGGCATTGCATAACAGTTATTATGAAAAAGAGTTATTCGTGGTACAAAGTCTAATACTAGCGTCGGCCCAAAGACTAGGCGATATAGGAACAGTAGGAGGGTAGTGGGTAGTATCAAGGAGTCCCCCCTCTGACTCCTCCGCGGTCGTTCAAACGCACAAAACAGTATTTCCCCAAAGAAATAACATGAGACACATATACATATATGTACCAAATTAATTTATAATATCAATTTTATATTACATATATTTTTTACATGTAAAATTATAATATATGAAAAACAGAGTGAATGCAGGATGGATGAAATGGGTTTTAAGAACAATTGTGACCCACGATTACCACTTAAATTCAAAGGTTAAATTTACAAGTCCGTAATAAGGCCTGTCGTATTGTATGGATCGGAATGCTGGCCCACAAAGAGGAGGGATGAAAGGGTATTACATGCTGCGGATATGCGAATGGTGAGATGGATAGATGAAATTAGCGCCAGTGGTTGAAAAACTTAAAAGTAACAGACTAGCGTGATTGGCCATGTAATACGAAACGATACCATATAACTAGGAAAATGATAGAAATGCGATTGGATCGATACAGAGACAGAGGTAGACCAAAGAAAAGATGGATGGATTGCATAAAAGATTATAAGGCAAAAAGGGTGTGAATGTTGAGATGATGGATAAACAGAGGAGAGTGGAAGGAGAGAACATGTTGTGCCGGCCCCACATAGTTTGGGATAAATGATAGAAGGGCAGGAAGAAGAAGAATTACAACATTAGTTTACGTATGTTGTATATGTGGAATATTTACATACCGAATAGCATTTTATAGTTTTGTAAATCCTGTCCATCCAAATGTTGTTTGGTAGAAATCGCTATAGACCGCCTATTTTACCAAGCATATAAATTTATTTACTACTTTAGTCCTGAACTGTGTATGTGCAATAAAGAAATATTATTTATATTTATTATTTATGATTGCACATATTGATAATTGTCACAGTGAGTACGTAAGGAACTTCTGCTTTCGGGGATGTGGATCCCCGTTAGTCATTGCGTCAGGAAGGTTATCATTGGCTAAATAGATTTAAAATTACAAACTATAAAAAAAATCGAAATTTAATAATATTCCACTTAGAACAACCACTTCACAACATTTTAAGCTTCAAACGCCAAACTTCTGTTGCCTCAAAACAAAACACTCAAAGGCTCCAAAACTAGTTGAAGCAGTCAGTTTGTTAATAGCCAACTTGTTTCTAAGTTACTTCCGCCAAAACTACTCGACGCAGACTTATTATGCAACATCTGTTACTTGGATGTACATAGCTGTCAAACTTGACTGGGAATTGTGTTAAGTTTGTTACGGCAAGCAATAGATTGCTCACATTGTGTTAAATAATGATGTTTGTTTTGCAAATGTAGTTTAGCCCTTCGTTATCGTGTATTTTCAATTAATTTTTGACTTTTATGCTATTTACGTTACCAAAAAATAAAATGTAAACAAATCGTAAAAGGGTTTTTTGTATGTCGATTTTATAATAATCAACATGATATAAAACTTATCATAACAACTTTTAATTATTTATTAGAAATATCTCCTATATACTTATTTTTTATATTACTATTCCTTACTTTTAGAAAAAAACAAAATAATTTTATTTTTACAATTATTATGAATGATAAATATTAATGCATATAAAATTTACATATTTACAACATTAATTGTAATAACTAACTTACATTATAAAGAACCTAAAAAGACAATGTTTCCAAATCTCTTACTGGTTTTATATGCTGGTAATTATAAGTGTACTGTTCAACGTACTATTGTCGATTGAAAGGAGTGTTTTATTATTACGGTCGGATTATACCCGCCATGTTGTTTTATTGTAGCTTTGTTTGAGAAACATTGGTTTGTTTGTTTACATTTTATTTTTTGGTAAAGTGAATAGCATATAGATAATAATTCTTCAACTTCGCTATATTCACTTGGAATCGTGGCATACATATATGATAGACTAGGTTGAAACAGAGAAAGTTGAACTAGGGAAGTCGGCTAGTTCGGCGAGAAGTGTCGGGTACGTCACGTTTCCACGTCACGTCCGTTGTCGTACATCAAAATGTCACGTTGACATTTTCATTTGACATATGACATTTTGGTTCGATATATTAGTGGTTTAGTTGCACACAAGGAATATAGGAAAATAATAGCTAAGACAAAATAACATGCATCGAATAAACATCTAACATAGCTAAAGGAAGACCTAATTGAATGTATACCTACATGTATCTATCTCTATGTATTTATATGAAAATGTATCAACAGGTGATCAAGAGCTCGAAGACAGCAGCGAGAAAATCGGCCCGGTCGTGACCTCAATACACCGACACCCGTACACAGCGAGCATATTGAAGAACGACACCTACTTGTGCAGTGCGATAATCCTCAACACGTACTGGATTCTTACTGTTACCAAATGCTTTGATGCGTGAGTACTACTTTTTACTGTGTTTTTTATAGCTAGAGTTTTGTTTAATGCTGAGGAACTGCAGACAGCCGAAGGCCCAGTTAATTAGTACGCAATTACCGTCGTCAATTGATGTTTGCGATGTTATCCGTGCGGGGAAGGAAAAGTAATACTGAACTCTGCGGCCGGGGTTTGTTTGTACAAGTTTGTAACCTTGTATTGTGTTCCGGCATAATGACTAGGTTTCAGTACCACTACGCGGTTAGCAACGTGTTAGTGATGCCTCTGGCAAACACCCATAGGCGACGCTTGATCTATCAAGCGTTCAGACCTCTAGGTCTCAGGGGATCTAAAAGCTGGTTTGTATTTAGGGCAAAGGATAAGTAGTGCCATCCAATGCGGCAATACAGCCAGCGATTTGTGAACGTTCCCGGCGTTTAAAATTAATTTAAGCATATTTCCCGTAAGATAAATTACCTAGTCAGGTCATAAGTATTGTCACACAGTAAAAACTTTTCTTTTAGAATGCTGGCCACAAAAAAAGTTTATTGAATTCGAATTTCGAATTGTTCATGAAAATAAAAATGTATACTTTTAGAATTTTACTCATTTTTAAATATGGAGTGGACGCTTAAAGAAGACCGTGTTGCAGTTATTGCGTTGCATCGTTGCAGTTACGCGCCAATTCAAATTTTTAACATACTGAAAAATTTTAATATAACCAAAAGATTCGTTTATCGTACCATCAAACGATACAATGAAGACTCTAGTGTAGATGACAGGTCAAGAAGTGGTCGCCCTCGGTCTGTTAGGACTCCAGCAGTGATAAAAGCTGTGAAGGCACGAATTCAAAGAAATCCCAAACGTAAGCAGAAACTGTTGGCCCTTCAGATGGGGTTAAGCAGAACCACGGTGAAAAGGGTGTTAAATGAAGACTTAGGGCTTCGGGCATATCGAAGAAAAACAGGACATCGTTTGAATGCTCGTCTAATGGACCTGAGACTGAAGAGATGCCGCGCTTTGTTGAAGCGGTACGCGGGAAAAAAATATCGGGAAATTCTTTTTTCGGATGAAAAAATGTTTACCGTAGAAGAGAGCTACAACAAACAAAATGATAAGGTGTACGCACACAGTAGTGAAGAAGCGAGCAACCGTATTCCGCGTGTCCAACGAGGTCATTTTCCATCCTCGCTCACGGTATGGTTGGGAGTTTCTTATTGGGGCTTAACAGAGGTACATTTTTGTTCCTAAGAAGAGGAGGAAGAGGGGTCCCCGCAAGCTTAGGGCCCCGAAATCCGCCGCCGTAACCCTAACTATCCGCCCTGAAGCGGCGGAGAGGGGGGTCACCTATCAAAATACAGTCCTGACGAACCTTGTGGAACCTGTTTCTCATACCATGTTCAATAACAGGCACTGGGTATTCCAACAAGATTCGGCGCCAGCTCATAGAGCGAAGAGCACACAAGACTGGCTGGCGGCGCGTGAAATCGACTTCATCCGGCACGAAGACTGGCCCTCCTCCAGTCCAGATTTGAATCCGTTAGATTACAAGATATGGCAACACTTGGAGGAAAAGGCGTGCTCAAAGCCTCATCACAATTTGGAGTCACTCAAGACATCCTTGATTAAGGCAGCCGCCGATATTGACATGGACCTCGTTCGTGCTGCGATAGACGACTGGCCGCGCAGATTGAAGGCCTGTATTCAAAATCACGGAGGTCATTTTGAATAAACTTTAATGTCATAAGAATCTATGTTTTGTTAAGTTCATTTTGGTATATGAATGGTTACATAATGAATAAACTTGTTACAATTATTTTACATTAAACATGTGACAGAATTTATGACCTGACTAGGTATTTAATTGTATGTCAGTTCGTTTAGTGGTCCCAACCGGAAAAAAAAAATACTTCATCATTTTTCTAGAAAGTTTTAAGGCGACAATTGTATTGCCCCGTTTAATACTTCAGAGATTACCAGAGAAGAGCATCGTTAAGTATTTCGAAGTTAGGCAAAAAATAATAATAAATAATAATAATAAATTGTTTATTGACATGTATAAAAATCCATAACAATTAAATCATTGGTCCCCAAACTAGGTTGACCTGTATCTTGGGGACCCGATTCCGATTGATACAATATAATCTATGAATTTACGTAAAACTAAGCTTATTTCTTATTTCTATGTTCTTATTCTAAAGGTGCATGCATGTGTGAGAGAGAGTGTGTGTGTGTGTGTGTGCGCGTGCGTGCGTGCGTGCGTGCGTGCGTGTGCGTGTGTGTGTGTGTGTGTGTACGCGCGCGTACGTGTGCGTGTGTTAATAATTCATACACTTAAAAATCTTTCTGTTTCCTCATAGTCTAAGTTGTGTAGCCACTTATTTACTTTCTTTTTACATTGTAATTTATTTAATTCGTGAATATGTAATATTTTGTTTATTTTATTGTACAGAAATACACTCATATAACAAGATTGATGCTGTAAATATTTTGTACGTGTGGGAATAGTAACACACACTTTATCTATTCTTCTCTTATGGGGTAAAGTTTTATTCAAGGGTGTTATTTTGTGTTGTTTCAATACAATGTGAGATACATATGTTTGTCTTACAGAAAGTACTTTATATTCATTAAACAATTGAAAAGTAGGAAACCTAAAGGGCTTAAAGAACATTACTTTCAAAACACATCTCAGTGCCCTTTCAAGTTTAATAAGATGGAGTGTATATGAGCCACCCCAAACAGAAATGCAGTATTGTATGATGGACAAACCCATAGCTTTAAAAATAATTAAAAGTAAGTCTTTAGATGCAATGTATCGAAGTCTTCTAAATACCCAGATCAGCTTTCGAACTCTGGAAGTGACAAGCTCAGTATGTTTATGCCATTTACATAAGTCATCCACAATAACGCCTAAATACCTAGTTTCTCTAGTTTTACGAATTTCTAAACACCTACAATGCTCAGACTCTACAGAATTACATGTATGTACTTTTAAATTATACTTCAACGCAGAGCTGGGTGGGTTTGTGATAGAAAAGTTCATGTAATTAGTTTTATTTAGGTTTAGTGTTAGAAGATTCTGGTTCAACCATTTGTAGACAGAGGCTATACCTTGTTCAGCCAGTAAATGGACGTCTTCCCATGTGTCTCCATGAAAAACCAAGGCCGTATCATCTGCGAAGCTAACTAAAAAGCCGTTATTAAGCTTCAAGTGAGATAAATCATTAATATAGATCAAGAATAGGGTTGGCCCGAGTATACTACCCTGAGGCAATCCAAAAAGCATGTTTTGATGTTTACTATAATGATTATCTATTTGTACTACTTGCGATCTATTATCAAGGTAACTTTGGAATATTTTGAGAGGTAAACCGCGTATGCCTAGCCTTTCCATTTTCTTAAGGAGTATGGGCACTGAGACAGTATCGAACGCTTTTTTAAGGTCAAGAAAGACGCCTATTACCTTTTTCCTACTATCAACAAGAGACGTTACTTGGTTAATCAAGTGTTGGACTGCATCCTCTGTACACTTGCCTTCGCGAAAGCCGAATTGACTATCGGCTAGTAATTTATTAGCTTCTAAGTACTTCATCAAATTTTTGTTTAAAAATTTTTCAAAGATTTTTGAAAGTACAGGCAGCAGTGATATGGGACGATAATTATTGATTTCGTTTGGATCCCCTTCTTTGAATATGGGATGAATCAAACTCTTTTTAAAAGCATCTGGAAATATTCCTTTAGCAATACATAAGTTACATAACCTTGTTATATAAGGTACAATTATGGTTCTTGCCCTCTTAACTAAATTAGTTGATATACCGTCCCAACCACAAGCACTGCTGTCCTTTAAACTGATAATTATGGAGTCTATTTCTAATTCCGTACATTCTATAAGTGCCATGGAAGTTGGAGTAGGATCAGGCAATTTTGCTATGCTATTATTTTGATAGTATTTAGAATCTATAATTGTTTGAGCCAGACTTTTACCAATAGATGAAAAATAATTATTAACAATATTAACAGAGATGTCAGGGTTATCGCCCACATTTAAAAGTTCAGATGCAGATGTATTTATTTTCATTGTATTTGTAAAGCTTTTAACCCTATTCCACAACAACTTATTATTACCTTTAGCGTTCAATAATTCTCTTTCCTCATAATTAGCTTTGACTTTCCTTAAAATTTTATTACAATAATTTCTGTAGCGGACATAAGTTATTTTAATAATAAGGTTATCAGGATCGTATTTTGATTTGAGGTGGAGCCTGTCTCTATTTTTGATACACCTTAATAGACCGGGAGTAATCCATGGTTTTAAGATCTTTTGTCGACGAGATACAATGATGGTTTGAGTGTGCAATTCTAAAGCATTGACTAATATATTCGATATTAAATTTGCTGACAAGTTAGGATCATTTGAGTTAAATTTTGAATTGATATCTAATTTAATTATATAATCTAGAACTTTATCAAAATCTGTTTTTTTTATAACTTTACTTTTTGTACCTTTATTATTCAATATTTTGTCAGTAACCAACATAACAACTTTGTGATCCGTTATGAATGTGTTGAGTACAAGGCAGGTACCTACGCATGATGCTTTTATAAAAATATGATCTAGGCAATTATCACCTCTTGTAGGTAAGTTATGAGCCGGACAGAAGCCAAGACTATAAAGAAGCTCAAGATAGGATGAGCAGTTGTTATCTCTGCTATTGGGGCTTATGTTAATATTGATGTCACCAACAATATATATATTGTTAGAGTTTGCTTTCAAGTTATTGACTAAAGTTTCTATGGAAGTGAGAAACTGGTCAATAACGCGCACTGAGGGAGATCTATAAATAGCGATAATAGCAGAATGTTTAAATTCAAGAATAAGACCAGTACCCCCATCAATTACTGGTTCCGAGACAGTGCAAACTATTTGGTCTTGAACATATATTATGACGCCATCATTTTGATTTTTCAACTTTTGTGTATAATATAATTTATAGTTAGAAATGTGTGGAGGGGCTTTACCAGCTTCTAGCCAGCATTCAGTTAAAACAATTATATGTGGATTATAATTGCAACGATACAAGAGAACTAGGAATTGATCCAAGTTTTTGTAAACACTACGTATATTCAACGTCATGATGCTCATACTCATATTTCTAACATCAATGTATGAAAGACAATCTTCTGGGTGGCATTCATATGCTGATATAATTTTCTGATTATCTAACTCTTGAGCTATGATATTATTATTAATAATCATAATACAATTTGTGAATGGATATTGGGCAAAAGCAGGTGTACATTTGTTTTGATTTAGATAAGATCGAAAGCACACATAATGTATCAGTAGAAAAGTAAGGTATATAATTTGTTATAATATTAATGTAAGGCCAGTATACATGAAAAGGTACTTTATGTGTTTGGTATATGTTGTATTGTGTAAACATGTATGAACAATAAAAGTTTATATGAATGTGTGTTTGTAAGTAAAAGTAAGAAATTTGTGTATGTTTTAACAATAATGAACAATTAAACCCAATGGAATATTTAAATATCATGCAATTAATACATAAAAAAGACTTAAAAGTTAAAGTTAGTCACGGAGACTTAATTCGACGTAGGTCATCTTCTGAGTTAATCCGCATTGCTGGCTGGCCATCTCCCTTTTTAATGTAGATATATCCGTAGGATGACCAACAATATTTGTAAGAGTTTGATTTTGCGAAGTCACGTGCTAAGGCAAATATTCTTTTAGTTTTGGAGGTTAGGGCCTCAGAGATGAAAACCTTTTCAGGCGGTCCTTGGATACCCAGCATACCAGAATCTAGTTGTCCATTATTCGCTCTCTTCAATTGTTTAATAGACTCCATAAAGTCTTGTTTTATTAACACTGAGGTAAATTCTACAATTATAGGCTTTTTTTCAGTTTTTGACTTGACTCTGAAAGTATCCTTAATTTCATATTGCTTAATAGGAACTTTAATTTTTTCCCCAATTTTCATAATTAACTTAGTTAAACTTTTTTTAGTTTCTCCTTGTTCCTGTGGAATATTACGAAGTTCCAATCCGGTAGCACGGCAGTTTCGTTCCAAGTCTTCTAGTTTCTTTTCTAAGGAGTTTATATAAATAATTTGATCCTTCTTTTCATTTTCCATGCAAATAATTTTTTGTTTTAGGTCGTTATATTCTTCAGATAAAAAGTTAATTGAGCTTTGTATATTTACGTTTTGTTCCTTTATTTCCGATATAGTGGACATAACAACAGCTAATTTGGACTCTTGTTGTGCCAAAGAAACTGATAGCATCTTATTCAAGTTGATAATGGATGTGCGTAACTCGTCAATGCCAAAATTACGTTTACGCTTATCATTTCTTGAGGTTACAAAAGATATACTTTCCTCTGGCTCCATTAGTCCGGCCGTAGTCAGATCCGGGGCGGAGTCATAGCTTGTTTGCAATACATCATCATCAAACTGCATGGTTGAGAATGGCATAGTAGCTTTTGGAGGGCTTCTCGTAATGCGAGGCATTGTTATATGCTATTATATGATGTGGTTTTGAGAATTATAAGTCTCTGTTCACGAGTTTTTTTTTTTTTTTTATTATTAATTTATGGCGGTACTTCAGAAATTGTTTCTTGTTATATATCTTAAAATCGGTGTTATATTCAGTAATAAGCTTAAAAAAATAACAACAAATTTTTTTTCTGACCTCTTTGGTTAGACAGAACAAGTGTTCTAATCCCAACACCCGCACGGGTAATAGACATACGCGATAGCATATTCTGCCTGGGTATCTGGCAGTAGAGGAATACTTGGTGGTTTTAGTCGATATATTAGCAATGTAGGGAACAACTAGTCAGATGTGGGGACGCACGAGCGCATTGCACGGGAGTCACACGCTACCCCCTATAAGCCCCCAAGCGGTGGGGAGTATATCACGCATTTCCATAACACGACAAAAAGGTCCTGAAGTTCTACCAATCACAATACTCAATAGTATTCGCCTAAAGTTTTGGATGTAACGTGTTACGATAATTTACAAAATGTATAAGCTATGTTATTTAATTAACAATATTTAGCTTATTTATGAATTGTATATCATCAAATCATCATCACCATCTTAGCGTTGAATCCCGGTTGCAGCCTAAATTCTCGCTTCGGCGCCTGGGGTCCGCTTTCCGATTTTTTCTTCTCCACTTCGCACGGTCTTCATCATCCCTGGTAGTGAGCCCATTGGCACGCATATCACCCTTTACGACGTCAAGCCAGCACTTTTTGGGTCTACCCCTCCTGCCGGGGCTCGGCGAAGGCGACATGGCCAGACATTTGTTTCCGTAAGCATCCGGTTGCCGTAAAACGTGGCCGTACCAAATTGAATATCATCAAATGACTACCTACAAAGTTCCTGGTAGCTCAGTGATATTACGCTCAGTGACTAAACTAGAGGTCCCGGGATTTTATTCATAATGTGCCTACAACATAATTGCCATGTACAGACGGTGAAGCCAAACATCGTGAAGAAACCTACATATCAACCACCAGTATGTGTAACATGCCAATCCGCCTTGGATAAATGTGGCGGTATACTGCCCATTCCCTCTTAGGGGAGACCCGAGCCCTGCAACGGGAAGTTGTGAATGGTTATTATAACCTACTTATAAAAGTATGAATACGTCTCTAGATATTTCCATTACATTCTAGAATATACGAGTATTTCAAACATTTTTGGTAAGCCAGAAAGACGTAAACCGCAATATACTTATCGGAAAGCCGTAAACAAAACTACCGCACAAGTTAATGGAGCTTAAAATTAAACTTAGACCTCTTCGATACAAACAATGGCCGCAAAACAACCCTTACTTTATATATACGGCCGTTTTTGTATTTATTTATTATATGTGTAACATGTGTTAAAAAAGTTTAGGTGAAAACGAAATATGTACTTATACAATGGACAATGCCGGTCACGGACCAAAGTGTACCGTACAACCGGTGAGTGGGATAGATTGAGAGCAGTGGACTGTAATAGAGAGGAGAGGGGACATAAGCGGTTGGTTAGAAATATGCAATGCCTTGCTGTGGACTAAGAAATTCACATTCACTTGCTTCCATTCCTTTCCGGTTCGGTTCAAGTCTACTCGCAGAGGAACTGTTGCATGGCGCCAACTAAATGCCTCAAAACTGGACACTTAACACATAATGCTTTGGCACGGCCAATGAGAGTATGTTTGGAGTAACTAAAGCCAATTGAACACGCCGCAGTGTACTTCAGAGAGGTACACTTTGACACGCGCTGTCCTGTCTGGTCCCACGCTCGCTTACACACATATTAAGAATATCTTGTTTTAAAAATGTACTGTTTTCTAAACAGAGAAGGGATAATTTTGATAACGCCATTATTTTGAACGCGTTTTGACTATCTAAATACGTCCACTGTGGCCGCTGCAACTAACCGCTACTGAAGTGCTGAAGGTACGTGGCCTGCAAAAGGCACCGCTCATCGATGCCGCGCCGCGCTTCGCTAAGTGCTTGGCCAGACTGCAAACGCGGGCGCGGGGCGGTCGCGGGTGCGGGGACGCGCGCGACACACTTGTCCGTAGTTAAGCGCGCGGCTCGTCGAAGTGGTGTCGTGTCTAGTGTTTGCCAAATACAATATGGATGAAGCGGACTTATTTTTATTAGAAAATTCTTACTTAAAATGGCAAATGCTACAAGAGAAAAATGGGATTACTTAACTAGAGAAAGTGAAGGAGAATTTTACACATTATATGAGAAATTGCGAATGCAACCTTAGAAGTTTTTTGAATATTTAAGAATGTTAATGGATATATTTGACTACATATTAGAAAACATAGAAAGTATAATATATTGCTTATGTTTTGACAACCACAATGCAGGTCGTGCTTGAATTGCGCTTATAAATTCTTCAATATTCAAATCAGAAGACACCGTGTTGCAAAGGCGCGAGGTTAGCTCGGAATGGTTTGATCCTCGCGCTCCGCGTTGTTTGCCGCTTGACGGCCGCGCAGTCACTGCGACCACTTGTTGTATGAATGTGCTATGGCTTGAATTGCCCGCGCGCTCAACGCGCCATACCGCCCGCGCCGCTCGCCGCGCCCGCGTGCCCACTACGGACACTCAAATAAGGTTTCATATGTTCTAAAAATCCTAACCCCTGCAGCCAGGGTCAGCCTGTCATAAAAGGCGACAAAATCACCCTTGGTATATAAGTATGCCACCATAATAAACTTTTGTTGTGTTCGGCATTAGTGAACCAGGTTCCTGTACCTCAATGGTACAACAGCATGTTCGCGCGCCCCTAGCGTCGCAAATATTTATAGGCGACGATAACTGCTTACTATTAAGTAGGTCGTCAGATAGTTTGCTATTTGTCAACAATAAAAAAGTTTGTTTTAAAGTGGGTATAGCAGAAGAAACATGAAAGTAGAATAAATGCAGTTGAGATGAGAGCGTTAAGAAGTATGATAGGAGTCAAACTGAGTGACAGGATAAGAAATAGTGAGATAAGTAAACGTTGTGGTATGAAAGAAGATGTAGTGACAAAAATTGAGAAAGGTATGCTGAGATGGTTTGGCCATGTCGAGAGAATGAATGAAGAACAATTGACGAAAAAAGTGTATAAGGCGAGTGTGAATGGAAGTGTTGGAAGGGGTAGACCTAGGCGGACGTTTCGAGACCAGATCAGGGACGTCTTGAAAAAAGGCCAGGTCAAGAATACCCTAAACTGAAGGGCATGTATGAAGGGAATAATGAAAGTGGACGAAGCGAAACAAGTATGTAAGGATCGTAGCAAGTGGAAAGAAGTGGTCTCTGTCTACCCCTACGAGAAAGAGGCGTGATTGTATGTATGTATGTTTAAAAGTTTCAGACCATATCGTTCTTCACTTGTCCATTCTTGTCCATTCTATTTGCTATACAAATCCAGATAATAAAATACAAACTTCGTAAATAATTCATTCATTTAGTTCATATCCACAAAAAAAAAATACCTTCTCATCTTATCTTCTAGAATGTTCTATATCAATAATGATAATTAAAGAGAATGTAACCAATTAAATTATGAAGATTGGAATTCGGTCCAAATACCAAGTTTTATCCAACCATAGACTTGAATTGAATATTTTCAATTAATCGAACCCAGATAACGATTTGTTACGATATCTGAGTAATATTAATTGAAGTGGTTTGTACAAGTTATCACAGTTAGGACATAAGTGATTCCAGATCCCCTACGCGAACGGCAGCATGTTAGCAGTGGTCTTGGCGTCGCAAACATCCACATGCGACGGTAACTGCTTACTATCATGTGGGCTGAGGAAGAAGATGGGAACTATACATACTGAGTGGACTCTACACATTGAAATGCTCTTCAATGTAACTACTGTAGCCATCGGCTTAGGAATCTCGGCTAATTTAATGTAAACAATTCCATCCAATTTGGAAGGTTCAGCTATAAGCCTTACGATAAGCGTCCATTTTACAAATTTACGATCAATTTGCCGGAGTAAGGCCAGATGCGAAGGCGTTTAATTAATTTGAATATTATTTAAGGAACGAAAAGGGATGTTATACAACGTAGTTCTTCTTCTTCCTCATGTTGTAATAGTTGTGACTTAGTTTTTACAACTGACCGCCTGCCTGACGTTAACCCCTTTTTGGGGAAAATCTGTCATCCTTTTTATTAAAATTATTATTCTCGTTTCATATTGAAAGTAGGATACGAAATTTCGTTATCAATCATCTAATATTATATACTCAGTTAAGTTCGTCAATCAACGTAATTAAGTTCTTGAAATAAAAATGTTTTGTCCTATTTCTATTACCAGATTTCAAGTTTGTTTATCGTATACTTTTGTTGTGATTTTTTTTTGATAAACACTTGGCATGTAGTATGTAGTTTTTATCCATGCAGAGGCGGAGAAAGAATACTAACCTCTGCGGCCGGGGTCAGCCTGTCGTAAAAGGCGACAAAATAACCCACCCTAGCTACGTGGAAGGGCTTAGTAGGCTAGGGCCCATCTGGATGGTGACCGCCTTTGGTTTTAAGTATGCCGCCATAATAACCTTGTGTTGTGTTCCGGTATTAGTGACCAAGTTCCTGTACCCTTATGGAACAGCAGTGTGTTCGCGATGCCACAGGCGTTGCAAACACCTATAGGCGATGGTAATTTAAGCGGGCCGGCGCCAGTTGGGGTTATGGTGCGCTAGTGCGGTACTTTTGTGCAATGCACCATTACACACAGTTGACAAGTGGGACGCACGTCGCTAATATACCCACTAAAACCACGCTAGTGTTCCTTTACTATTCGACGCTTGGGGGGGGGGGGGGGGGGATATGCTTTCATGTGCGCCTCCCGCCCGAGCGTAGGGATATTTGCAAAGTTGTATTTTCTTTTTGTTTCGAAACAATATGTTCTTTACCAAGTATGGAGATTTATGTATTAGATGTACTTTTTTTATTTATTTTATTAAATATTTTACAATGTCATTACAGTTATTAACTAAGTTGACCCTGTAATTTACTAACACAAATTTAAATAGACAAACTTCTACATTGTAATAAATATCTCAAGTATTTCCCCAAAAATATATTAATATATCCAAATCCGGCGATCCCTGGCAGATTCCGTTTATTATGCGGAGAGCCTTAATTAGGGAAAACCAAGTTGGTTTTACTGGCTGGCAAACTTTTAATTACAAAAAGTATATTGGTAGTATATTAGTAGTCAAATACATGTAATATAAGCGCTTTCTTGCCTTCTTTGTGAGAAGATGGCGCTGTGTGAATTGTGAAATTATAAATGTATTTATTTATAATCCGTATATTCGTTCTCTCATTCATGTTTACTTTACTTGGAAGGAGTTCAATGATAACATTGAATACTTTTAAATTTACACTATCTCACTTTTCGTTAAAGTGTTCAACAATCATAAATCATATTTTACTCAACGCACAGTCATAGACTCGAATGTATTATGGGTCTTATAATGCATATATATGTACATAACTAAAGTAGCATATGCAAACGTCCCTAATATCCGTATCGAAATGGCAATATGCGTGCGAGCGGCAATAAACGAACCGAATCCCGGAATATCCGCGCGGACATATCGCACTGTAGCCCATACTCCGCCTATCTCGTGGGACATATAAGTATATGGTGTAAGGCAAAAGAGCCAGAGAACGAGTAAAATAAGGTAACGGACGAGGTTTTTATGCAAGGTTTTCGTTTCAATTTAGAAAGACTACTAGTCATACTGCTAGTCAGATTACCAGATTATCAGAATAGGCAGACTACTTGAAATACACTAATATATTACACTTATTTTATTTTATCTCATTGTTAAAAAATTAATTGTCACGGATAGTTAACTAATGGCCTCTGGTGATCACTTTGATACATCCAAAGCTTTGAATATCGGTTGGTATTTGAATAACCAATTGGATGATGAATCTATTCTATTTGTTCTTCCTCATCTTTGTTGATGAAAGATGAAGGATTATTATATATACAGATATAGGACCACAAAAGTACAATCCACGGTGATGCGTCAGATCAAAAGTTAAAAAACCGGTTACAGTAATCAGATAACAGCTTTTAAGCTATTGCATAGATTTTATCGCGGGCTTTGAGCGCGGCGACCGAATCAAGAAATTCCGTAACGAAAAAAAACCTAACACCCCCACTCAGACATCGATAGTTTTAGTTTTTTATTTATTATCGAGTATAGATATATCTTGTCCAAAAATATGGATAGAAAACATCGATATAGCTTTACCGCGGCAGTCCCCGAGTGCCACAATAGGTTTTTCTTTGTCTAATTGCATGTGTACACTATTGTCAGCGGGATAAATCAAAGGAATCTTATAACATTACAACTTTTTGATTATACTTATGTTTATATGAAGTTTAGAGGGAAAAGTATCGTTTGACCATCCTCCCGACCCTTAATGGATGAACCAAATAATTTTTCAAAGAGGGTCGCTAAAGATTATCTAGAAGGGTTTGAAATACATTAAAATTGTACAATATTCTTCGTCTTCTTCCTGCCTTTATCCCAAACTCTTTGGGGTCAACACAACATGCTATCTCCTTCCACTCTCGTCTATTAGTCGTCATCTCCATATTTCACCTTTTTTCCGTATCATCTTTTACACAATCCATCCATCTTTTCATTTGTCTACCCCTCCTTTTATATCTACCCACTCTCATTTTTAGTATTCTCCTTGTCACATGACATTCTTTTCTTCATATTATATGACTATACCAGGCTTATCTATTAATTTTTAGCTTCAAGAAAATAGTTGTACAAAATTATATTATTACATTATCATTTTAGTTAATATTTATTTATGACTTGTTAAACATAAAAAGTAATCTCATGAAAATGCTAGAATCTTACAACTTGCGTCTTCTTTCAATACTCGCCTGAAAGTGGCGAGATTTTTTGTCGTACCCCAAGGGGTCAAGATCGGACTGTTACGTAGAATATTTACCTACCTATTTGTGGGCTTAGCTGAAACTAAATCTATTCACCGTGTTTACTTACTTTATCACTGTTTATCGAATTTACGGTTAATTTACGAGGATAAAGGGAAAGCTTACTGTAAAAATAGTGTTGTTTGTTGAGATTCTAGAAATTTATTTTTAAATCAACACCGCTAAATGTAAAAATGTGATGTTTTTAATGCAAGATCTTTGTAACATAGTCACGGCATCAAAGGAGGTTCTAGCACATGCTCATTTTTGAGGATTCTCTATTTAGTCGAAGGTAATAAAGCGATAGCTTTAAAGCGATCTACGGACTAGAATTTTTAAAGAATTTTAATGTTAATGTTAAGTTAATGTTACACGGTACAAAGATTTCTTCATCGCCAAAAGCTTACAACTGGAAGTTGTAATGCAATTGAATAATAGTCATGTTTTTATTTCCCGTCCAGCGTTTTTATGCTATCCAGGCGGGCTTGGAGCCCTACCACCTAGCTAGGGTTTTGACGCTTATGACGATAGGTCACCGCCGGCCGTAGGGATCAGTATTCTTACTCCGCCCCTGCACATAAAGAGTCGTCTTTCAAACATTACATACTGATCACATCCCGATCTTAAACCACTTCAACTTAGTAAACTTTTCAGATGTGCTACCAATGAGTAGGCAGTTTTCTTGCTGAGGAAGAGCAGATAGGCTGACAGTCCACTTAATAGTAAGCAGTTACCGACGCCTATGGATGTATGCGACGCAAGGCACATCATGAACATGCTGCTGACCTATAGACGTACAAAAAAACTAGAGTCACTAACACAACACAAGGCTATTATGGCGGCATACTTACAGACCAAGAATGGTTGCCATCCAGATGGGCTTTTGGCCTATGTAGCTAGGTTTGTTTTGCTCCCTCCGCCCCTGCACGGAGACAAGACATTATATTGCTTTAACCATTTTTAAGTAAGCCTGTAAATATGTTCAGTTTCGAACACTGAAATAAAAATATGCTCATATATAATATGATTGACGAAGTTGTCAACCTCCGTAGCGTAATAGCTGACGCACGCCGGAAAACCTGCGTAAGGTATCAGGGGCGGAAAAAAACAGTGTAGCTTTAGTAATACGGTTCCAATGAAAGCCTTCGATTTAATCCCAACAATGGGAAAACAAATCGTTTAATGGATAAGTATTGAGTGACATTTGGCATTGAATATATAGGCGAAAGTCGAATACGTAACCCTCATCTCATTTTCCGCAGCTAAACCAACAAACTGATAGGATTGACATCTCTTATCGAACTATCCGAAAATAGGGCATAGGATAAATATGTCACCGAAGGGTCACTATTAAGTACAAAAGGTATAATAAGATGTTATTGAAAAGCAAATTGTATTGAGAGCAGCAAACCAAGCGGATAATTCCAGTTGTATCCCAAATACAATCCGAAACTAGCGATTATATTTTTTGTCGATGTTCCTTTACGACTTCGTCTTTTATGGAGACAGTATTTTTTTATATTTTATAATTTTGCAGTTACCGTCGCTTATGGGTGTTTGCAATGCCGGAACACAACACAAGGTTATTATAACGGCATACTTAAGACCAAAGGTGATCGCCATCCAGACGGGCTTGACGTCCTACCACGTAGAAATAGAGTATATTAGAAACAGTGACAAACTTACCTAATTTACAGAAGCAATTAAGTCCCCAAATCCGACGGAATATATTGCTTCAAAGCCTATATGTATTAAATATTCATTTATGAGTTGACACCAATCTAAAGGTTCGAAATCCACAAAGGCATTCAACGTTAAGGCCGCTTTCCTCACCTAATTTGCATATTACAAAATAACGCTACGTACCCACTTTAAATTAGAACATCTTAAAGATATTGAAAGAAGAGTGAATGCAGGAAACATGGTGAATGGAGCTTTGCACTCCTCAATGAACAGTCGGAAGGTGTCTAACAAGGCTCGTCTGGCTGTGCATGAGGGGGTGTTGGTTCCGACACTCATGTACGGAAGTGAAAGTTGGGTATGGCAGATGATGTCCTCCCAGACGTATCCGTCGACGGCGACACCCTTAGCTCGTCCTTGCCTGGGCTCTTGCATGAGCGCGAGCATGACTCGCAAAACCAAATTTTGTTATGAAGGTCCTATTACAAGAAGCGCAGTAAAGAGACCCACTTGAATTGCGAGTATAGTTGTAGGAGGGCTTGGGTCGAGTTTTTCGGATCAGGCGTTTGGCGTCAAGGTTTTCAAGACGGGAACGCTCAAAGTTTTCTATACCCGTGTTGACAGCAGTTCGCCACTCCGACCTCTGCGTTGCAAGCTCCTCCCATGACTCACTAGACATGCCAATTGCAGTCAAGTGGCGTTTTAAGACATCCCTGTAACGCAGAAACTGTCCTCCAGGCTTTCGTTTACCTGAGCTAAGCTCAGAATAAAATACCTTTTTTGGTAATCTGGAAGACTCCATGCGTACAAGGTGTCCACACCAGCGTAGTTGGCCTTTCATTAGCATACACTCCATTCCAGCAAGCTTAGCTCGACGTAGAACCTCCGAGTTTGGCACACGATCCTGCCATCTCACCTGAAGAATCGCCCGAAGACACTTCATGTGGAAGGTATCAAGGCGTCTGATATCTCCCTTGTAAAGACACCAGGTCTCCGAGGCATAGAGCAACAATGGTAAGATTATGGCCCTGTAGACAGCGAGTTTTGTGTGGAGTTTCAGGTCATGTGATTTCCAAACTCGTCGGTTAAGACCACCGAAAGCCGCAGCCGCTTTGGCGACTCGCGCAGAGATCTCAGACTCGAGACGATTATCACTGCGCAAAATAGTTCCAAGGTACCGGAAGGTACCCACTTCCGGCAGTGGCTTTCCTCGTAGGTAAACAACACCATCGTCCGCAGATTTACCTTTCGCAGGTTGTTTTAGAATCTGGGTCTTAGAAGCACTGATTACTAAGCCGAATTTACGACAGGACTCATCTAATTTGTCCAAAAAACTCTGTAGGTCGCCCAAACTGTCAGCCATAAGGCAGACATCGTCGGCGTACAGAACATCTATTACTGAAACAGAGTCCATTTTGCGTTTTGCTCTGAGACGTGCGAGGTCGAAAACGCTTTTGTCCATGCGGACATTTATGGTAATCTTGCCATTACAGCTTTTAAGAGCGTCATTCATTACTGCAGCGAAGTAGATAGCGAAAAGGGTCGGAGCCATTACACAGCCTTGCTTGACACCGCTAGTGACCGGGAACCGGTCTGTAAAGTTGTTTTCGTGACGCACACGGGCTGTCATGCCCTCGTGAAACTGGCGCACTAAATTGACAAACTTTGCAGGACAGCCACATTTTTCCATAACAATCCAGAGGGCGGTCCTGGAAACACGGTCAAAGGCCTTTTCTAGGTCCACAAAACATAAATAGAGGTCGCGGTGTTGTTCAAAACTTTTTTCTTGAAGTTGCTTGACTACAAAGATGGCATCAACCGTACCTCTTCTAGGTCTGAACCCGCACTGGGTCTCCGGAAGGAAGCTTTCAGCTAAATTACTAAGGCGACTATTGATGATGTGCGCCAGAATTTTGCCAGCTGTGGAAAGCAATGCAATGCCTCTAAACGAGCCACAATCAGAGAGGTCCCCTTTGCCTTTATATAGCTTGCTAATAGAAGCATCCTTCCAGTCCTGTGGAACCATCTCAACATCCCAAATCAGTTTGATAAGTTCAAAAAGTCCGGACCTGATACTCGGTCCACCGTATTTGAAAATCTCAGAAGACAAACCGTCCGAACCAGGTGATTTACCATTTTTTAAGCGGTTGATCGCAGTAACGAACTCGGCGTACGAAGGCGGGTCATCCAAGCCCGAAGCAGATGGCAAGCTCTCAAGTGAATTAATGTAAGACAGATCTGCTCCTTGACTACCGGGATTGAGCACTTCATTAAAGTGTTCAGCCCAACGAAGAAGAACCTCTTTTGGATCTGTTAACTTCTTAGCTTTATCTCGCGAGTAAACAGGGGCAGTCTTTTTAGCGCGGGGTCCGTAAACGGATTTTAGCCCTTCGAAAAATTTTGCTGTTTGGCTAGTGTCACCTAACCATTGCAGTTCTTCGGCTTTACGGCGCCACCAACTATCCTTTTGTTCTCGGATCTTTGCTTTAAGATCCTGCTGAAGAGACTTGCGCTGCCCTTCACCGACGACTCCTCTTAGAGCGAGACGATAGTTTTCAACAAGCTGCCGTATTTCCACATCAGAATCATCGAACCAGTCTTGATGTTTTTTATGTGGTGTGCCAATAACTCGCTGAGAAACACCATAGAGAGCCCTGGAATAAGTACGCCACCCGGCATCTACTGAGGTATTGTCATCAGTGCCGGGCATCGCTGCCTCAAATTCCGCATCTAGCTCACGGCACAGTCCCTCATCACGCACCAAACGCGCACAAGCAAGTCTAGCCGGAATCCTGTGTTCTGCTCTACGCGGAGGCTTGTAGTAAAGCCTCATCCTGGATCTAATAAGACGATGGTCAGTCCAGCCTTGGGCACCACGCATTGCTCTTGTAATAAGTACATCTCTCAGGTCTCGCCTGCGTACAATGATGTAATCAAGAAGATGCCAGTGCCCTGAGCGTGGGTGCATCCAAGATGTCTTGTATTTATCGGGTAGCCTGAAGAATGTGTTTGTTATGCTGAGGTTGAATTCGGAGCATAACGTCAGAAGAGCAACACCGTTGGTGTTGCACTTACCTACTCCATGTCTCCCCAGTACGTTCTTCCAGGCAATATATTCTGTGCCAACACGCGCATTAAAGTCACCCAGCAGAATCAACTTGTCACAATCTGGAATCCCCAGCAAAACATCACGCAGATTCTCATAAAATTGAAGTTTGTCCTCATCAGGTGTTGTCATAGTAGGCGCATACACGCTCACAAGATGTAGGTATTTCCTGGGAGCCATGTGGAGTCGTAGTGTCATGAGCCTGTCATTGATCCCTTTTGGAGGCTCCACTAGCGATCTAGCGATGCTGTTTCGGATCGCAAATCCAACACCATTTGCGGCTCGTTCACTTGCAGGTTTACCCTCCCAGTAATACGTATATCCACCCAATTCCTCACAGAGCTCACCGCTATCCGCTAAATGTGCCTCGCTGACTGCGGCTATGTCAATGTTATAGCGGGACAATTCACGCGCTATGAGTGCAGTTTTCCGCTCAGGACAGAGGTTGTTTTCATTGTCCAGTAACGTTCTTACATTCCACGCAGCTAAATTTAAGAATGCATTTAATCCATTATTATGTTTCTTTCGACCGCTTTTAATTGGCGACCAGATGACCGCGGTTAGCCACCTGGGTTGCAGTGAGGCGAGCTTTGTTTAGGCCACCTTTTCTAGGCCCCTCCCCGGATTGGGGAAAGCAGTGCGATCCCTAAATAGGGCTGCTTTGTCGTCGGGTGAGCTGCCGTACCAGTTCTCTCGCCTCTAGTGAGTTCCAATACGACCATCACCACCCAACCGCCGTACGTGCAAAGATCTAGCTAGGGACCAAACTCACCCGCTCAGTCCCCACCGCCAGTCCTCATCGCCGTAGGACTTGCACTCTCCGTCCAGTAATGAGCCAGGGGTCATCAGCGCGGGAATATATTAAAGTGGGTAAGCATTTGCGCATACACGAACCCACTCTCTCGTCTTCCAGTCCTTGTTACCAGTGGGGCGGAAGTCCGCTACGACTGATTAGCACTAGAAGATGCAGTGACTGGCCGCATATCTCTTGGATCCCGACATACGCCCTATCAGGCATGTCACAGGTGCCCTGCTGCAGCGCCACGGTCGCCGGGTTTGAAGCCATACTGACGGTGTCCGCCTTCCGAGCCGCTGCAGACTTTATGCAATTTATGAGGGAATCAGCCCATTAAACTAAGTTTGTGAAACTCAGTCCCCTTCACTGGATTTAGCCCGTGGATCGACACGGTTTGCCGGGACACGGCCGCTGCATGCACAACAGCTACTTGGAGCCACCAGTAAAGAGATTTGTGGAATATTTACAATGTAGACAGAATCCACCATCTGCGATGCAGATCGATCGGTAGTATTCTGCAAGATTCCACTGCAAAACATCCCACTTATATCCCGGGTATGGCAGAAGAAACATGAAAGCAGAATAAATGCAGTTGAGATGAGAGCATTAAGAAGTATGATAGGAGTTAAACTGAGTGACAGGATAAGAAATAGTGAGATAAGGAAACGTTGTGGTCTGAAAGAAGATGCAGTGACAAAAATTGAGAAAGGTATGCTGAGATGGTTTGGCCATGTTGACAGAATGAATGAAGAACGATTGACGAAAAAAGTGTATAAGGCGAGTGTAATTGGAAGTGTTGGAAGGGGTAGACCTAGGCGGACATTTCGAGACCAGATCAGGGACGTCTTGAAAAAAGGCCAGGTCAAGAGTACGCTAAACCGAAGGGCATGTATGAAGGGAATAATGAAAGTGGACGAAGCGAAACAAGTATGTAAGGATCGTAGCATGTGGAAAGAAGTGGTCTCTGCCTACCCCTACGGGAAAGAGGCGTGATTATATGTATGTATGTATGTATCTTAAAGATAGCAAGATTATACGCATGTGTTACCAGTCCGCACTGGGAATCCGTGGTAGTTCATCATCATCATTTCAGCCGGAAGACGCCCACTGCTGGACAAAGGCCTCCCCCAAAGATCTCCACGATGATCGGTCCTGCGCTGCCCTCATCCAACCTATTCCGGCGATCTTGACCAGATCATCGGTCCATCTTGTGGGGGGCCTACCAACACTGCGTCTTCCGGTACGCGGTCGCCATTCGAGGACTTTTCTGCCCCAACGGCCATCAGTCCTTCGAGCTATGTGCCCAGCCCACTGCCACTTCAGTTTTGCAATCATCCGGGCTATGTCGGTTACTTTGGTTCTCCTGCGAATCTCCTCATTTCTGATTCGATCTCGCAGGGAAACTCCGAGCATAGCCCTCTCCATTGCTCTCTGAGCTACCATGACCATACCATGCTATCCTTTTCATATAGCAGGGGAATAAGCTTAGTAATGGAACTTGGTATTATGGACGCCTCAATCGAGACCCATATACTTGCAAAAAGTATGAATAAAGTTAAATACAAAAGTATTAAAAATATAAATGTATTTAGAAATACAAAATTTTCGAAAAGCGAAGAACAAGGACATATAAAATATGAGGCTAAGTTTTCTTACGTGTATTGGCCAAAAGTAATTGTCACGGCCTAAGGTTAAGATATAGATCTGGCTCCAGCTTAATTTCTTTTAAAACTTAATTTTACAATGCAGTTCTGTCTTGATGGCACACTGATGAACTGAGTGGAACAAGTGAATGAATTCGGAATGATACTCCACAGAGTATAATACTAGTAATATGTAAGAATAGTAATTAATATTCTATACACGCTAGGTACAAATTAGTTTCTAATTTAACTTGAATATAGATTGTACATTCTCATATGTATGTTCTATGACCGCCGCGTATTTACCACAATATTTATTGTTTTCCAGGGCCATAACCTCGACGTATGTGAGTCACAAACATCTAGGCAATTACACGACCAGAGCCGGCAGCTCCTACAATAATAAGGGCGGATCTCTTTATAAGGTAAAAACAATATTTGAATTAAATTACTATTAACAATGCTTTTATTGGAAAATATTATTATATTTATTTTGTAACGATATTCAAAGACCTTAAGGCAGAAGTGAAGTGATTGCCTGTATTATCTTTGTTTTTATATTCACGTGTTTATATGTATAATATGTGTATATATTTATGTATGTATAACATAATATGCTAATGCAAGTAATAATAAAATATGTGTATACGAATTATTTAAGGTCTTCTCCTCCTAATAAATTGAATTTTTGCTATCTTGCTATAAATTGCTAACATAGTTACTCTTTTTATTGTTTATAATTTGTTATTGAAAATGTATATTTATTATTGTACTTTCTTGTTTATTTTAAAATCTGATCTAAAATTTTGTTTTTTATTCTATAATAATATACTTATTTTATATATTAATTTTAAGTGAATCTCTTGTCAAGTATAAAGATGTGTTTTTAAAGATGTAGTTATTTTAGAAATGTTTTTCAAGATATAATATGTTTAAATAGTTATTTTTGGAGTGAAATTTAAACTGCAATTAATATCTTTAATATTATTTCTGTTTAATCATGTGTTATATTGACTTTTCTATGCCATTTTATTATTGAACTTTTAAAAGTTTCACGTTTATCCGTGACATTACTCCACGGGGCTAGCGGAAGACCAGCGATGATTTTATATCTAAAATCAGCATACGCTGAACTAGTCCCAATTTAGGATCGTTTTTAAGTGGATTATTAATGTATGTGTGTGTATTATGGTGTCCTAAATGAAATGTTTTCTTTCTTTTTTCTTTCTTTCTATAATCAATTGATTATGATAGTTTAGTCATCCGTGAGTTCACCCAAATGGTCCAGGCGGAAGAACAGCGCTGGCCTTAGTTGGCTAGCACCATGCTGAGGCTGGATCCAGTTTGGAGCAAATATGCTTTTTTGATTGTTAATTTATTTATTTATTTTGTATCAGAACTTTTGTTTATATGTCCCAAATAAATGTTTGTTTGAAAGGTTTAAATCATTGTTCACTGCAGGACGTAGGACTCCTTTAAGTTTCCGCTACAAATCCAGGTTCCTTGATTTTCCCACCCAACCCCGACCAACAACCTTACGCAGGTCATTGGTCCGTGGAGTTGGGGGTGTCTTGCACTTCGTTTGCCTAGACGCCTTTTGCCTTGAAAGGTGTAACGTGTATGAAAACTGGAATGACGCTTTTAAAAGACTCGGATGTTTAGTGGTAGACTGGAATAGACGTTCATTTACTTTTCAGCAATTTATAATTCCGATTTCACTACATCGACTCTGATGTCAAAGGATACGCGTAACTTTTTATTTGTCTTTAATTCACTTTTTTATGGTACTTACTTGCTACGTACTTTTATGTCTACCATAAAAGAACGTAATAAGACTTGTCTTGTTGTATTGTTTAAATTGGAATGCTGGGGAAGAATGTAAGGATGTTACAGCTAGCGGAAACGTGAATGCAAAAGTATATGCAAAATGAAGCAACCGCCAATTTTACAACGTCTTATGCAGTATTGAAAATGTAATATTACTTAATATTTATGGTCATGTGAAAATGAATTGTTTACTTTTTGTTATACTTATGAAAACTATTCATATGTTTACATGTGGATAAGTTTAATTCAATAGGGGCGAATTTCCTGGTGTTGGAATGTTCTTAATATTAATATATCCATTAGTTTGAGAGTAACTTCAGTAATAGACAAAAATACTATCGTGGTCATACAGCTCGACCATAGGATATTTTCATTTCACTATAATTGAATTGGCTGGGTTTGATTTTTACGGGAGCGAATGCCGTCCGACCTCCCAACCCGTAGAGGAAAACCGAGAGGTGCACTTCCTTTGCCGCATGCAAGCTGGCAAAGGAGTAGTCCATCAGTCGCTTTTTACTACTCCCCTGGAATTAAATGGGGTGACCCTATTCTTCTCACCGGCCGGGGCCACGCGGCAAATACTTACGTCGGAAACAAATGTCTGGCCGTGCCGCCTTCGTCGGGCTCCGGCGGGAGGGGTAGACCCAAACAGTGTTGACTTGCTACCAAGGATGCTGAAGACCATGCAAAATGAAATGCGTAGAAAAGGTCTGAAAGCGGACTCCGGGCACCGAAGCAAAAGTTTCGGTTGCAACCGGGATTGATACCACTAGGGTGGTGATGATGATGATGAAAATATTCACAATAGTTGACAGTAGCTATAACACAAGTGCTTTGTTACTTATTTTGGAACTAGATAGCACTGTGTAAATTATCTCAGTATATTTATTTATGCATAATTTCAGATAAAAATGTTGATCAACAACTTCGATCTAAAAGTGTCAGCGGTTAAGTTGGAGAGACCGTTGGTGTATGGGACTGCAGTTCAAGGAGTGCAACTGCCGAAGCCAGAAGATGAAGTCAGTCTGGGTTATTTAGCATCTATGCTAGCTTGGACACCTACTGGAGTAAGCAAATTCTTGTTTTTCTTGCCCTTATCCCACATTATATGGGGTCGGCACAAACATGTTCGCAATCAATTCAAAACAACAAATATTATAAACAATATTTATTAAAACAGTGTTGTTAAAAGTTAATGATTAAGGTTCTTAGTGCTTGGCCAGACTGCAAACGCGGGCGCGGGGCGGTCGCGGCGCGCCATACTTAACCTTATTTGAGTGTCCGTAGTGGGCACGCGGGCGGTTTCATATGTTTAAGTACGCGCTAAGTTTAAGTAAACCGCGCTACGACAGCCCCGCGCCCGCGTGTACAGTCTGACCAAGCGCTTAAACTAGACCTTGTTCTGCATCTTTAATTGTATAATAAATATTTTTAATGAAAAAGAGGAATTGACCAAAGATGGATCGTGTAAAAGATGATATGAGAGAAAAATGTAAAAATGTTGCGCCCTGCGATCGGGGTCGGCCTGTCGTAAAAGGCGACAAAACAACCCTAGCTGGGTAGTAGGGCCCCAAGCCCGGATGGCAACCACCCCTGGTTTATAAGTATGCCGCCATAATAACCTTGCGTTGGGTTCTGGCATTAGTGAACCAGGTGCCAGTACCTCTACTCGGACAGCAGCATATTTGCAGTAGCCCTAGCATCGCAAACACCCATAGGCGACGGTAACTGCTTACTATTAAGCTGTTAGCCTGTCTACTGCTCAGTAATAAAAACGTGAAAGGAACGTGTTGTGCTGACTCCATTTAATTTGGGATCAGAAAGATGTGTCCGTCTGTCTGTGTAGCTCTTGAAGCTTATAGCACCAAAACTGACCTAAAGTTTGTAACTAATTAAGTGTATTTGTAGCACATCCGTGTGGTGAACGCGCCGGTAATCGACGCAGCCATTTGCGAAGACGACACCAAATTGGTTCCGGGACATTACATCTGTATGGGGGGTGTTCAGGACCCTAATAGACATTTCTGTAGGGTGAGTCTGATTATTAATATTAGTATTGTTCAATGTTTAGTTCATGTAGATGAATAAAATTGGAAATAAATATATCAGAGGAAGTTTGAAAGTAGCATACCAATGATTAAGAAGCTGAAAAGTAATAGAATAACATAGTACGGTCATATAATGCGAAGAAAAGAATGTCATTATCAAGAATGACTAGGCAAATGCTAGAAATGAGAGGATAGTTACAAAAGAAGGGGTAGACCAAAGACAATATAGACAGATTGTGTAAAAGATGATATGTCAAAAGAGGTCTGAATTTTGAGATGACGACTAATAGACGAGAGTGGAAGGAGATAGCATGTTGTGTTGACCCTACATAGTTTGGGATAAGGGCAGGAAGAAGAATGATGTAGAACGTTCAAGTTTGCACATTCACAGTACGATATGGGGTTTTTCAAAAAAGGCGTTATAAAATTTATTCGATCCGGCAGCGCGTTGGTATTGCCTCTGGTGTTGCAAACATCTACAAGCGACGATGACCATCTGTTAGGGTGGGCGGTTTGCTTGTTTGCTGAACCTCAGCTATAAAAACATTAAAAACGATAAATTTTACACTTAATATTGTTAGCTAGAATTTGAATATCATCAATATTTAAATAACTTCCGCAAAGGCTTTCAAACGTCAGAATGTGTGCAGACATTATGGGTTTAATTCCCGTCCTGCGTATGTTTATATATAATATGTAATTATTTACAGGAGAAAATTAGGATATTAGTGAAGTAAAGTAATTATTAGTACCCATAACACAAGCGCACTAATGCTTATTTTGGGATTTTTTTGGAATAGATGTCGCTATGCGAATCGTTACAGAATATTTCATCATCATCATTTCAACCGGAAGACGCCCACTGCTGGACAAAGGCCTCCCCCAAAGATCTCCACGATGATCGGTCCTGCGCTGCCCTCATCCAACCTATTCCGGCGATCTTGACCAGATCATCGGTCCATCTTGTGGGGGGCCTACCAACATTGCGTCTTCCGGTACGCGGTCGCCATTCGAGGACTTTTCTGCCCCAACGGCCATCAGTCCTTCGAGCTATGTGCCCAGCCCACTGCCACTTCAGTTTTGCAATCATCCGGGCTATGTCGGTTACTTTGGTTCTCCTGCGAATCTCCTCATTTCTGATTCGATCTCGCAGGGAAACTCCGAGCATAGCCCTCTCCATTGCCCTCTGAGCGACCATGAGCTTTCTCATAAGGCCCATAGTTAGCGACCACGTCTGCGTTCCGTATGTCATCACTGGCAACACACATTGGTTAAAAACCTTCGTCTTGAGACACTGCGGTATTTGGGACGAAAAGATTTTACGGAGCTTCCCGAACGCTGCCCATCCGAGGTGGATTCGACGAGTGACCTCTTTCGCGAAATTGGACCTGCCTAACTGGATCGTTTGACCCAAGTAGACGTATTCGTCAACAATTTCGAGAGTACAGTTCCCAACTGTTACGGGGGTAGGTGCGACATGGACATTAGACATGATCTTCGTCTTGTCCATGTTCATTTTGAGACCTACTCCTTGGGAAGTTGTATTGAGGCCATCAAGCATATGGCTTAAGTCTTCCATGGTCTCAGCCATGATTACGATATCATCTGCGAATCTAAGGTGAGTGATGTACTCACCGTTAATGTTGATGCCCAGTCCGTTCCAGTCCAGAAGCTTGAAGACATCTTCCAACCATTCTTTCAGAATATTTGTTTTATTACAAATCAGGGAAACGCGCTAGAGTATATTAAGCCCTGACCCCTTTGTATACTATGATTATGAAATAAAAATCCGCATGGTTCCGGTGTTCTCCGTGCATAATCGGAGTAATATACTGACCCCTGCAGATGAAGGCAGCCTATTCTAGAAGATGAAAAAAGAAACACTAAGCTGTAGGGCTTTAAGTCCGTTTTAATGACATCCACTCCTAGTATCTAAGTATGTCACACTACTATCCTTGCATTGTGTTCCAGCATAAGCGATCCAGGTTCCAATTTCATACGCGGACGGTAGAAAACATCTATAGCCGGCGGTAACTTCTTCCTATTATGAAGAAAATCTACCTGTCTGTTGATTGTGATCCGTTGAACAGCAATAAAAAAATGATCCTAATTGAATTATATACGTGATAATATATATGTTTAAATACAGTTATCTGTGCTATAAATAAACCTATATCGCGGGGCTCTTTCATAAATTTACAATAGACGGACATACACAACCAGACTAGAACTAATTCCATACAAATATTTTATCTTTCGTGAGGGTTAAAACACATGACTGTACCATAATCTTTGCCAATAAGTAATATCATCAATAATTTTAAATTTAATTCACAGCAAGACAACGGCGGCGCTGTGATTCAAAACGACACACTCATAGCAATATCGACGTTCCACAACGTTTGCGCTGTGTACACAAAAACCCATGCATTCCCACGTGCTGCAAGCTTCTCTAAATGGCTTGACACCATCATTTGGGATGACGAGAAAAAACCCACAGAAACAACGACAAAGAAGCCAGAGGTTAATGCTACCCAAACCACAGAAACGCAGAACCCCTTCTTTGTTGATCCGAGCAGATTTCTGCTAACGTTACCATTCGATACTGTGAACGTTCCCCTAGAACCAGGGGAAGGCAACTCAGTGATACCGCGAATGAGCCTTTACGAGTCATATTTGCAGAATTTAGCGAGGATGAAGACTTCGACCACGCAAGATCCGAATGTGGAGGAGGAGAAGAGGGAATGGCTGCAAAAATATGGTAGAATGGCTATGATGGCACAGTCTCAGATCACTGAGCAGAAGTTAGATAATTATAATTAATATTGCATTAGAAAGAAATAATATTATTATTTAAGGGACATTCATTACATAAAAAATACCAAGACAAAAATTCCCTGAAAATTTGAGCCCATAATATTAATCCTAAGTACTCGCGCACAGCATGTGAAGATTTTCCGTTTAAAAATACACGTAAAGTTAAATATTTTTCTTTATTTTATACCTCAGCGGCATTTCATAGTATCATCAAACCCAAAGTCAGGATTTTTTGGAATTAAATGCTCTACAAGTGGTCATTTCGGCGTAATAGTAACTCGCATCGGTGAGGTAGTACGGGTTACTAAACCTAATTTTTGTATAGAATCCTCCTTTTTCTGTCATTATTTCATAAATGACGAGACGTATGGAAAAAATTCAAAGACAAAGTTCTAGGAAATTTAATTTCCTATAAAAAAGGGTTTCGAGAACCAAATTGCTAAGATCGATATTTCTCGAGATATTGAGCCTTGAATCTATTTTTGTATGAAATTTTGATGATTTATTGAGTTAAATTTAAAAAATATATTGTTGATTTTCTATTGCTTATTTCCAAATTTTTTAATAGTTATCTATTTTTCAAGCTGGAAATAAACGAAAAAGATACACACTCATAAACGACTTAACTGGTCTTGGTGAAATTTTTTGTGTGTATTCAAGTATAAACTAGAATGGATTAGATTCACAATTTGGCCCACAATTCTTTTTTTAATTTGTATGGTAGAACAACGTTTCCCGGGTCAGCTAGTTATATATGTATTACTATTTATTTAACTATAAAAGTTACCAAATAATCATCCAAAGGCGAAAAAACAAACATTATCAGCCAAATAAACTTTCGTAGTTGACAAGAGACAACTTCGATTCTCCCGCTGGCAAAGTTGGAGCGATAAAATATGTGTGAACTTTTACCACACATTATTGCCAAACTTGCCGTTCATAACTTACGGCAACTAGTTCCAATGGTCAATATTTGCAAATTAGACGTTTTACAGGGCTTCTCTTGTTGTACCGAGTACCAATTCTAGAAACGTGATTTTTTTATAGCTGGAGTACAGCAGACAGGCAAACGGCTCACCTGATAACAAAAGGCCTCGCCTATAAATCTTTGCAACATTGTGTTGACAGTGTGAGAGATAATATGGTTAAAAGGGGTCGGCCTGTCGTAAAAGGCAACAAAACAATCCACCCTAGCTCGTACTAGGGCCTCAAGCCCGTCTAGATAGCAAACACTTTAGTCTTAAGTATGCCACCATAATAACCTTGTGTTGTGTTCCGGTATTAATGACCCGGGTTCATATACACCTATGGGACAGTAGCGTGTTCACGATGCCCTTAGCGTCTCAAACATACATAGGTGACGGTAACTACTTACCGTTAAGTGGACCGTCAGCCTATCTGCTATTTCACAGCTATAAAACAGGGTAATAGAGAAGAATAGGAGAGGACATGTTGTGCAGACTCCGAAAAATGTGGGAGGGCACGAAGAATTAGTAGACTGTATGTAACTTCATGTAGCAGAATGGGTAAAGAATAACCCGCGGCCGGGGTCGGCCTGTCGTAAAAGGCAACAAAACAATTCTAGCTACATGGTAGGGTCCAAGCCCGTCTGGATGACATTCATCCTTGGCCTAAAAGTAAGCCGCCATAATAAACGTTGTTTGGTGTTCTGGCATTAGTGATCCAGTACCCATAGGCACTAGGTGTTCGAGGTGTCCCCAAGGTAGCAAAAACGGTAACTGCTTACTATTAAGTGGGCCGTCAGCTTATCTGCTTTTCCTCAGCAGTAAAAATAACGCAACAATGTGCGTATAACCGAAGCAAAGGGATATAGAGTCAAAAAATACTGTGTTCGGGGTTGAAAAAAAATTTTTTACAGTTTCTTGCACTAGGTACTAGAACGTGTATCGATGTATTTTTACACAAATAAACAATTCACGGACATACACACAGACCTGAATAAATCTGTATCACATTTTGACTTTGCGCCTTTTATGGCGCAACCCTTCACCGCTTACGCACATGACGCTTGCGGGTTCGATTGCCCGAGTCTAAACGTTTATGAATAATATGTATTTACTAGCTGTGCCCGCGATTCTGTCCGCGTGGAATAGTGACTTTGGGCAGTATTTTTTAGATATATCTTACGGTTTATTTTGGATTACAAACCATATAAACCCTAAAATATAAATAAATGAAATATACTAACTGCGTTCGAACCTACAAAGTCCAGCCTAAGCTGAACCCTATTTTATATGATTGATTATATAAATCTGAGGTCAACTTAAATTGGATTTTTAAATCCGAAACTGATCACTTTTAACTAAAACTATTTTTTATATCTAAAATAAAAGTAGCCTAAGTTACTCCTTGTTACATCAGCTATCTGCCAGTGAAAGTCCCGTCAAAATCGGTCCAGCCGTTTCAGAGATTAGCCGGAACAAATAGACAGACAGACAGACAAAAATTTAAAAAAATGTTGTTTTGGTATATGTACGGTGTATACATCCAAATGCACTAGTAAAAAGGGGTTATTTTAATATTACAAACAGACCCTCCAATTTTATTTATTTGTATTTATTTATAGAAAGAAAGTATATCAGTTGTCTATTACCCATAACACAAGCTACTTCGCTGTGTGAATTGTCACAGTACATTAATTTTAGTAAATTATATTTGCGAGAACACCCACATAAATCAAAAAGAATTTTATTTGTCAAACGTTGTTTTGCCATATAAATTAATAAAAACAATAATATCTGTATAACGAAATTCGTCAAAATTGGTTTAGCGATTTAGGTGTGAAAACGAGAAGTTACCCATAAAGATTGAAGTGTAGCGTAGCCATTAAGGCGTAACTTCATCTATCCTTCAACATCAAACAGTGTTTCAAAATCTGAACGGATTAAAGAGACTAATACAAATGCCTGTAATTTCCATATATTCCCCTTCAAAACGTCGTACTTTTAAGAGCATCATAATTACGCCGGATGCCTCAAATTACTCGTTATGCAAATGGGGATTACCATTGCGAACATACTGTCATTTTTCCCAGCTTAAGATATTCAACATTTGACTAAAATGTGTATTCACCTCGTGTAGGACGTAGAAATGTTTCTTTGTCAAAATAATATAATAGCATTTCCATAAAGTACTTGAAAAACAAAACTCTCAAACAATTTTTTTTATTAAAAGGGCTACTTTTCTTACTAGGTGTTTGGGTTCCAAGCCCGACTGTATACCTACCCATAGTCTCTCAATATGCCATAATAACTCTGTTGTTTCCGTAACACAAGTTTCAGTTCTCCTACGCGTACGGCAGTGTGTTAGCGATCTAACGTCGCAAACATCCATAGGCGACGGTAACTGCTTACTATTAAGTGGGCCGTTAGTCTTCTATTCTATATACATAAAACAATGTTTGGGTCACCCAGGTGTATATAGACATATTATTTCGTAAGTAGTGTCAAGACACTAAACGACTGATATGTTTCGTACAAAGGTCTTTGCACCTAGTAGTTAGGGACTTCATACCAGTATTTTCAAAGCTATTATCATTAAATAAAGATTAATTATTATTACACAAATTAGAGTTTGAAGCTGGGTTGATTTGCTTTTACAAGCGTTTCAATTAAATATATAAGCGAGCTTCCTCCGGTATCGAATTAATTAAACATTACCATTAACTTGAGCCAATACAAACATTGCCCAAATTGTTTATAGTTCTGAAGGAAGGTATTAAATGACTTCTAATAATAAGTTAAATTCCTTGGTTCAGGAAAGGTTTAATTGTTTTTACTGGTATAGAACTGACAAGCGGATGTTGCAGTGGTTTTGTCTTTTATAAATTGTTGTAAAATAAAGCATGCAGTCTTCAAAGAAAATTTATAGAAAAAACTACGATATAAAGAAAAGGTAAGATCGTCTCTGGACCACAGAGGATAAAATCTTTTTTTTTTAATGGTGCTCCAATGCTTTGGGCACTGATTTGCCAATGTCAAAATATTTTATAATTAGAAAAGGCAATAAAATCTTTCATCTGCACATAGTTTATTCTGACGTGACAGTTTCTGGCATATTTAAAACAATTTAAAAGCAATGAATAGACTTTTACTAAGTTCAGGGAACATTAAATAAATATGGCTTAGTAGTAAAAGCATATAAAGTGAAGCAAAATAATTTTCCTCTTTCATAAATAAAATAATAAAATTTCATCATCAGCCTATTGAAGTTCACAGTTGGACATGTCAAACATGCCACAGAGCCTTATCGTGGGTTCGTCATATCCAGTTCTTGCTAGCCATTTAACGCAAGTCGTCGCCTCACCTCACCGCTGGGCCTATTTTGTCGAGACATGGTGTTTACGAGAACTCGTTTACTCCTAGCTATTTATGCTTGCTGTTGTTGAAGCGATGTCCATGACTTTGATGGCCTGGTGATTACTTCTTTACAAACAAATCGTTAAAAGAATCGAGAGTCGGTGAGAGTAAAGTAGCTGAGCAACTTTAAATTGGTGCCAACTCAACGTGAACACTCACTTCTTAGCTCCGTACATCATACAAAATATACTGAATGTTTATTAGGGATCTTGTTGAAAAGAATTAAGAAAAATATACATTGACGAAAAATGTATATAATTCTGACGCAACCCATATTTACAGGCTTACCACCATCAAAGACGTCGATACCGTACGCTAAGTCAATTATAATCAGAAAGTAAAATAATACTCGTCAGTGTCAGTGAGGGTATATTTTATTTCTGTAGGACAGCAGATAGGCTGACGGTCCACTTAAGAATAAGCTACCTATTAATGTTAGCGGCGTCAGGGGCGCAATATGCTGTGGTACCTGGTACTTGGTTATTTATGCCATGCACAACACACTTTACTAAAATGATGGTATACTAAAATAATATTAATATGTTTGTACGTCATCTTACTCCGGTTGAATAATTATATTGAGTGAAAAGTAACTCTAACGTCAATTCTTATATTCTATAAAAGTTTTAATGATCTTATAACCTTAAAAATAAATAGAAGTTTTACATAAAAGGTAATGTTCAGAAGAAGGAAGTCTCTGTGTTTCGCAATTTTCGAAGCAGATAATAAAGGTACCCGATAAAAGACGGCAGAGTGCAGAGGTTAAAAAGTACTTTCATAATTTTATACATACACGCTGATAACTTTAATAAAAAATGCTAACCACTGTATAAAATAATGGCAGTATATATAATAATAGATATAAAGTGCTAGCTTCAGAAGATTTCCAGAAGGTAAAGACTTCATAATGCTTGTTGTTGACAGATTTAATCACGATGTTTTCCTCTCACCAGTAAATACCAAATGTTACTACATGCTCATTAGGACATAATTGCTGTCCAAAAAGTACATGCCATTGTTAGGATCGACCACATTCTTCTGGCTTCCACTTAAATATGATACAGCCATGATATTTCTTACTACGTTACTGTATGTGTACAAGAAAAATATCGCAAAAGAAATATCTGAAGACTGTACACAACGGTCCACTGATGAAATTTGATAAACAGATAAGTGCAAAATTGGAAGTTTAAATGGAAAAAAATAGATAAATGGCTAAATGTTTGAAGCGAAAAAGAGAAGTAATGGGCCATGTCACCAGAACTCTAACCATATAAAACACAACTATGGATGTATGGGGCCCGATTTCTGTACTCGTCGAATTTTATGTTTCCGCCTACCAGCGAGCTTGCTAATGGCGAAACGGTGTATTTGTGTGCCGCTTAATGCCGATGTAAATCGCTATCTACTTATTCTATTGAGTATACATTTTAATATTAGGTTTAAAAGCACCATTAAGGTATAAACCTTAATGGTACCGGGGTAAGCAGGATTTGAAAGTACTATTTGCAGACTAACAGCTGTTCAAAGGGGTGTTGTATTAATTAAGAACTTGTTCATAATAGTGCGGTTACCTACCTCCGACTACCACATATGGACGCGGGCACGGCTCTTGGGAAAGGCGTGCAGCCCGTATATGACTGAGAAAAAGGCGCGCCGCGCACCCTGTGTCAGAGAGGATATGTGGACGGCTTTCACGTAGAAATCCGTAGGAGGACCAAAGTGAGCAGATTAACTCGTAAAATATGCAAGTTGAAGTGACAGTGGGCGATCTGGAATGGCGATCACGTATCAGTAAATTTAGTGTAGGAAGCCATCAATCCCACGTCCAACTCGTCCAAAGTCGTGAGTGTCGATTGGGTGACGATGAAACACTTTATATATCGACACATATGCGCAGTTTCTATTATTAATAAAGACTGGAAAATATAAATTCAAAGCAATATTTATTATTTACTAACAAGATGTTGATTTTCCATTAAATATTTGTTGAGTTCTCTATTGCTATTTGCAATATAACCATTTCATATTCATAAAGCGGCGACTGCATTATTGAATTTGCAAAAGGCAATCTAGCGTTACTCAAACATCTTTATTGCGTGGCAACTACTGTTTATAGAAATAACTTTTTTTGTATAATACGGAGCATAAATTTTAACAAAAAAACATATACCGTAGGGCGTTTTTAGAGGAAACTGGACACCATATCGCATGCTTAATCATAAACTGACCTAACTCAAAAAAACCTGTTTTTTGGGAAATCGCAAAAAACGTTTTGTCATTTACTACTTATCCCATATATTGACTTATAACTAAATAGTGGTAACTCAGTGTGGGAAAGAGATATCAAAATAAATCTTAGTTTGGCCGATAGAGGGCGTCGAGACAATGCTGTCCGTTATATTAACTCACTTTAGACCTAAATCGTAATAGGTCAGTTTATGATTAAGCATGCGATATGTCTTAATACGGGTTACCTAAACTTTTATTCGTCGAATGATATACAGTAAGCTATATAAACATAATATTTTCTCTGGTGTAAGAAGCCGTAACTCTCACTTATTAGATCTTATTAAATATAGATATTAGAAATAATATTTTACCAATAAAATGAAAAACAGTAGCCTAATTCAAGCACAGTTCTGTCACGCAAACACAAAATTAGATAAATATAATAATTGGTCAATTCATCATCGCCATCTAGTCCCAAATTAAATAGCAGAGAACTTATTTAATGAGAACTAGATAACTGACATACATATACATGCTTTTATTTTGTAAATATATAAATAAACACCGCGATTCAGGATGGTCGTGGCCGCTAGGTCACGGAGGTCTCCAACTCTTCATCAATAAATAAATACACTGCGACAATTCACACAGTGCAATCTAGTCCCAAAGTAGCTTAACATTTGTGTTATGGGTACAAAATAACTAATACACTAAATATATAATTTTCTTTTGTAAATAAATAGATATTATATATAAACACCCAGATGCGAGACGGGAATCGAACTCGTGACCTCAGCAAGACGTGCGTTAGTCGTTGCGGCACAGAAATCATCAATGAGATAGATAATAGTTATTAGATAGATAATATTTTATTGTCTTGTGACTTTCGTCTACTTATTATTAATAATAATAATAGTATTTATTCAGACTACACAATTAACTCCTATTAAATTTAACTTAAACTAATGACTCTATCGAGCCTATGACACCTACAACCTGGTCTGTTTGCCCCTTGGGGGAAAGGCCTCCCACATGTCTTTTAATAAAAATGTAATACCATATATATATATATATATATATATATATATATATATATATATATATATATTGGTACCCAAGGGACAAGAAAAATAGAGGTAGATATCTACTTATTAGTTAGCGATAAATATCTAGAATGACGAATATTTTAAAATAATGTTTAATAAACATGATTAAACTTTAGTGAATTCTTGAAACAACTTTGCCACGACATTAATTTCGTGAACGTGCAAAACAACGTTTAGCAGACAAAATTGCTAACGACTTCGCAGTTTAAGTATCGCTGTAAAGATTTGAATTATTGACTACTTCGCGTTGTAAATAAAATATTTATAAATATTTGTTTTTAAACGTTACTTTATTTAATAAAAGTATTGTAATTTACTTAAATATATAAGTTGATGCCATGTGGCCCCAACTGATGAGTCGTGTCACCCCATTTCATTCCAGGGAAGTCGTAAAAGGCGACTGATGGTAGTCCATCAGCCAGCTTACGTGGGCAAAGGAAGGGCACCATTCAGTACCATTCACCATTCTCTAAATATGCCACCATAATAAATTTGCGTGGCATAGGTTTCCCAAGTGCCAATTCTCCTACGCAAATGGCAGCGTGTCAGCCTCTTATGTTGCACACATCCATAGGCGATAACTGCTTACTATTAAATAGGCGGTCAGCTTGTCTGCTATTATACAGTAACAGCGGAAATATCGATTCTATTTCGCATATATTTAAAGTCAACTAACATTTGATCATCAAAATCAAATTTTGATTATAGGGCCAAAGACGGACGGGCTGGGATCTGTAGTGTAAACTTGCGAAGGCCAGCAGTGGACGACAATCAGCTCATAACAAAATTCCAAACAAGAAACATGCTCTTTCAAATAAAAATAAACAAATCGGTTCCTAAAAGTTACAATTGAATGAAAACAACCTCTTTATATTAAAATCATTGAAAAAACTTATATGTTTTTAAATGATATCCAGAAAGTTCTTCAGCATTATTATAGAGAAACATATAAATTATGAAAATCGCAAGAGCGTTCTCTATTAACAATATTTCACCACGCCATCCCCTCTTGGCGTTAAACACACCATAAAACTCACCCATTGCCACCAGGGTAACAAATGTGATGTAAACAGAATCGTAGTTTCGAACGTAGCCCGAGGATTTAGACAAAGCCTCTTACAACCGCGTGACAGCCTAGTCCTTTGAAAAACTATTTGCTCATGGGTTTCCAAATCCCTTATTCACTTTGACTTTTATATAAGCCTGCCCTAATTTAATAGTAAAACTCGATTTAATACACTATCGTTCGACTCTGCAATATTGAATGAACATTCTAAACATTTTTTTTATTGCTATAAGACAGCAGATAGGCTGACGGCAGCTGGTGTTTGCAATGCAAGGGACGTTACGAACACGCTGCTATCCGCGTAGTGGTACTGGAAACTGATCACATTATAAACCAGGGGTGGTTATCATCCAGAAGGGCTTGGAGCTTTACCTAGGTGAGGTTGGGTAGTTTAGTCGCCACGAAAGGCCGACCCCGGCCGTAGAGGTCAGTATTCTTTCTCGGCTCCTGCACGGACAAATAGTGAATTAAAAGCAACTTCGTTTGTAGAAGAAAAGCTCTAGATTGGCAAGCTTGCGTAATATAATTACGTATTAAGAAATCTGCTTAACTGTACAAACGTGATATGATTTATTTTTTTAAAACATTCCTTATTATAAATCCTTTTCGTATTTGTGTTTAAGATAACTTGCACGGCATTATATATAGAATTAATTTTACCTAGAGTATACAAATAAATCCTAATTGACGACCTCCGTGGCATAACGGTAATGTAATATGTATTTAGTAAAAAAAGAAAATGAATTTATGTAGATGGCTTCTAAACTAGATGGCGATGTGTAAATTGTCCCGATATATTTATTTTATTTATTATCTTGTGGAAACTGCCTTAAGAGAATATGGGTGCAGATTGTACCATTGGAATCCAAACTAGATATACTTTTGTTATCAACTTTTGGAATCTACATTAACCCGCTTCTAATTCTGCATTTTCTTATCATATTTTCTTTCTCCTTTCATTGATCTTCTCCTATGAGTAATAAATAGTTAAAGAATTAAATTACATGATCAGAAATTTTCTCATTATAGGAAAAAAAAGTAAATCAAAGAACATTTTAAACCATGATTTCAATCTGTAACGACAGTCTGTAAAAGAATACAACATGAACATATACGCTTAAAAGTATTTTACACAAAGGACAAGATTTATTCATGAGACCCTACACCCGTCAGTCTCTTTGATATTGGCATTTAAAGGAATAAAAGCTTTTACGTTTAATTCTGTGACGTTGTCTTGATTCTTTCCATTTCGATTCTCTTATTTAGTTACATAACACTAAGGTAAAAATTGAATCCAAGTTGTGTTTCTATCATATCATCACTAAATTTGAAGCCCAAATGATCAAATCTGTTTGATATAATACATTGAGGAAAGAACGAAGAGTTCATTGATTTTTTATTGCTGTAAGTCAGCAGACAGGCTCACGGCCCACTTAGAATTTAACAGTTAACGTCACCTATGAGTGTTTATAACGCCAGAGGTATCACTAACACGCTGCTATTCACGTAGTGGTACTGGACCGTGGTTACTTATGCCGGAACACAACACAAAGTTATAATGGGGGGCATATCTAAAAATCAGGGGTGGTTGCCGTCCAAATCGGCTTGGAGCCCTACCACCTAGCTTGGGTCTTTTGGTCGCATATTACGACAAGTCGACCCCGGTCCCAGAGGTCAGTATTCTTTCTCCGCCCGTAGGGGCGGAGAAAGAATACTGACCTGACCTCTGGGACCTCAATCCGTGTAGACGGATAATTGTAAAACTTACGTGTTAGAAAATTCATGATCCTCTAATCATCACAGCGGGTGGCTGCAATTGCGTGATATTACGTGTTCTTTTTGTATGCCCTCAGATAGATAGGTAAGTAGTTTGTTCTTTATTTCTACTAAAATTAATTTGCAAAGCGCACAATCAACGCTATTGTCGCTAAAAAGGGATTTCTTCCATACATTCTAAGAATAAGTAAAACAAAATATAATAATAAAAATAAAATAAAATCATAAATTGATGATTAACTCTAGCTTTATAATATTCATTATGAAAATACATAATGAATATTATTTATTTGTTGTCTTATTAAGTGATAACAGTTTTTTACATAGTCGCATGCCGTCTCTTCGCCCTTTACATTACTTTATGAACGTGTTATTTATTTTATTTCCAAACTAATATATATACTCCAACCAAATGAGATGTATTAAAAAATAATATACTCCATTGTATAATATAATACTAGGAACATTCGAGTCAAAAAACAATATACATATTTCGTTATTCACAAATATAAATGGCGATGTTAACAAGTAGAAGCACCTTTATTTGCTACAAGCTACGCTCAGTCGTAGCACTCACGTAGTACATGTTCAATATGCTACGTAAAGGTTAGGTTGGGTAGACAATCATTTAAAAATGTAATAATACTTTTCTTTGTTTTTTTTATTGCTGTGGGACAGCAGACAGTCTGACGGCCCGCTTAGAATTTATCAGTTACCGTCGCCTATGGGTGCTTGCAACGCCAGTGGCATCGCCAACACGGTGCCGTCCCATAAGGGCAGTTTGTTAAGCTTCTACTTCTACCTAGTCAGGTCATAAATTCTGTCACATGTTTAATGTAAAAAAATTGTAACAAGTTTATTCATTATGTAACCATTTATATACCAAAATTAACTTAACAAAACATAGATTCTTATGACATTAAAGTTTATTCAAAATGACCTCCGTGATTTTGAATACAGGCCTTCAATCTGCGCGGCCAGTCCTCTATCGCAGCACGAACGAGGTCCATGTCAATATCGGCGGCTGCCTTAATCAAGGATGTCTTGAGTGACTCCAAATTGGGATGAGGCTTTGAACACGCCTTTTCCTCCAAGTGTTGCCATATCTTGTAATCTAACGGATTCAAATCTGGACTGGAGGAGGGCCAGTCTTCGTGCCGGATGAAGTCGATTTCACGCGCCGCCAGCCAGTCTTGTGTGCTCTTCGCTCTATGAGCTGGCGCCGAATCTTGTTGGAATACCCAGTGCCTGTTATTGAACATGGTATGAGAAACAGGTTCCACAAGGTTCGTCAGGACTGTATTTTGATACACAACAGCAATCGTTTTTACACCTTTCTCACAAAAATGTACCTCTGTTAAGCCCCAATAAGAAACTCCCAACCATACCATGAGCGAGGATGGAAAATGACCTCGTTGGACACGCGGAATACGGTTGCTCGCTTCTTCACTACTGTGTGCGTACACCTTATCATTTTGTTTGTTGTAGCTCTCTTCTACGGTAAACATTTTTTCATCCGAAAAAAGAATTTCCCGATATTTTTTTCCCGCGTACCGCTTCAACAAAGCGCGGCATCTCTTCAGTCTCAGGTCCATTAGACGAGCATTCAAACGATGTCCTGTTTTTCTTCGATATGCCCGAAGCCCTAAGTCTTCATTTAACACCCTTTTCACCGTGGTTCTGCTTAACCCCATCTGAAGGGCCAACAGTTACTGCTTACGTTTGGGATTTCTTTGAATTCGTGCCTTCACAGCTGCTGGAGTCCTAACAGACCGAGGGCGACCACTTCTTGACCTGTCATCTACACTAGAGTCTTCATTGTATCGTTTGATGGTACGATAAATGAATCTTTTGGTTATATTCAAATTTTTCAGTATGTTAAAAATTTGAATTGGCGCGTAACCGAAACGATGCAACGCAATAACTGCAACACCGTCTTCTTTAAGCGTCCACTCCATATTTAAAAAATGAGTAAAATTCTAAAAGTATACATTTTTATTTTCATGAACAATTCGAGATTCGAATTCAATAAACTTTTTTGTGGCCAGCATTCTAAAAGAAAAGTTTTTACTGTGTGACAATACTTATGACCTGACTAGGTATATTCTTTCTCTTTTGCTACATTTTGCTGTATCTGCAGTTGATAGTCAAACCGTAATCACTTCGTAATGATATTTATATACGAGTTTAAAAATGACTATGCCAAGCTGCGTTGGTGATTCTAATCATTGCATCACGCAGTGCACTTTTTTAAAAAAAGGCTAAATGATAACAGGTAATAACAAAAATATAATGGGTATATCCTAAGGCTGAACTTGGTCCTCTCGCTAATGGGAACAGTCAATATTCCCGCCACGCTTATTCAAACTAGATTGGCGGGTAACACTTAACAATGACCTCTATGTACAAGTTCCCTCATGTTGATTTATTTCACCATCAGTACATGGTAGTTATATTGTAATATGTACATTATATCAGTAAACTCTAGACTGGTCGCCGAGTATGAGGTCACTCGGCTACCTACTGGTTAAATTTTGTTATAACAAATATTACTGCCAGCCCCAACATTCTTGTTTGTGGAAAAAATTATTTGCTATCTATGAAATATTATTACATAAATAATTTGACATAACTTTCGTGTAAGATATACGACATACATCTCTGGATAAAACTGTAATTCATATCACGAACATGATAAATCATTCTTATTAATATTTCAAAACTTTTTCAAATATTTGGTTTAAAATATAGTGAATAGTGTAAACTAAGCCTAATACATATGAATAAACACCTATAGATGCTACGAGCTACGTTTTACCGTAGCAACGAATATTGTGCTAAAAACTACACCTACGTCATCTATTCTTGAAAACTGCGCATATCACGTAGATATGTAGTAATATTTATTATATTCTTATCAATACAATACTAAGTTACTGTAATAAGTATCAACAAATTGGTTATTATTTGTACAATATCGCAAGAGTGGGTTAAATTGGAACATTTTAACAATGACAATAACATTTGTGGCGTAGCTCACTTATACAAGAGACTTGATAAAGTTGCGGTTCGAGTCTAGGTGAGTACTAATCTTCTATATATATATATATATATATATATATATATATATATATATATATATATATATATATATATATATATATATATATATATATATATATATATATATATATATATATATATATATATATATATATATATATATATATATATATATATATATATATATAGCTCATTATTTTATTGATACAATAATTTTGAAAAGAATTTATCTAATTCTCTACACATATTTGGTATTGGACTAAATGAATTAAAAATAGATCAAATAGGGCTCCCTGCCAGTCTAGATGGCAATCACCCCTGATCCCTACATATGTTATCATAATAATCTTGTGTTATGTTCTGACATAAATAACCCAAGTTCCAGTTCCCTTACGTGCATGGCAGAGTGTAATTTTGGTTGTTGAATTTGGTTTAAGTGCTGGTATCACAAATATCCATAAGCAACGGTAACTGCTTACTGTTAAGAGGGCCTCGTCTCTTGAAATCGTTATAATATAATACTTCACGTAGACGGGGTTTTACGTATTTAAAAAATCATATGGTGAAAAAGTGTTTTCTTAATTTTTACTGCAATGAAATATAGCATAGATATCAGACCTTGTTAGCAATAGGCAATTAATCTCAATGATATTATATAAACCTTCAATTTTCTTAAAAATCTCTAATAGTCGTGCCCCACCCACTTTACTTATTTTTCCCCAAGAATCCTCTTCTTAATTAGTATAGTGGTAGAGATGCAACGCAAGCCAATTAGAGTCAACATTTACTGTGCTGAACATTACCTTGCAACTGGTAAACTCTGACAATTTCGAAGCATATAAATGAATACAGTCCGTGAAGACAGAATGTACTGCGCTACTTTTAATAGAAAAAGTTTATCTTGGCTTTCCATATAATAAAGTTTAGATTAATACAAATTTTCCTCTGTGGCACTTCTTATAAGGGCGTGTTTTTCCCTCCATGTAGGAGAGAAGTAAGAATACTGACTCCTTCCGGGGTTGACCTGTCTTAAAAGACGATAAAACAACCCCATCTATGTCCTGGTCTATAAGTATATCGCCATAACTTTTCATTGTGTTCCGGGATTAGTGACCCAGGTTCCTGTACCTATGTGGATAATAATGTGTTCGCGTTGTCCCTGGCGTTAAAAACATCCATAGGTAACTTTAACTATTTATTATTAAATGGGGCGTCATTCTGTCTGCTGTACCTCAGCAATAAAAAAAATATAAGCTCTTATTAGAAAGTTAAAAACTAAATGTAAAAAATTCTAGCTAGATAAAGCAGTCGCTTGTAGGTGGATAAAGGGTAAAGCCCTCCCCAAAGCGAGCGTTGCCAGTGCCAAGATTGCATTATGGACTTATTAGCGACCAGCTTGCCAGTTGGCAACCAGCATCATTATTGGAAAGTCGATGTTAATTACATAAAATATACGTGCATTGCCATTCAATTTTGATTTAAAAGTGTAAAGGTATAATATGATTATGCTATTTTATTTTTCTAAAATATTTAAATGCTGTAACGTCATATTTAATTAATTTAATCATATCGATCCTTTTGTAGATTCCAAGAAGATATTTATGAGTACTCAGAACTATTAAAAACGAATGTAAGTGATCTATCTACTGCATGCATTAATAAGTTCCTTTAAATATGTGATTGTGTATATATGTATGTATATGTGTGTGTATGTGTATGTATGTATGTATATATGTTTATGTGGTATATATTGGTATTTCGTCATTTATTCTAAAAAATTAAATACATTTAATACATTTATGCTTATACTTGTTTTCTATAAAAATTACTATTATAGTTTCTCTGAGTATGTAGTAGTCACTGTTAATTAAGGGAGCACATGTATCTTATGATAAGAACAATGCATCTTGTACTATGTTAATGTGTATCTTTTGTTGGAGATTCAAATAAAATAAATATTATAAATAAATATTTAATTTAAGCAGTAATACAGTCAGTGTTATAAGAACGTTTCCAGCCGAAAGAGATTTGGAATAATTTTGTTATTTATAATATTTTTTTGGTTTCTTCTTCTTCTTCTCCTTCTTCCTTCTGCACTTATCCCACATTATATGGGGTTGGCACATGTTACATGTTGTATTGGTATTATATTTTGTAGTGTAGCGTATTTTTAATTTTATTTTGTGCCCTGTATATACAGGGTGACTTTGACAAACCCGTCCAAATTTTTTTTACACACTAAACTTCATTTAAGGAACCCATTTTTGCAAAAAGTTGTATGTCAAATTTTCACCTTAAAATATTTCATATAGGATCATTAATTCAATCGTACAGAATAATCATATGGTGCAAACAGCGTACGTTAACCTGTTATTACCTGTCTCTGTCACACCCGCGTAAATGAGTAGTACGTATTCGCTCGCCCGTCACCCTGTATATATCGTCACATCCACGGTAAACTTCCGAATCTGCTAAATTTGAATTTTACAGGACGGCGTTTTGAAGATACAATTTAGTAAGTTTACTATGGGTGTATTAGCGTAAAATACCGATTCGAACAACTTGAATTCTGTAACCGTTAGTGATAGCAATACGTAACTTTGCCACGGGTTGTAGTACGCTATTAGGTACAGATTTTCATAAAATACCGATTTTACCAAAAAAGGCAGATTCGTAAGTTTGCCGTGGATGTGACGATATACACATGTACATATAGTCAATTAATAAATGCGGCATTTAAATACAATATTATCTCATATGATATGAATAAATAATAGAAAGATTAATATGTTCATGTTAAATGTTTTGACTACCAAATGAATATATTGTGACCATTTAAAGAGCGCCATCTAGTCTCAAAGTAGCATTATAATTGTGTTATGATTACTAGGCAACTGATGTACTAAATATATTTTTCTTTTTTTGTACAAACAACCAGACGTGGGACGGGAATGGAACACGTAACTTACGCAGGTATTCCGGCGTGTGTTAGCCGTTACACTACGGAGATAGACAACATCGTCATTCATATATGAGGACTATTAATGAAATAAAAACTCGTCTTCGAAACTGAACGTATTTACAGGCTTACATAAAACATGGTTAAAGGCATATAATGTATTGTCTACGTGCAGGGGCAGAGTAATAACAGTAACCCCTGCGGCCAGGGTCAGCTTGTCGTAAAAGGCGACAAAACAACCCTAGCTAGGTGATAGGGCTCTAAGCCCGCCTGGATGGCGACCACCCCTGGTGTATAAGTATGCCGCCATAATAACTTCACATTGTGTTCCGGCATTAGTGACCCAGGTTGTTGTACCTATATGTGGATAGCAGCGTGTTCGCGGTGCCCCTGGCGTCCCAAACATCCATGGACTACGGTAACTGTTAACTATTAATTGAGCCGTCAGCCACTCTGCTGTTGTGCAGGAATAAAAAAACGTTAAAATGTATTTTACTAGATGAATACACAATTTCGTTATTCCATCTATTAATATTTGTTTTCGAAATATAAATAAGTAGGTATTCAAATTGTAGCAAAAACATGTTATTAGAGTTAAAAACTAATTACTTAAAACTATTACTTATAAACACATCTCAATTAAAATACTAATTTCAAATGTTTGTCTTTATTTACTCATATTTCACTAACCAGTTTTGATTGGTTTTCAGTAAATTCACCCGTTATATAGACAATATAAAATTTACTTCACAAAGAGCACGCTCAAATTTCAATATTTGTACAAAAAAGTATTTTACTTATTTAAAACGTAACTATAACATCCGCTGTCGAAATAGCTTTTGAATAAAAAATCCACCGCCTATTTCAGGATTGTTTAATAAGTGAGCGAGATTGCAAAATAAATACTAGGGTAATAAAACCATTGAAGTGTTATTGCGAAATTATTAACCAAGCAATTCAAAACTATAGTTTGTAACAAACGGGAAACGTAAATTGTTCATTAGTTCTATTTTACAGATTTTACTAACTACGACATCGTGTTTGACTCTGCATTATAGAGGGTAAAAAAAGTAAGAGGTATCATCACATATGGGGAGAACTAGGAGAAATTCAAGCTGTAAATTATTATTCAAAAACCCGTCTGAGTTCGGCACTAGTGCACCTACAATGTATGTTTTGAATATATACCTAGTCAGGTCATAAGTATTGTCACACAGTAAAAACTTTTCTTTTAGAATGCTGGCCACAAAAAAGTTTATTGAATTAGAATTTCGAATTGTTCATGAAAATAAAAATGTATAACTTTTAGAATTTTACTCATTTTTAAATATGGAGTGGACGCTTAAAGAAGACCGTGTTGCAGTTATTGCGTTGCATCGTTGCGGTTACACGCTAATTCAAATTTTTAACATACTGAAAAATTTGAATATTGCCAAAAGATTCGTTTATCGTACCATCAAACGATACAATGAAGACTCTAGTGTAGATGACAGGTCAAGAAGTGGTCGCCCTCGGTCTGTTAGGACTCCAGCAGTGATAAAAGCTGTGAAGGCACGAATTCAAAGAAATCCCAAACGTAAGCAGAAACTGTTGGCCCTTCAGATGGGGTTAAGCAGAACCACGGTGAAAAGGGTGTTAAATGAAGACTTAGGGCTTCGGGCATATCGAAGAAAAACAGGACATCGTTTGAATGCTCGTCTAATGGACCTGAGACTGAAGAGATGCCGCGCTTTGTTGAAGCGGTACGCGGGAAAAAAATATCGGGAAATTCTTTTTTCGGATGAAAAAATGTTTACCGTAGAAGAGAGCTACAACAAACAAAATGATAAGGTGTACGCACACAGTAGTGAAGAAGCGAGCAACCGTATTCCGCGTGTCCAACGAGGTCATTTTCCATCCTCGCTCATGGTATGGTTGGGAGTTTCTTATTGGGGCTTAACAGAGGTACATTTTTGTGAGAAAGGTGTAAAAACGAATGCTGTTGTGTATCAAAATACAGTCCTGACGAACCTTGTGGAACCTGTTTCTCATACCATGTTCAATAACAGGCACTGGGTATTCCAACAAGATTCGGCGCCAGCTCATAGAGCGAAGAGCACACAAGACTGGCTGGCGGCGCGTGAAATCGACTTCATCCGGCACGAAGACTGGCCCTCCTCCAGTCCAGATTTGAATCCGTTAGATTACAAGATATGGCAACACTTGGAGGAAAAGGCGTGCTCAAAGCCTCATCCCAATTTGGAGCCACTCAAGACATCCTTGATTAAGGCAGCCGCCGATATTGACATGGACCTCGTTCGTGCTGCGATAGACAACTGGCCGCGCAGATTGAAGGCTTGTATTCAAAATCACGGAGGTCATTTTGAATAAACTTTAATGTCATAAGAATCTATGTTTTGTTAAGTTCATTTTGGTATACGAATGGTTACATAATTAATAAACTTGTTACAATTATTTTACATTAAACATGTGACAGAATTTATGACCTGACTAGGTATGTATAGCTGTAACTGACGAACACTGAGTTGAAAATTCTCTATCCCACTATAATCGTGAAAGGTGACCAAACAACCCACCCCAGCTACGTGGTAGGGCTCCACGCCCATCGGGATGGCAACCACCCTTGCTCTTAAGTATGCCGCCATAGTAAATTTGTATTGTGTTCCGGCATTAGTGACCCAATATCCTATACCCTTACGGGACAGCAGCATGTTCGTTGCAAACATCCATAGGCGACGGTAACTGCTAAATTCTAAGTGGACCGTCAGCCATTACTCGTCATTTTTTATTGCTGTGTAACAACAATAAAAAAAAATATGTTTTCCTCTAAAATTTACACTATAGCGATTGTGATAACATTCCAATTTAGTGATTTTAACGGACACTTTTCAAACACAAATATTCTCTGTTTTTAGGTTGTTGTCACAACTCTATCTTGATGTTAATATCTACAGTGCTCTCTCCGTGATCTTAATCCTATAAAAATGGGGATTGACTAAACACAAACTTATACTATCTTACAGAATTCTTGTATATTTTTTATTGCTGAAGAACAGCAGACTGGCTGATGGCCCACTTAACAGTAAGTAGGTACCGTTGCCTATGGACGTATTTGCGACGCTATGGGGACCGAGAACACGCTGCTGTCCCATAGGGGTACAGGAACCAAGGTCACTAATGCCGGAATACAACACAAGGTTATTATGGCGGCATAATAATATAAATAATATAAAGCGGCATAAAGTTTCGTTTACAGACGAATTACTACTTCTTAATTTATGCCAATATAATGGGGTTATGAATAAGTACGGTAAAATTCTTGACTTAGTTTTGTCGAATGAAAGTGTTGCGGTGGCCGAATGTCCGGATCCTTTAGTTCCTATAGATCATTATCATCCTGCACTTTTGATTAGTACAAACTTCATCGACTTCAAAAAGCTTGATACCGCACCGAGGACCAAATATTTATTTGATAAAGGTGACTTTGACTCTATTAACACGGATATTTCAAATGTAGATTGGAATAATACCTTCTCGAAATTATCAGTTGATGAAGCAGTAACATTCTTCAATAAATTTGTTCATGACGCTCAAAATAAATACGTACCTACTAAATCTATTAATAATAAATATTACCCGATATGGTATAATAACTCTCTTAAAAGGGTAATAAAAGAAAAATATAAATATTTAAGAAAATATAAAACATATGGTAACAAGTCTGATGAACTATCTTTCAAAGTTTTGCGTGAACGAGTCAAAGTCTTGGAATCTAACTGTTATCAAAGCTACTTAAATCTAACCGAAAAATCTATCACGACTAATCCCAAATACTTTTGGAGCTTTGTGAAGAATCGCTCTAAATCAAATGCTATGCCTAGCTGTTTAAAATATAATGAAAATTATTTTGATTGTGGCGAATCTATTTGTAATGCTTTTTCGTCCTACTTTCAGTCAACTTTTCTTAGTAGTTCATCTAACAATTATAACTCCTTCAATGATTCTACAAATATGAATAGCCCTATTTCTGAAGTTACAGGAGACATCAATACCATTTATATAAACCCCAATGAGGTAAAATTTTTATTACAAAAATTAGATGTCTGTAAATCGGCTGGTCCTGATAATATTTCCCCTAGATTTATTACCAGATGTGCGACATTTGTTGCTCTGCCATTATCTCTTTTATTTACAAAGTCAATATCATCTGGGATTGTGCCACAGCTATGGAAATCTGCATTTATAACTCCTGTACATAAAAAAGGCTCTAAGTCTGAAATAACAAACTACAGACCTATATCAAAGCTCTGTATTGTGGCCAAAGTCTTTGAAAAAATAATATACAATCAGGTCTATCGTTCTTTATCCAACACCTTTAGTCCTTATCAACACGGTTTTTTGAGAGGTAGATCAACTGTTACTAATTTAGTTTTGCTCAATGACTATATAACCCTAAATATGGACAGGGGAAAACAAGTCGACGTCATATACACAGATTACAGCAAGGCATTTGATCGTATTAAGCACAGTACCCTTCTTTGTAAGCTTGAGAATATGGGCATTCGCGGAGATCTGCTGAGATGGTTTTCTTCTTATATTGAAAATAGATCGCAGGCTGTCGTCTTGAATAGTTATATATCGAGTTGGGTGAAGATTCCAAGTGGAGTTCCACAGGGCTCCTTGCTCGGACCTCTTCTTTTTATCATTTATGTCAATGACATTGAGCACTGCCTGCGAACATCTAAGCTATTGTGCTTTGCAGACGACATGAAAATCTTTACCACCATATCTTCTGTCGATGATATGTATGCTCTTCGGGATGACTTACTGCGTCTTGAACACTATTGCTCTATCAACCAACTAGATCTAAATCCTCTTAAATGCTCCCTCGTAACTTTCACACGAAAAGAGAATTTCATTTTTACTAATTATACACTATCTGGTCAGGTCTTACCAAGGTCTAACGGCATCCGTGACTTAGGTGTGTATCATGATAATAAGCTAGCGTTCGACGTCCACATTGATAATATCGTCAGGAAAGCCTCTCAGACCCTGGGTTTTATTATGCGAATTTCGAATTGTTTTAATGAGATTAAAACTTTAAAAATTTTATACTGCACTTATGTCAGAAGTCACTTAGAATACGCATCTCAAATATGGAACCCTCGATATCACAAATACATTGACCGCATAGAAAGTATACAAAAGCGGTTCGTCCGGTATTTATGCTTTAGAATAAAGACCCACTATTCTAGCGAATTATATTTGGACCTCTGTAAGAAGTTTCATCTTTTACCACTTAAGGATCGACGAGATATAGCTGACTGTACACTTCTTTTAAAAATCATTTCGTCTGATATAGATTGCCCAGATTTATTAAGCAAAATCAACTTTAACGTTCCGGCCAAGTCTGTGCGTGTCAATTCTCCAATAAATATACCTTTCAGTTCTACCAACTATAGGCAAAATGCATTCCTAGTGCGAGCAAGTAACTATTTAAATAATGTCAGTAAGCAGCATAATGTTGACCCATTTGGGATCAGTATTTCGGGAGCCAAGCGGTGTCTAAGTAATAAATTTTTCTGTGACTAGTTCTATAGTGTAATGCAGATTTGCATATCTGCGTGTTAGTTATTCAAGATATTATTCGTGAAAACCTGTAATTGGCTGTCTGATAATAATTTCAAGTATTTTTTCATGTGTATTAGCTGTAGGTTTTCCATCATTAAATAAATAAATAAATAAATAATTAAGACCAAGGGTGGTTGCCATCCAAGCGGGCTTGAAGTCCTATGACGTAGCTAGGGTGGGTTGTTTTGTCGCCATTTACGACAGGCCGACCTCAGCCGCAGGGTTTAGTATTCTTACTCCGCCCCTGAACGGAGAAAAGTACATATACGAAGAGCGGCTGATAAGTTCACGGCCTAAGGTATTTTATGAAAGAATTTTTTATATAGTCTCCCTCAAATATACTACACTTCTCACATATGGCACACAATGCCTTTAAACCACTCAAAAATATTCTTTGTCCTTAAAATGAAGATCTACGAAATCTGCGGCCCCGTAAGTCCTTTTTCAGTTTGGAAAACCTGGTGTCTTTCAAGACCTGCCTCGCAACACGCGCGGTGTGAACGGGCGCATTGTCTTGCAAAAACAACACCCCGTGCGCTTGCTTTTTTCTCGTTTCTGCACAACAGCCTCACGAGCCTGAATCTCCAAATTGGTATAATATTGACCGTTTATTGTATGTAGATCCTTTCGGTTGGTAATCTATTACTAAAATTCTTTCGCTATCCCAGAAGATAGGCGACATTAGCTTGGACGCCGATTTTTCCATTTTAAATTTCTTTGGTGGCCTTTCTCATTTTTTAATCCATTGCATCGACTCTTGTTTGGACTCCGGATCATGCTGGCAAATTCACGTTCCATCTACAGTGACGATCCGATCATATATTGTCAATGTTATTGTCAGCTAGCGTCTAAAAATCCTTGCAGCTCTCTAGTCGTCGTTGCTTGTCGAACGGTGTGAGCATTCTCAGTACCCAGCGCGCGCAAATATTTTTCATGTGTAAAGTTTGATGTAAAATTTCACCAACTTATTCTTTACTGATCAGAAGTTATTCAGCTATCTGCCATAATATAATTCTTCTGTCGGCCAGTACTAATTTTTCTATTTTTTGAACAGTTTCTTCGGTCACTACCGTGACAAGGCGGCCCGCGCGGGTATCATCTTCACATATTATCTCTCAGCCTTGTTGAAATAAGCGGGCCCATTTTTTCACCATTGTATATGAAAGCACAAATTTTGAAGAATCGATGATATTACTTCAAAATGTTTTTTTTACGATACCTGAAATTATGACCTAAAATTTGATTACTTACGGGTTATTTTTATACTACCACTGAATCCCGTATTTAGGAGTAACGATATACGATATCATTAGTCAACGTTAAGTCCAGTTGAGGCCGCGAACATATCAACCGACTCTCCTATGTACTGTTTTGAGGAATAATAAACAAAAAGGGGCCCGATTGATCACATTTATATTAAAGCTATTCACTTGATACTTTTTTATATAGCTTGAATAACTGACAAAAAATTCACTATATACCAAAAACAAAGTTACCTCATCATCAAAGGCGTCGGGGTCGGCCATCTTGACAGTTTTTTTGGCGGGAATTTCGAAAGATCTTCAAATGGAATTGGCAATAATGCACATTATTGGTGTTCGCCGGTCACAGAGGCACTTCACACATAATCCGATTTCAAGTTCTGGAACAATAAAAATTATATATAAAATAACTATATGTATAGCGAATGTATACAAATTCTGCAGTACCTAAAATTCTATTTTAACAATGTGAGATTTAATTAATTGTAAAAGCCTATAAAATCTTAATGTTCGGCTCGGGCCTAGTCGGAACAGGCAGTATATCCGCCACGCTTGTACAAGGCAGTTCGGCGAGCTATACACACCAGTGAACTCGGTATGGACGGTTCTAATGGTGTTTTTCTTCACCGTCAGTACGTAGTAATTATTTAACAAATGCAAAGCAGTGCATGCCATTGTGGGATTCGAACCCAACCTAGAGAAGACTTGTTTTCGAATGAAATTCTACCAAGCTACTAAGACTTAATTACATCTATTGTGTATATATACATATTCGTAAACTGCGACCTCTAGCGTCGTTTAAGCCGTTTTTAATTAAATCATCCTGCATTTAATCCCAGCCCGCTTTGTTACCGCACTTAAATTAATTTAATTTGTTTAATTTCATTCCGTTTAAGTCGTTTCATTAATTTTAAACAATTCTAAGAGAGATTAAGTGTTGTTTATTTAATTGTAAATCTTAGCTACAAGGGATTACATGAGTTATCCCAGATTTTTATCGCCCTAATTAAGACGTAGTACATAAACTAGACTGGGGCCTGTAGTTATTGGTTGGTGGTTATTTTGGGGTTATAAAGACAGGAAGACTTCTGTCACTTCATGGAACAAAGGATAATCATTTTTAGATGGCACAGACAAAATCTACTTTTTTTTGCTCGAGGTTAAGAAGGGGTAGTAGCATTTTGGAAGAATGTTGACACAAAATTGCATAAATATTCTAAAACAATTCTAAAGTAGATTTGATTCGTTGAAGTAGATTTGGTATAAAGTATGGTGTGTGCCCTTGCACTGACTTCTCTATTGCATACGGAGATGTGGTTACCTCATTTTGATCAATTAGCGGCTCTTGTTTCTATAGAGCATCATCATCTCTTGCCACTCGACAATAGCACTACAGTAGGTATGAGAGTGGTATTTTTGCTGGCAATAAGCGCGGCAATCGTAATATTCCAAAGTACATTTTTGGGATTAATTAGAATAGGCAGGTATAGTTCAATCAGAATTTTCCTAGTTGTCAAATTGTAATAATAATATTGAGTATTTCTAAAGATACCCGTGGTCTTTTATCTGTGCAGGGGCGGAGAAAGAATACTAACCTCTGCGGCCGAGATCCGCCTGTCGTAAAAGGCGACAAAACAACCCACTTGGTAGGACCCCAAGCCCGTCTGGATGGCGACTACCTTTGATCTTAAGCATGCCGCCATAATAACCTTGTGTTATGTTCCGGCATTAGTGACCCAAGTTCCTGTACCCTTATGAGACAGCAGTCTGTTCGTGATGCCACTGGCGCTGAAAACACCCATAGGCGACGGTAACTGCTAAATTCTAAGCGGGCCGTCAGCCTGTCTGCTGTCCCACAGCAATAAAAAAAAATCTATTATTTTTATGCATAACACAAGTTTCTTCACAAACCAGGAGATATTGAACGTGTAAATTAAGGTACTCGTACTGTTTTACCTAGTAGAAAGCATGTCGGACGTGAGAAACAAGCAATCAGGTCGCGAAATCTCTAAGCCACAAATAGCTATATGTCATCTATGTTATCGATATATGTATTTATGTTATATTGTATAAAATATGTTTTTATTTATGTATATATATATATATATATATATATATATATATATATATATATATATATATATATATATATATATATATATATATATATATATATATATATATTTTTTTTTTGTTTACCTTATGTTAGCCACCACCTCCATAATCATACTTATTATCAATCATTACTGACATAGGGTTGCCTGGAAGAAATTGCTCTAAGCGATAAGGCCACCCATTGTTCAGTAGCTTGTAAGTTTATTTCATTTTCTTGTATATATATTTAAGGTGAACAATAAAGAGTTTTCATTCATTCATTCATTCATAGTTGTCATGTTATATCAGTTGAGTAATACCACACTCTACAAGCATTCTGCTGCTTACAATGAAAAAAGTTGGCGTTGTGTGAATTTTTACAGTATTTTTATCCTATTTTTTTAATGCTGTAGGACAGCAGACAGGCTAACGGCCCACTTAGAATTTAGCAGTTACCGTCGCCTATCGGAGTTAGCAATGCCACTCGCGAACACGCTGCTGTCCCATAAGGGTACACGAACTTGCATACCTAAGACCAAAGGTGGTCGCCAGCTAGACGGGCTTGGGGCCCTACCACATAGCTAGGGTGAGTTGTTTTGTCGCTTTTTACGGCAGGCCGACCCCGGCTGCAGAGGAATTTACAAGGATACAAATATATACTATGGATACTTCTCAATCATGCCAAAACAGCTGAACTAAATTTGCTGCAATTTATTACAGAACTAGTTTAGCTGTGTAATCTAGTGTCATACATAGTCAAATATTTATCACGGCAAAAAAATTTATACGATAGAAGTCGTGATAGCTTACAGCTGCTACACGCATATTAATTATTGCTGAGGAACAACAAACAGGCTAACGGCCCATTTAATATTAAGTAGTTACTGTCGTCTATGGATGTTTGCAACGCCAGTACCACCGCTAACACACTACCGTCTACATAAGTGACCAAGGACTTGATCATTTATGCCGGAAGACAAGGTTGTACTGCATATCTAGAGACCAGGGTTGATTGTCGTCCAGACGAGCTTGAGGCCTTACCACCTAGCTAGACTAATTATGACGCCTTTTACCATAAGATGCCTTCGGCCGTAGTGTTCAGTGTTCTCACTCTACCCCCATATGAAACAGCTCCAACAAACTTCAATACAAACATCATTAAAACTAACAAAAAGCTTTCTCAAAGTTAGAACTCGTTATAAAACATTGAATAAAAGATACTGTAAATGCAGACGGGTCTTGGAACAACTCCTACACAATACATGAATTATTTAAATTTCACCTCTCTTTGCTGCTTACAGGAGTTATATAAGTCTATCTCGCTCTAAATGGGTATACATAATGACTTATGCAGGCTTTACTAGCATTTCCTCAAGAAGGCTATGGTTTTAAGCAACAGTAAATTTTGTAAATTAATAAAATTTGTTTTTTTTTATTGGTGAGGAACAGCAGACAGGCTAACAGCCCACTTAATAGTAAGCAGTTACTGTCGCCTATGGGTGTTTGCAACGTGATTTGGAATCGCGAACACGCTGCTGTCCCATAAGGGTACAGGAACTTGGGTCACTAATGCCGGAACACAACACAAGGTTATTGTGGCGGCATTCTTATATATAAAGGGTGGTTGCCATCCAGACAGCTAAGGCTGTTTTGTTGCCTTTTACGACATGTATTTTTCTATCCGTGCAGGGGCGGAGGCCTCTGACCTCTGCGGCTGGGGTCGGCCTGTCGTAAAAGGCAACAAAATAACCCTAGCTACGTGGTAGGGCCCCATGCCCGTCTAGATGGCGACCACCTTTGGTCTTAAGTATGTCGCCATAGTAACCTTGTGTTGTGTTCCGGCATTAGTGACCCAAGTTCCTGTACCCTTATGGGACAGCAGCGTGTTCGCGATTCCAAATCACGTTGCAAACACCCATAGGCGACGGTAACTGCTAAACTCTAAGCGGGCCGTCAGCCTGTCTGTTGTCCTAAAGCAATAAAAAAAGGCCAAGCCCGACCGTAGATGTTAATATTCTAACTCTACCCCTGCACGGAGGAAAACTGCATCTACGTATATTGTTATATTTTTTGCTATCGTACGTCAAGCATTAATTGTGATAGATTTAATAATTAGCACAGGAAGTTCAGAGGCTTCGTACGTAAAAAAAAATTACACCAACGAATGCGTATATTGCTATAAAAAGATCTTTGAATTTAAACGCAAATAAATTCAAATTAAATTTATTTGCTGTATACATGATGTAACATGTTGTATAATGGTCATATTGATGTCTGTACATATTAAAGTGTCCGCATGTAACATATTTATCTATAAGACGTGCAAATAACTAACTCTACGACGGCCGACTGTAAAGTCGGATCGTAAGATCCGATATGTGACGGCCAGCGGCGGCCGCAACAGTACACCGACTAAACCCTTGTTGTCACCTAAAGCGTTACGTGAGACTTCTACTGTACCCATTATGACAAACACAAAAACATAGGCATTAATAAGTACTGCCGAAAAAAGTATACATTTATTATTATTTTTTTGGTCTCGGGGAAAAACCACTCTTGACGGGTTCCCCCGGCCCGGTCCCCGGTCGGTCCCCACCGAGGGATATGTGGGACTCCGGGAAAGATGTTCAACATCCGACTACCCACTAAAAAATTCCGCTGTTCTCCTATCGCCTACGCCCGGGCTTACGGATATATGGCCTGCCGGTCGCCCGCCCTTTGTCTTAAGGCGGGCCCCTTCTTAAGGGTTGGCGCCAGGGGGTCAGGATTTCGTCCCCCAGTGCTCTCCTAAATCAACAGTTGAGGGGGGCCACGGAACAGCACGCAGCCCTCACCCTTGCGGCAATAGGGCGGGCGGCGGGTCCTCCCTCAAGGGTCCGCCTGCGGCCGCTTTTTACAGCGGCCGGAGGTCGTTAGTTGCCCTCCGGCGCCGCCGACGTGGCCTGCGTTGGCGGCAGGGGAGTGTGGTGGTCGACTCCCGCTCCCGCTCCACTGCCTCCTTTGCGGACATGACTGCCTCGCAGAAGGAGGCGACGGCCGTCCATCCAGGATCGCCCCCGACCATGGATAGAACCAGGGCCGGGAGCGACAGGTCCGCGCCGATTTGGGCGACGAGGGCACGGCGCTCTTCGCGCCACGCAGAGCACACGGCGACAGTATGGTCCACCGTGTCCTCCTCGTCGCCCGCGCCACAGTGGTGGCACCCCGACGTTATCTATGCCCGCCCTATGCGGCACAGGTACCTCCCGAAGCAACCGTGCCCCGAGAGGACCTGCGTCAGGCGGAAGGTCAGGGCGCCGTGATGCCTTTCCAGCCATTCGGCCAGGACGGGCCTCACCGCTTCGACGGAGGCGAGGCCCGCGCTGGGGTGCGCGAGGCGCTCCTATCATTCCAGAAAAATAAAAGTATATTTAGGTCAACTGAAAGAAGTGATTTGAAAGCAATGGTTACATCACGATATTATTGTACTATATGGAACAACTTTTCTCTCTGATGTATTCTTGCATGTGGTGTGTGTGTGTGTTTTTTTTATTGCTGAAGAAGAGCAGACAGGTTGACGGCCCACTTAATAGTAAGCAGTTTCCGTCACCTATGTATGTTTGCGACGCTAGGGGTACCGCGAACACGCTGCTGTCGGCATTACTGAAACTGTAACCAGGTCACTAATGCCCAAACACAACAGAAGGTTATTATGGCGGCATACTTAAGATCAAGGGCGGTTGCCATCCCAAAGGGGTATTTTGCGACAGGCCGACCCCAGCCGCAGGGGTTAGTACTCTTACTTCACCCCTAGATGGAGATGAAGAAGAGTGTACTATTATACCTAGTCAGGTCATAAATTCTGTCACATGTTTAATGTAAAATAATTGTAACAAGTTTATTCATTATGTAACCATTCATATACCAAAATGAACTTAACAAAACATAGATTCTTATGACATTAAAGTTTATTCAAAATGACCTCCGTGATTTTGTATACAGGCCTTCAATCTGCGCGGCCAGTCGTCTATCGCAGCACGAACGAGGTCCATGTCAATATCGGCGGCTGCCTTAATCAAGGATGTCTTGAGTGACTCCAAATTGGGATGAGGCTTTGAGCACGCCTTTTCCTCCGAGTGTTGCCATGTCTTGTAATCTAACGGATTCAAATCTGGACTGGAGGAGGGCCAGTCTTCGTGCCGGATGAAGTCGATTTCACGCGCCGCCAGCCAGTCTTGTGTGCTCTTCGCTCTATGAGCTGGCGCCGAATCTTGTTGGAATACCCAGTGCCTGTTATTGAACATGGTATGAGAAACAGGTTCCACAAGGTTCGTCAGGACTGTATTTTGATACACAACAGCATTCGTTTTTAAACCTTTCTCACAAAAATGTACCTCTGTTAAGCCCCAATAAGAAACTCCCAACCATACCATGAGCGAGGATGGAAAATGACCTCGTTGGACACGCGGAATACGGTTGCTCGCTTCTTCACTACTGTGTGCGTACACCTTATCATTTTGTTTGTTGTAGCTCTCTTCTACGGTAAACATTTTTTCATCCGAAAAAAGAATTTCCCGATATTTTTTTCCCGCGTACCGCTTCAACAAAGCGCGGCATCTCTTCAGTCTCAGGTCCATTAGACGAGCATTCAAACGATGTCCTGTTTTTCTTCGATATGCCCGAAGCCCTAAGTCTTCATTTAACACCCTTTTCACCGTGGTTCTGCTTAACCCCATCTGAAGGGCCAACAGTTTCTGCTTACGTTTGGGATTTCTTTGAATTCGTGCCTTCACAGCTTTTATCACTGCTGGAGTCCTAACAGACCGAGGGCGACCACTTCTTGACCTGTCATCTACACTAGAGTCTTCATTGTATCGTTTGATGGTACGATAAACGAATCTTTTGGTTATATTCAAATTTTTCAGTATGTTAAAAATTTGAATTGGCGCGTAACTGTAACGATGCAACGCAATAACTGCAACACGGTCTTCTTTAAGCGTCCACTCCATATTTAAAAATGAGTAAAATTCTAAAAGTTATACATTTTTATTTTCATGAACAATTCGAAATTCCAATTCAATAAACTTTTTTGTGGCCAGTATTCTAAAAGAAAAGTTTTTACTGTGTGACAATACTTATGACCTGACTAGGTAATTATTATATAAAATTTTGTTAACAAATTTTACTTTGGGTTCATGTATCAACAAATACGGCCTATGCATTATCGTAACATGTAACGCTCGCCAAGTGAGCATAGCAGTGACATGTTGATCTCTCTTGCTTAGTCTAATTGAGCCGACTTCACCCAAAAGAACGATACACAGCCGAGTGTGACGGCTCACTCTTATTTGATACCCATTAAATAAAGTGCTCGGCGCACTTAAAGAAATTTTCATATCTAAAATATTTCTTAAAGGCATGTCAGGTTAAGCCTTAAGGGGCATGACTAAAGATAACAGAGTCAAATTAACAAGGGATGTTATTGTAAGTTAATTAAATGTAAATAACACTAGTATGAAATGTGAAAGGGCTGTTGTTATTTTATTATAATTTTCTATAACCGATAGAGACAACCCTGAAACCAATTTTAACTGAGCAGTAAATAAAGATACAAGTGACATTTTATTAGGCTGAATGTATTTTACGATTAAAATTTGAATTATTATCTTTTATTATGTTTATATAACAAAACACTATGGCCTGGGCGGGCGTAGTATAGTTTTATGACTAGATTGGGCGGTTATCTGATTTGTTGCAGGAATTTTACTGCCGTGGAGAAGCTGTCCCTGCATGCTGATACAGGATAACGGCTTACTATAGAATAGCAGTTACCGTTGCCTACGGATGTTTACGACACTTTATTAGGCCTTTGTACAATTAGTATTCTTAATCACACATTAAATTAGTCAGTAGGTAGACATTAATACATTCAACTATCAACCAAAATTGTGGCCAAACTCCAAAACAACACGTATCATATAACACTTTCTTCTCTTTCTTCTAGGAATTTGGCCGAAGCTTTCATATCTGGGACTAAGCTATTGAGTATTAATTTAGCCTTAAATTGCCTAATACTTTGGGCGCGTCGCAGCGAAATGGTACACTCGGAGATTAAACTAGAGGTATCGATGGCACGCATCGCTTAGGTAGTTTTTCTCACCTATTGTGCATAGTATAGTATAATTGCCACGTATCCACTGTAATAAAACGACCCCAGTTCGATCAAAACTGAATTCTTATAAAAAAATTTGTATATGTATCCGCATCTACCTACATATTTAAATATTTTTATTTATCACTAAGCCGACGGTAAAAGAAAACCTGCTTACCGAAGTTACGGGTATGTCAAACTCGTTGATGTGCCTTGGACAAGCGTAGCGGGTATACTGTTCGTTCCCTCAACGGGAAGGTTCAAGCCCAGCTGTGGAATGTTATGGTTTAACAGTGCCACGTCAGAACTGCGGGGGGGGGACCAACGCGTGTATGTGCGGTTCTGCACCCTGCTACTGCAACTACTAGCTGGCACAGGATAGTCAGGGTGGTCACGGTGGCATACCCATAGAAAACCCCGGTCATATAGTAGAGCCTTTCTGGGCTGCAGGAACAACTTTTGATCATTGCTCTGCGACGCACCCGATTCCCGAGTAACACTTTCGCGACCGATACCTCCGAAGGGATACCTCCGCGATCTTGTATTATAAAATGCTATAATTTGCCTTAGATATCTGTCGACTATAGTAAAAGCGACAAATATTTATTTCCCGTCTTTTACGATTACAAAAGAATCACTACTCACGACCAATAACTATGTGTACCAATAGACATAAAACGTTTTCCTATTCTAAAAACGTTTTTAAAGTGAATTGAATATAAATTTGCTTCAATAGATTTTATTACTTCAGCGGTATCCGAAAGCTATGTAATGAATTATGCAAAGGTAAGCTGAATCGATGGAAAGTTCAATCATCAATTCGAGTACTCACTGAACCAGTTATTTTTAGAATGTAACAAATCCGTGAAGAAATAAAAAAAAGGATTGCTGTTGTTTAAGAAGCGGTATAAGCTGAATAGAAGACTGAAAGTTCTGTCTGTATCGATGGTGTACAACAGTTTTGTGCAGGGACGGAGTAAGAATACTGACCCCTGTGGCCGGGGTGGGCCTATCGTAAAAGGCACCAAAATAACTCTACTCAAGTGGTAGAGCCACAAGCCCATCTGGATGACAACCACCCGTAGTCTTCATGCGGTCCGGTTCCCTATGCGAACTAGTGTGACAAACATCCCCAGGCGACGGTAACTGCTTACTATTCGTAAACCTTTTAACTACACTGCATTGCAGTTACAAAATAAGTAGCAGAGCTCTTGTGTTATGGGTACTAGACAACTGATATACTTCTGTTTTGACAGTCCGGCGTACATGGTCGCTACACTACGGAGACAGCAAAAAAATCGAGTCTCATAAAACCTTAAAGTTATTAGGAGCACAAAAACGAAACGGTTAATTCGTTACAATATTCTCTCAAAGAAAACACTTACAAACCTATTGTTTCCAACGCATATATGGATAAGAATTTCCCTACCCTCGAGCAAGTGATGTATCGACTGGAATAAAGGGGATTATGTAAATCAGCTCCCGGCACCAAATATTTATGATTTGTGCCTCGATTTCGAGTTACGATAACCTATATGATACTAAATGTATATACCTTCCTGAATGTCTGATGAAATTATTTTATCAAATGCTATAAGTATTTTTATCCGTGCAGGGGCGGAGAAAGAACAAAAGAACCCACCCTAGCTACGTGATACCTCGTCTGGATGGCGACCACCTTCGGTCTTAAGTATGCCGCCATAATAACCTTGTGTTGTGTTCCGGCATTAGTGACCCAAGTTCCTGTACCCTTATGGGACAGCAGCGTGTTCGCGATGCCACTGGCGTTGCAAACACCCATAGGCGACGGTAACTGCTAAATTCTAAGCGGGCCGTCAGCCTGTCTGCTGTTCTACAGCAATAAAAAAAATATATATAAGTATTTTTATCCGTGCAGGGGCGGAGAAAGAATACTAACCTCTGAGGCTGTGGTCGGCCTGTCGTAAAAGGCGACAAAAGAACCCACCCTAGCTACGTGATACCTCGTCTGGATGGCGACCACCTTTGGTCTTAAATATGCCGCCATAATAATCTTGTGTTGTGTTCCGGTATTAGTGACCCAAGTTCCTGTACTCCTATAGGACAGCAGCGTGTTCGCGATGCCACTGGGGTTGCAAACACCCATAGGCGACGGTAACTGCTAAAATCTAAGCGGGCCGTCTGCCTGTCTGCTGTCCAAAAGCAATAAAAAAAATTAACGCATTTGGACGGACACTTTTCATGCACAGATATCGTCGGCTTAATTATCAGAATGCGTAACTCCAAAATTATTAAAATATCGAAAAAATACTTTTAATATCATCTAGTCGTATTTTTAAGCCTGTCTATTTGGGTTACTTCGTCCTACGAAAATATGGCTAATTTGTTATGAATCAGATAATTTTATGAGTAAAATAATCTCCTATTTATCTAAAGTTTAATTTTAAAGTAAATTAAAAGTTTATCTAAATGGAGTTACGCATTCTGATAATTAAGCCGACGATATAGTTATATAACCTCTACGTTATATAATTTCACGTTAAATAAAATTATTACTAGATGTGCCCGCGACTCCGTCCGCGTGGAATAGTGACTTTGGACAGCATTTTTTGGATATGTGCGGTCAACATAAATTAGAAATAAAACCTACAAAGTCCAGCCTAAGCTGAACCCTATTTCATATGATTGATGATATAAATCTGAGGTCAACTTAAATTGGAAATAAAAAATTTCTAATCTTATAATTTTTAACAAACCCTATTTTTTTATATAATAATACCCTAAGTTACTCCTTGTTACATCAGCTATCTGCCAGTGAAAGTTCCTTCAAAATCGGTGCAGCCATTTCAGAGATTAGCTGGAACAAACAGACAGACAGACAAAAATTGTAAAAAATGTTGTTTTGGTATATGTACCGTGTATACGTCCGAATGCACTTAGTAAAAAGCGGTTATTTTAATATAACAAACAGACCCTTCAATTTTATTTATTTGTATAGATTATCCAAAATAATTTACATGGCTTTGACATTAAATTAAACAAATGGTAAAATTTCCAATATGGGCTACATTTTCCTTAACTCCGAACTCCAGTGTGCACAGAATTACACATCAATAACAGGCAATAAATAACTCAAGTGGACCGGCAAAGGAGGGCGCCACCAATTTCTCGGGACTAAAACTAGTAACGAAATTACCCATGTTATCGGCAATATATAGTATTTATCGTAACATTAACAGTTGCCTTTTAGAAGTTATATTTTTTTGGCGCGTTTGAAAAAAAATCCATACTAATATTATAAATGCGAAAGTAACTCTGTCTGTCTGTCTGTCTGTTCCTCTTTCACGCCTAAACGGCTGAACGGATTTTGATGAAATTTGGTATGGTGATAGATGATAACCTAGAAATGGTCATAGGCTATAAATGTGAGTATTTACCATCGTTCTTAGGGGGTAGGCAGTAGGCAGATAACTAAATTGAGTTAGTGATTTTTTGTGCTTATCCGGTATCTATGAGAATCGGCCAACATCTATTTTTCATCCCCCTAAATGTTAGGGGTGACCCACCCCCAAAAAATTTTTTTTAATTTTTTGACATTTTATTATTTATATGGCAGAACAACGTTTGCCGGGTCAGCTAGTATGATATATTTTTTTATGATGCACGGGCACACCGACATAGAAGTTAGCTGATAACTGTCTCTCAAGGGAAAATTCATAACTATATTAACCATGATAAATCTACAACACCGTAACCGCCGTTCTTTAAACATGTCATAATAACCATGTGTTTTTTTATTTATTGCTGTAGGACAGCAGACAGGCTGACGGCCCGCTTAGAATTTAGCAGTTACCGTCGCCTATGGGTGTTTGCAACAGTGGCATCGTGAACACACTCCTGTCCCATAAGGGTACAGGAACTTGGGTCACTAATGCCGTAATACAATACATGGTTATTAGTCGCCATCCAGACGGGCTTGAAGTCCTACCACGTAGAAAAACCACGTACAACGTGTATTGTGTTTGGTTTAAGTAAACCAGGATCCAGGTCCTCTACGCAAAAAGCGTGTTAACCGTGCCCCTGAGGTTGCGAACTCCCATAGGCGACGGTAACTGCTTACTATTAAGTAGGCTATCAGTCTGCGGTTTCATAGCAATAAAAAAACCATGTTATAATTTTTGAGTAACGCCATCTATCGGTGATTTCGATAACTTAATTTCTTCTATTTTAAATAAAAACATGGTAGTAAAAATCGAAGTTACAGGCGCCATTACTGTTATTTACTGGTGGTGAAGGAAGACATCGTGGGGATAATTGCACACCGGTTGCATCAGCCAATCCATTTCAGCTGAAATGAATTTATTTACAAATCGAAAACAGTATAAATAATATATCAGCTGTTTAATACCTATAACAAATTTTCTCTTTGCAGGGGCGGGTCACTAACCCCCACGGCCGAGGACGGCCTGTCGTAAAAAGCGACAAAACAACCCTAGCTACGTGGTAGGACCCCAAGCCCATCTGGATGGCGCCCACCTAGGGTCTTAAGTATGTCGCTATTATAACCTTGTGTTGTGTTCCGGCATTAATGACGCAGGTTCTTGTACCCCTATGGGACGCGTACATTTATAGGCGACAAAAACTGCTTTTTACAACTGACAAGCAATAAAAAATCGATTTTTCTATGACGCTAGATGGCGCTTAAATATATGTCACGCACAGAACTCCGTGGGCATTTAAATGAATATGTATTTCCTAATATAAAATGACCGATGGCCATAAATTTGTTCCTCGTACAAGTCGGTCTTGTTTACTGGGGTCTGTCTCATACATTTGTAGCTATTTTCGTTCATTAATTGTAAATATAAACAGCGCACTTTATTATTAAATCATGGAATCCTGGAACTAAGTTTTATTACAAACAACTAAGAAGACCTCCGAAGAAGAACTCTGCCTCAACAACAAACCTATTGGAGGCCAGGAACCCCTGCACCTCCAAACATTACTTAAATTATTCGTATGTATGGCTTTCGATCGTTTTTCATCCGTTTTGTAACTCTTCTTACAATACAATTGTACAATGCCGGTCACGAACCGAGAGTACACCGTACAATAGAGTGGGATAGCTCGAGAGCAGTGGACTGTATGAGAGAGGAGGGGATAGAAGCGATAGCTAGAGAGACGCGATACCTTGCAGTAGGCAAAGAAATTCGAAATGACCTTTATTCCACCACCTCCCGGTTCGGTTCAGATCGCGGAGGAACTGTTGCACGGCACCAGCTAAATGTCACAAACTAGACACTGAATATACAATTTTATGGCACGGTCATTATGAGTAAGTTTGGAGTAACTGATGCCAATTACATACAGCGCAGAGAGTGGTCTTCAGGGAGGTCGAACGTCGACTGTACCGCGCGTAAAATGGCTCACGCGATACTGCCCTCGGCCCACGCTCGCTTTTACCATTCACCTTACCGAGAGTGAGGGTAGATAATAATAATCAGGAGGTGAGATTTCAACTAACCTTTATGCAAGGATCGAACAACTATATATCGACGCTTGAAAACCTTTACTAAGCGACATTGAGTGTACTTTCCAGGGAGGTGATTCGAAGTTCAAATATTTAGAAAAAAAATTATAACTTACCTAATTGTTGGATTGAAGTGATCTAACAGAAAATAAATAATCATTTCTATGTGATATATCCCAGTATATTTAATTAATAATAAATAATAATAAATAGATATACTGGGACAAATCACACAGCGCCATCTAGTCCCAAATTAAGTAGCATAGCACTTGTGTTATGGGTACTTGATAACTAATATACTACATATATATTTTATTTCGTAAATAAATACATATTATACATAAATAGCCACACGAGAGACAAGAATCGATTTCGTGACCTCGTCAACGTACCGAAGTACGTTATCCGTTACGCCACAGGGGTCGTCATTTAGTTATTATTTAATTATAAACGCTTTTATATCTTTACAAATAGAACTGAATATCCATTAACTGTTTATTATGTCCCTAAAAACGAAATGTCTTTTAACTGCTTCGCTGACGTAGAATTTAATTTAAAAATAACTTGGGTAACCCACTTACGAATAGTTGAGTCGGTCGTCAGGGTTTCTAGCTACTACTCACTACACCGCATAAATTAATATTGTCGTATAATCAAAGAACAAAATGTAGAGAACTGAAACCTTGCGCTCACTTTTTTCTCATTCATGAAAACAAGAGCGACTACTAAATAAATCCTAATCTAACCAGGAGCCCATACATCTCAAGAAGTCAGTAGATATATATATACGATATACAATTCCATAGACTAATAATAGACATGCTTCACAATCAATACAAACAAACATTAAAGCTATTAGTGAACACGTTACTGACCTTATATTGAACACTTGTATTAAAAAATCAATAGAATGTATTTGGAAACCCCATTTATTAATAAATCTGCTTGGAATTAATTTATAGGTGTAATGTACATATGTAGGTGCCCACAGAATAATTAATTCCATGGTATGGCAATTGTGGGTAGGTGTAATCCAGTCCGCAATTACAAGAGTATGCATCCAGACTTAAAACCAGACTCAAGTAGCAAGTCATATGTCTTTCAGTGGCGACGACAAACGAATGGTATGTGTGATAATAAAAGACATAGTGCATTCTTTTTGGTATAAATCTCGTAAATGCTAACGAAAATGTAAATCGTTAAGATTAGTGAATTCAACGTGGGTACGGACGACTGGAATTTATAGTGAACTAACTGTTTCCGCGACTCCGTCCGCATGGAATAATGACTTTCGGCAGCATTTTTTGTTATATCTTTTGGTTTATTTTGGATTACAAACCCTATAAACCCTAAAATATAAATAAATGAAATATGAAAACATTCAATGATACTCGTATCGAATGCAACTGTTACGCCATGCGCCTCCGGAATACGTGCTTTCGCTGCGAATAATGGAATGCTACAGGCGGCGGCTTTTTTTCCTTGAAGCTAAAGCTGTTGTTGTCTCAGACAACTTGATAGCGACTACGGACGTCAAGGCATTCCAACCCCATGGGAGCGGGGTCGACCAGCCGTGGCAACGTACTCGGAGACGCGCCTCCTCTGAGGTGCGTTTCGGGCTCGACCGCTGCATGGAGAACAATTGAGAACCACCACGAATGGCGAGTTTTTTATTTAATTTAAATAGTGGCCTCAAGTAGCAAGTTCTATATCTTTCATTTTCATTGACCAACGTAAGAGCTACAAGGCTTAACTACTGTCATCATATCAACAGTTTCGTTTTGGATTATGATCACTGTCATCATAATCCAAAAAGAAACTACTGACGATTGCATTTTAAAAGCTTGGACAATGAATCTTGTGAACGGTAATACGAGAAGTGTTCAATAAATAGTGATAATGCGATACATTCTCCTTGGAAAGAAAAAAAATACTAGCAGGCATAGCCCAGACATTAGACATAATATTTTTTTTAATAGCTGTCGGACAGCAGACAGGCTGACGGCCCGATTAGAATTTAGCAGTTACCTTCGCCTATAGGTGTTTGCAACGCCAGTGGCATCGTAAACACGCTGCTGTCTTGGGTCACTAATGCCGGAACACAACACAAAGTTATTATGGCGGCATACTTAAGACCAAAGGTGGTCGCCATCCAGACGAGCTTGAGGCCCTACCACGTAGCTAGGGTGGGTTGTTTTATCACCTTTTACGACAGGCCGACCCCGGCCACAGAGGTTAGTATTCTTTCTCCGCCCCTGCACGGATAACAGGCCGACCCCGGAAATTTGCTTGTTTTATAGCAAAAGAAATGAAGATTTGTCCATAATCTTATACACAATCATTTGGGTATGAAAAAATGTCAGCGCGCTGGGTGCTCAGAATGCTTTCCGACGCACAGAAACAAACGAGACTGACAATTTCACAAAGCTGTTTGGGTTTGTTACAACAAGATCTTGACCGATTTTTGGCTCGATTCATAACTATGAACGAAACGTGGCTTCACCAATAAGACCCGGAAACGAAAAAACTGTCCATGACTTGGAAGAGACCGTCATCTCCAACTCCGAAGAAATGTAAAGCAAGCAAACGATGGCTGCCATTCAAGAAGCTGGCTTCAGATTTAACATCCTCCATATACACCGAAACTAGCTCCTAGAGATTGCTACCTATTTTCGCGGTTAAAGGAACATCTTAGGAGTTATAAATTTGAAGATGATGACGCAGTAGTCGCGATACACGATTTTTAAAGGATCAAGAAGAAGATTTTTTAAAGGGAATTTTAGCTTTAGAAAAATATATACAAAGTGTGTAAACTTTAAAGATGATTAAGTTGAAAGATAAAATAACATTTAATAAAAGATAATTGCTCATACTCATTATCACTTTTTATTGAATACCCCTAGTATACAAGGTTCTTGGTTTTTGGGTTTGATTAATTAAAAAAAAACTCAATGAAGGGTACTTTATTTTCTACAATATCTTTCACATTACAAAAGAATCGCATGACTAAAATCGCCCTATAACGGCTACATATAAAACTTGCTTCTTAATTATTTTTTTAAACACTAATTATAAAAAAAGACATGCGGGGCAGTATTTGGGGACTGTCGATAGAAGTGAAAACTAAATAACTTGTGAATTGCATCGTCGAGCTATTAGATTTTTTTTAGTTTATAAATAATTGTTTATGATCAAGCATTAAAGTTTAAATTGGACACTTCACGCCACTAAAAACTCTACTGTATTTCATTGTAATAAAGTCGCAATTCGAATAGATATTTATAAGTAATGCAATGCAATCATTTAAAAGTTACATTATAAAATAAACCTTAAGTCTTTATTTATAAATAATCTTGGTATTACTCGAGCAAAACTCCGTCTTACGAATTTTAGATCAGGTCAACATTATAAAATAAACCTTAAGCACAAAGTAGATAATATACCTTAAGTCATTATTAATAAGGTTGGTATTACTAGGGCTGCCTGGAAGAAATTGCTCTAAGCGATAAGGCCACCCATTGTTCAGTAGCTTGTAAGTTTATTTCATTTTCTTGTATATATATTTAAGGTGAACAATAAAGAGTTTTCATTCATTCATTCATTCTTTCATACTAGAGCTATACTCCGTCTTACGAATTTTCGTTCAGGACACGTGACCTGACGCGAGTTTAATATTTTTTACCCATTACAAAAAAAGTGCACAACGCCGCTAAAGAAGTTTTCACTTCAAAAAATTATATAATAGAAATATACCTATTATATAAATACAATTTTGATTAATTATTTTTTTAGTTTATTCAAAGCGTCCAACCACCCTTCAGCGTTTTCAATAAATTCTATAGCCTTTTTAGCTAATGCAGTCGCAAAATCATTTGGATCAAGTGCCTTTCCTATGTCTTCTAGTAACGGTTCGCTGTGTTCCAGAATGTTCCTTATATTTGCATCAGTGTACAGTTTGTTCTCTTTCTTCAAAGTTGCTTTTTGCTCCGTATGCTTCAATATATTCATTATATCAATCAGCAGCATCTCCAAACACAGACGAAATCGTTCGTCGTGCTTATATCTGGATGCTAAATCATGTACACTCACATTTATTCCAGATAATTGTTTTAGGAGACTAATTCTATTTTCGAAACAATATCCCAGTTTTAAAGTACGTTTTCCTTTACTATCAAGGTAACTAATAATTCTTTTAGATTCATCGTTTAAATTCAAAGAGCATATTGCCTTATAATCTCTACTTTGTATAGGTATATTATTTTTAATTTTATTTAATACGTTTTCGTAACTACTATACACATCTGCTTCATTACCGTATGCGTTTTTAAAATCATTTATTACATATTTTAATTCCTCGTTAATAATAAAATTGTAACACTTTTGTAATTCAATTTTCAGAAATTTAATACCTGTAAATTCATTTTCTAAGTTTACTTTTAAAGTAAGATCATCTAATAAATTTTCTTTTGTGATGTTATATGATGCTGCATGATTTTGGATAGCAGCCAATAGGTCAAAAGCTTTAACCAAACCATTACGAATTGAATTTTTATTTTTAATATTTTCAATCATATTTGAATACGCGGAATGTTTTATTTCGTATGGGTGATCATCGAAAAATTTCATTGATATGACGATATATTCAAATATTTTTACAATAAATTCCCATTCATCAAGACATTGCGAGAGTTTTGCATTTTTCTCTATGTAACGTAGCTTTTTAAGAATTATTGTTGAAACGGTATCCATTTTTGCGCTTATCTGTTGCTTTGAATATATTCTAACACTTTTGTAAATAGCTGTTAATTCATTATGATTATTATATAAAGTATTTATTTCACGCAAAAGTTGTCTTGATATTTTATGTTCTTTCAGTAATTTATCCTCGTATTCAATAAAAGAGTCAGGTAAATTTAATGGAGGCATTTTTAACAACTGTATTTTTAAGATACGCATTTTTTTAACGGGCAGCTCTTTTATTCTTTTATCTAAAATAGATAAACCTTGTTCCAAAATCCACTTATCTAAAATTGGATGATACATTTCAATGATGTAATATATTCGTTCCTTAATATCATTTAAATCTTCAATAACCTGTTTAAAGCAATCTGATTCTGCATTCATTATATGTATTCTCTTAAGTAATTGTGGTATTTTAAAACGAGATAATATATCACGCATTTTTCTCAAATATCTAATTGTTTCTGAAGGTATCATAAATTCTATAAGAGATTCAGTTACTAAACTTATATGTATAGATTCATTCGAAATTTTCAACAACTCTCCTATTACTTGTATAGTTCTCTCAATCATTAAAATTGCAAAATCTCTGTCATTGTCTAAATCAACTTTTGACATCGATTCCAAATATACTAATATTTTTTTTAATGAAAAATGATCTCTCATCAATGGGAGAAGTGTCAACTTATTGATCTCACCAAGAGAAAGTTTCTTACCCTTTTTTCGAATATTTTTCTCAATTTCTGTCGTTTGAAGCACTTCTCCAAACTTTTTCAACTCATCACAAAAATAAGTCCTGCTCAAATATAATACCGGACCAAGTAATAACTTAGTTTTATCATAAACAGAACCTATATTGTGTTCTAAATGACTCTCAAGTAAAAGTTCAACTCGTGTTATCATTCTGTTTTGTGGTAAAAATAGTCTCCAGTCTTCATAAACTCTGTAAATAAAATAGTATAAAGCTGACTCTATTTCATTATAATATTTACTTGGCAACTCCAACCTTTGCTGTAAGTAATGTAAGTTATCCAAAATCAATAATGCAGCATTTAAATCAAGTTTTCTATAGTATAAATCAAACACAAATTTATGATTGTTTTCCATAAAATTAGAAGTTTTATCAGCAAGAACAATTTGTATTCTTCTTTCAACCGTTGGTGGATTATTTCTCAGTTTTATATACTTCAAATTATACTTGTTGTAAATACGAATCACAGTCAAAATAATATTAACAGTTGTCTCCGTTTCTACTTGTCGTTTATCTTCAGAGTTGCAAATTTCATACTGTATTTTATCAAGCTCTGTATATAGTTCAATTTGAAATTTGCTAACTTCAATCAAGCATCGTAAATCGGCACTCATTTGCCTATTTTCTTGTAAGGTTATTTCACAATTCACCGACGTTTTTACAAGAATTGTATTCAGTTCTTTCAAATTTTCTACTATATTTTTATTGTGGTGGTTGAATGACCAATGTAGTTCGTCTACAAAATGATCGTATAAAGTGACTAACATATCTTTATTAAATGTTAGAGTAGCATAAAATATTGCATCATCTTTGTATTTGTAATTGTTTTTTATATCAGTTAGTGGAAAAGTGTGTAGTGGATAGAAGTCATTAATCAGATATTGTAAAATATCCAACTTATTGTACTTACAAGCTAAAACAAGCAGGTTGGTATTTATAATATTATTTTTAGGATCGCGATATACTTCAATCAAAGCATTTCTGTCAACACTATATAGATCATTCAAAAGTTTTTTGAAAGTGTTAATATCTCCTTCTTTGATTGTACTTTCAAGAGAGTTTAATTTAACAAGTATATCAGGTTTTACATCATAGTTTAAACTATTTTCAAGTATAGTAGGACCTCTCGCTGTGTTGTTTACTTTTTTCTTGTTTCTAGAAATTTTATTATAATTTACATCACCGAATTTGCCTTTAAGCATTTGTGCAAGTGTATCTACCAAAGGGTAAAAATGATGATTACCAAAGTTTACTATAGTGATTTTGGTTTGTCCACTAACAATAAGGGCACTTAAAACTATTTCGCAGCTATAATTTTGAACAATTCTTGTTACATAATATTCATTTTCCTCATCTATATTATTTTCGATGAGATACAACTTTACATTATATTTATTGCACAGTATCCATCCCTGAACGAGTGGATCATTCCAATTATTTTCAACATAAACCGTTTTAAGAAAACCAGCCCAGTTTTCGTTAAATCTAGTTTCATTTGACCGGTTAACTATTTCTTCTTCAAACCACTTAGGTGGATGAGATGCGAAAGACTTGCACGTTTCTTTTAATTCATACACAGTGGTTAAAATATCATGTTCTTCTAAACCCTGTCGAAAGGAATCGTAAAAACTATCTTCATTAGGTAGGGATATCCCGATTTTATATCTAGAACTCATATGAAATCCATGGTGAATTTCATGTATTGTTAAAAGTTCCTCATCTCCAACTAGTTCAGATATTTCTTTTTGGTTAATCAACGCCGTTTGCAATATATTCTGATTATACTGTGCAAGTTCATACTTGTCCATGTTACTAATAGGCACGAGGATGTTTTTTTCTGAAAATTAAATGAATATATTATAGAATTTTCAAACAAACGTAATGTTATTTTATCAGGACATTCAAAATGAAAAATTCGAAAAATTGATGGCCCAACGTAAATTTGTATTATATAAGCTCGTGTGTTTTTGAAATTAACCTATTGATGTCCACGTAACTGATGCTTCGGCTGCTTTCAGTTGAACATAACGTTTTCCATTGACGATTTTGGGCTCCAACATAGAGCTATTTAAGACTGATTATTTAAAAATTTGTGATTATTATTGATAAAACATCACTTTACTCCACAGAAAAAAGGACATTCTAAGCAATCAAAAAGATCTATTCCAAAGACATTAAAGTATCTATCAGAAAAGTAAGTACTGATTGGTTTTCTGAGATTCAAAGGGTATAATTATGGTCGATTAGGGAACGTAGTTAAAGACTCTACTTAGAAGGACAGGACAGGACAGTAAATTACTGTGTCGTTGATATGAAATCAAAGTAAAATAATATAGATTTCTAAGAAGAAAAGTTACATTTCGTCAAAAAAAAAACGCGCGTAAACACATTACTTGAAAATTTAGAAGAATTTCATCTGGTTAGGTGTCTCATCCTATCCTTTTTTTCCTGTCTGAGTCGCGCTCTTTTTGACTTGCTGGATATTTCCTTCTCCTTTCCTTTCCACGTTAATTATTAAACCTGCACTACATTTGTTTCCCGCACCGCGGCTACCATCTGTCGAGACCTAATCCTAATCTGTCCTTCAGCCTCACCACCATCAGTATAGCTTTAAATTATTGCCGCGAGATCTTACCCTCACATTTATTTACCAAAGCTTAAAAAGCTATCAAGAGTGCGGCTTGAGCACTTGGATAAAGTTCTGAAAAATTTTCTCTTAGTTTTGAAAAGGTTTCTTTTTTTATTTATTTTTGTAATATAATGTAGTTTTAAAATTTATTACAGCTTTTCTTCTTCTTCCTGCCCTTATCCCAAACTATGTGGAGTCGGCACAACATGTCCTGTTCTTCCACTCGCCTCTATTAGCCGTCATCTGAACATTCACACCTTTTTTAACCATATCATCTTTTACACAATCCATCCATCTTTTCTTTGGTCTACCCCTGCTCTTGTATCTATCCACTTTCATTTCTAGCATCCTCCTTGTTACATGACGCCCTCTATTCGCATTATATGGCCATACCAGGCTAACCTATTACTTTTCAATCACTGGTGCTATTTTCAAACTTCCCTTAATGTACTCATTTCTAATTTTATCCATTTTTGTAACTCCGATCATCCATCTCAACTTTCGCATCTCTACTGCATGCAGTAATCTTTCATCTTTCCCCTTTGTGACGTAACATTCTAATCCATATGATATGATAGGTCTTATAACGAACTTGAAAATTTTACCTTTAAATCTAAACAGCACTTGTGGATCGTAAATTGTTCCTGAGACCTGTCATTCCATCCACCATCCATTTCATCCATCCTGCATTCACTCTGTTATTCACACTCGGCCTATTTTACAGTCGTTCTGGATTAATGATTCGAGGTACCAGAAGTTGGAGCAAGTTGGCAGAGACACGCCTCCTAAGGTAATGGGGGTAAAAGCGGAAATTCTAACAGTCACAAAATAGATGTGCAATTTTGGTTCTACTATCTTTAGCCCAACACCCTCCAATCTCTCCTGCCATTTAGCCAATCCGCTCTGAATCTTGTGAGCATTTTCTAGAACCGGCACAATGTCATCGGCAAAGAGTATACACCAAGATGCCTCTTCCTGTATTCCTGATGTTGCTGCATCTACCACCAGGAAGAACAGATAAGGACGGATGATGGATGGTCGTCGGTGGAAAGCCAATCCTTGGTGTAAACTCACCGCAACATTGAAAATGTCTGTGACGCCAGCTAACATAGTAACCGGACGTGTGTACTTGCCTTATCGTACTTCACACGAATAATATGCAATTACTTCACAGACACTCCTTTTGCTTTCATGGCCCACCACAAAACCTTTCTAGGAACCCGGTCATATGCCTTTTGGAGGTTAACGAATACCATGTGCAAGTTCTTATGTGAATTTCTGTATTTCTCGCAGTTAGCGAAACGCGAATATGGCATGAAACCAAATTGGTTCTCCCTTATTTCGCTCTCCTCTCGTAGTCGCTTAACTATTACTTTCTCCCAAATCTTCATGCTGTACGACATGAGCTTTATTCCTCTATAATTGTTATAAACCTGTACATCTCCCTTGTTCTTAAAAATGGACACTAGCGTACTGATACATCATTCATCAGGGATCGCCTCGTCTTGCAACAGCTTATTGAAGAACAAAGTTAGCCACTTCCATCCATCTGTTTTCAAAAACTTCCATACTTCCACATGTATTTCATTCGCTCCTACAGATTTGCCATTTTGCATGCTATCCACAACCAGTCTAACCTCAGCCGTCTCACTTCTTTTACAACGCCCCATGTGTTAACATGGGTACATTCTCACTTCAGACATTCTCTTCATTCATCAATTCACAGAAATATTTTCTCCATCTGCTCTTTGTTCCATCTGTCTCCATCTGTTCTTTATTGTCTGTTACGACCCTTCCACTATCATCTTTTATACATTTTATGTTTTTTACATTTTTTATAAATTTACAGAAAATGCTATTTAATTTTAATGCAGCTTTTATGTTATTAAAAAATTTATAGATAATATTTTTGGATGCCGTATATAAAAAGATCGTAGGGGCCAAAACTTCTACATTCCTGCATTCTAGTATTGATAAATTAGTTCATTTTAGTTTCTCTATATGTAGACGTTAGCACAAAGAGATTTTTATTACATCATCTATAGTTTAAAATAAAATATTAAATTACAATTATTAAGCCTTTTTAAGCTTGAATATTAGAAAGCTAAGCATTTTGTGTATATTATTAATGTAAACAAATATAATAACTGTAAACTATCCTAATACTTGTATATACTTAAATAATTATTTATTCTCTACTACTGGACTCCAAGCCTGTCTGCATAACAACTACTCCTGGTATTTGAATACGGTGCAATATAACCTATTGTTTGACCACATAATTGACCCAGATTTCAAATCCCCTACGAGGACGGCAGCGAGTTAGCGGTGCCCCTGGCATCGCAAACATCCGTAGGCGACGGTAACTGCTTACTATTAGGTGGAACTATCAGCCTTTCTGCTTTCCTAAAACACGAAAAAGAAAACTGATTTCTTATATCAAATAAACTACTCAAGAAAAATAACCTAAAGCTATTAGTCATCGTAAATGTCTGAAATGTTTTTATAAACAGTTTTATGTATTGAGACAAATTAAGTTCACCTACGTACCTATTTTTTTTTATTTCGAGTTTTGAATCGTATCTATAGATTTATATATTCTTTTTTAAATAAAATGTTAGTACTAAATAGTTTGAATGCAATTTTAATAAAGCAGGAACATCACAGGCGCATTCAAACTAAAGTTATCACCGGTGTTGCCATCTTATAAATTTATTAATTACATAATGCAAATTATTACTATTTTCATATAAATACTACTGTTACGTAAGCCATGAGTTCGGTAAAACATTAACAGTTTTTTCATTCATGGGAATGGGTGCGGTACGATGAAGATGGAAGTGGTAGCAAATCCCCAGAAACTTTTTTATTACTGTAGAACAGCAGACAGGCTGACGGCCCACTTCATAATAAGTAGTTATCGTTGCCTATGGATGTATGTAACGCATCATCGATGACAGGCTGCCATCCGTGAAGAAATTTTATTTATTTATTTAAGTTTTATAGAGACTTACGACTATTAATAACAATTAATAACTTAAAAATAAATAAAGAGAAAGTCTTTACAAGTCTCCACTGATAGTTTACTCCAATATTTATGACTCCTTTTTCAAAATACTCTGTGTTTTAGTGCAGTCGAAAACCTTCAGCTGGAAGCTCATTCCACATTCTCACTTCTTTTTTTTTTATTGCTGTAGAACAGCAGACAGGCTGACAGCCCGCTTAGAATTTAGCAGTTACCGTTGCCTATGGGTGTTTGCAACGCCAGTGGCATCGCGAACACGCTGCTGTCCCATAAGGGTACAGGAACTTGGGTCACCAATGCCGGAACACAACACAAGGTTATTATGGCGGCATACTTAAGACCGAAGGTGGTCGCCATCCAGACGGGCTTGAGGCCCTACCACGTAGCTAGGGTGGGTTGTTTTGTCGGCTTTTACGACAGGCCGACCCCGGCCGCAGAGGTGTGCGCATAATAAACAAACTCATTCAAAAAATTTTCTTTCCAGAAGCCTTGCAATAGAGGTAATTTTTTTCATTTTCAGATAAATTCAAGGTAAAGATATCAAATTTGAATGAAATTTTGCGTTGACTGCAATGGGCTTTTGAGCATATAATTACACGAGTACAACATAATTGAATAGCCAGGAGCCCAGCGGGCTGAAATCATTTACGCAATTACAAATTTGTACTATTTGTATATACCTATACATGTAGTTCTATCCGTGCAGGGGCGGAAAAAGAATACTGTCCTCTGCGGCCAGGGCCGCAGATTGCTACTAAACGGTATATTTAAACTCTTTTTACAAGCAACACTGTATATCATTGATGATTCACCGTTCATCGTCACCGAGTGTTATCACGCAATGCATAATCGCATAGATTGTATTATAATAATTTTCGTATACAATTCAAGGTCAATTGAGTTTATTTATTTTATCCGATGGACGTGTGATTATCCTTTTCAATTTTATAATTTTTATATACAAATACTTATAGGTATTTAATGGTTGAAAGCTCCCCCTCCGCTCTTATCCACATATTTTATCTAATTTATAAATTTAACCACATCTTTTTTGGTTCTTGCTTCTTTTTAGCCTCCTTTAACCATTTTGGTGTAGGCTTCCTCCAACTTTTTCCACTCGGCGCGACATTGAGCTTTCTGGATCCAATTGGAACCAGCGACCCTCTTTATATCGTCTTTCCAGCGCATCTGTGGTATTCCTTGAGGGCGCTTATTCCCCCACGGTGTCCACTCAAAATGGAAAAATTCGTATCTAAAAAGAGCAAAACACTAATAGGAAAATGATAAACCTGTGGGAATTCGGCTTTGAACCTCGAATCCGAAAATGTTCGAATGCTAAAGTTTTTTTTATTTCTGAAGTACAGCACCTGCTGATGCCCACTTATTAGTGAGCAGTTACTGTCACCTATTATAGATGTATGTGACGCTACGGACACCGCGAACGCCCTGCTGTCCCATACAGGTACAGGAATATTGGTCACTAATACCGGAATACAACATAAGGTTATCATACTTATAGACCAAGAATAGTTGCCATCCAGACGGGCTTGGGGCCCTGTCAGGTAGCTAGTTTTTTCGTCTTTTACGACAGGCCGACCCCAGCCGCAAGGGTTACTATTCTTACTCCGCCCCTACACGGAGAAAAGCAAGAAAACTTCCGAAGTAACTAAAAAAAAAATAGTATCAACATTATTAATCGCTCATATCTACAATGGATTATTAGCTTTGAGCTTAAAGGTTTATTTATAAGTTTAATCTCTTCCTTATGAATAATTAATGACGTCATTATTGTTTCAACGTCTTGTTTTTATAATACATTCATGATGTAGGTACTAGCTATTGTCTGTTACATAGAATAGTTGTTTCCAAGCCTTCTGCAGTTTTCATATTGATTTAATATAACAGATAATTATTTAGTGTCCATCACACAATTATACAAAATAATAACGATATAGGTATTCCAGAAGAAATAAAATACAATATACTGAACAAACGACGGTCTTATCACTAAATAGTGATCTTCCAGACCACGTTATCCGGAATAATTAAAGTAATTAAATGAACCTTTCCAGAAACTAAAATTGCCGAATATTTTTGTTTCAAAACGGATAATGTCTAACGAAACTCAACGTTGTAATCATGTATGTAAAACATGCACCTAACCTTTATTATATATAAAATATTGGCAACATTTACTGAATATGTATTTATATTTTTTTAACAAATATATTATTTTGGTTATCATAAAAAATATCTTATATAACCAAGCTTGCAGTATATTTTCAAAAAAAAAGGAAAGCATGTGTAACAAAAAGGTGGTAAAAAACTATTAGGTGGTAAATCATACATCATCGTAGGACCTTAAGGAAACTGACGTAATCAAAATTCACCCGTGAACATGACAGCTATAGCTTAATTACGTCTTCAGATTTATGAGTACTTGGTAGCAACAGAGCGAAAACGCTGAAAGGTCGTTTTTCACACGCGTTTCCCCCAAAGGAAGTAATTATGCCAGCCGCGACATGACGCTGTATCGCTTTGAGTTTTCAACTTCGTATAATTTCTGTTCGCCTAGTATAGGTCGCGATTCAAACGGGGCGTTTTGACCTACATTCGCAATGCCCACTTGTAGAGCAAAGCGCAAAACGTTCGTATATTGAAAACTCAATTTTCAAATCAAACGTATCCTAACAAAGTTTATTTTTCAACTACTTGCAACATTATATTCTTTAAGACTCGACTAAACCGGGAAAATTACGCTTGTATTTCGACGCATGAAAGGTAACCTTTACACAGAAAGATCCAACATAAAATAGATTATTCAGTCCAACAATTAGGTGAGTATTCAAATTACTTTCCTAGAAAGTTCACTAATTGTTGCTTAATAAAGGTTGTCATTCAAGCGTCGATTTGTTTTTTTTTTTATTAAAAAAAATATGGTTATACATACACAATGAAAAAAGGATGAATGCAGTATAGGTGTAATGGCGACAATTCTCAGGATGTATTTGGACCACGAATACCACGTAAACTTGAAGGCAAAATTTAGAAACATGTAATAAAACCCGTATTGTTTGGATCAGAAATCTGACCCAAGTTGTGAGAGATGAAAGTATATATTACGAGCTGGGAAGATGCAAATGCTTACATGGATGTGTAAAGTTAGAAAAATGGATAAAATTAGAAATAAATATATCAGAAATGTGAAAGTAGTGTCAGTAGTTGAAAAACTAAAAAATTGGCCATATAATGCGAAGGATAGAACGCCATGTAACAAGGAAAACGCTAGAAATGAAAGGTACACAAAAGGAGGGGTAGATAAAAAAAATTGATGGATTTCAAAGAGAATATGAGGTGAAAATGGGTCAATGTCATGTCAATGTTGAGATGACTTACAGGCGAGATTAGAAGAAGAGAATATTATGTGCGGACCCAGCATAATGTGCATTAAGGGTAGAAAGAAGAAGGATTTAATAAAACTCAACACGTATTAATTTCAGTTCTCAGATATTTTTTGTACAATGTTGATAGTGATTAATTTTGTAGTCAAACGTAAGTATTATTTCAAAAAATATATTTATGAGAAAAATTTTACCACAATATACACTAATCGATTAAACCAACATTTTTATAACCAATTTGTACAAGATAATCAATAACATTTTGTTCTCTTTGACATGCTATCCTGTATCGTAATTTATTAATGTAATCACAACAAAACCATAAACAATATAAAACCAACGAAAAATTAATAGTAGTTTTTATTGGTTAGATTTGAGATTGAATTGAATAAGTGTTCCAAATTTGATTTGAAAATACGGAAAATTTTAAATTATAACTATGTTTACTTACAAAGGTCTACTAGATTCTAATTTAAAGTCACAGGAGTCCCACACTAACCCGTTGCACGATCCCACGCAGAGCGAGGTGTGTGTGTTGCCTTCATTTCCACCTCTAAAAAAGTTCTACAAGACGGAATTGTAATTTAGGCTTATAATACACTCTTAGTAAATCGTTAAATAGTTTCTATCTTAGACTTGGAAAGACATCCGGATGTTGAATATTTTACAAAAGAAAACTTCAGTTCAATATCACTACATTGTAAAATATCTGTTACTTTTTTATGCCAGAGAAATACTGGAACTCCGGGTGAAAGCCAACGTGATTATCTTCGGCTCAACGTCTCCATCTACCGGCCAGTTTTTGTGCTACTAAGATAGTGTTAGCCAGTGGTGCCGCAATAACATACCGACTAAAACCTCAGTGACCCAATCACTTACTCACTACTTTTAGTAGAGAAAATAATTGAATTTTCAGTAGCGTACCTTAATAATAATCATATAAATCGATTAATACAACATGTATTGCTCGATATAGTATTAAATATATATGTAGAAATAAAATTTAAATTGCATATATATAAATTAATGTTATCAAATATGGTGACTAGGGAAATAACAATTTTTCTCTCGACTCTTTAAATACTTTTTGACAAACAATACAGCGTAAGCGGAATATACATAGGGATAATGTGACATTTCAATTTACTTTTAATCTCTCAGAATGGACCTGTTTTTTGTGCATTGAATTAACAAACTTTTTTATCTGTAGCTATGACCGGTTGGTAGAGAATCAATTTAAAAAAAATATGTGACTGCAAATATAGTAGGTAGAAACAAAGATAAGGGAATCATTGTTTTTTTTTTCTTTTCTTTTTTTTGTTGTATGATTTGAAAGGGCACTAGTTTCTAAGACACAGACTAATGTCTAGTTTGGAGACTAGGGTTCATTGAGTTATTATAATAATGTGTTACAATAAAGATTTATTATTATTATAAAAAGAAACACGTAAAAAGCTTAAAATAACTCTTTCTTTCATTGTTTGTATTCGTAACCAGCTCAAGAATAGAATAAGTTGTTTTATAAAGCGATAATTTCCTTTGTTGTTTCTCTTTTTTCTTTGAGACAAGCAGACAAGTGGATAGCCCACTTCATAGTAAGCAGTTACCGTCGCCTATAGATGTTTGCGACGCTGGGGGAGCCGTGAACGCGCTGCTGTCATTATCATGGCGCCATATTTATAAATCAGAGAAGGGTGGTTGTCAACCAAACGGGCTTATGGAACCTACCACCTCGCTAATTTTGTCGCCTTTTACGACAGGCCGACTCCGGCGGCAGGGGTTAGTATTGTTGCTCCGCCCCTGAACGAACAATAAACTTATTCCCATACAAGGGCTACTGTGTCACGAACGGGCACGGCTAACGACGTTAGCCCCAACTCACGCAGCCCAAACATCTCGAAAGATCCGCTTCGCAACATGGAACATAAAAACATAATCTAAGGGTGCTTGCAAGTGTGACAAAGAGACATGGTGGTTAAATGACACAATCCAGAGGGAGATTAGAGCGAAGAAAACCTTCTTCAAGAAATGGCAAGCGTCCAGATCTCCTGAACCGGGTGGCAAAGCGCGTCACTAAGAGAGCTGTTGCCAGAGCCAGACGAGACCACTTACAACCACTTTACGATAAGTTGGAATCGTCTGAGGGGCAGAAACTCATCTGTAAGTTGGCGCGCTCCAGGGTCAAGGCGGCACAGGACATTTCCAAGTGCCGCTGTGTAAAAGACCCTTTGGGCAACCTGCTACGCCAGGACCTCGCGGTGAAGGAGATACGGCGCTCGTATTTCTACGAGCTGTTGAAAACGCAGCACAAAGAGGTGCAGCCGCCAGACCTTCCTCCGAATCAAGGACTAGTGCCACTGTTAACGCCTGCGGAGGTCCAGAATTGTCTTCGCCGCATGAATCGGAAAGCTGTTGGATCAAATGGAGTCCCCATCGAAGCCTGGAAGGCAATGGGCTCCCGTGGTGTGAGTATCTTAATTGATCTTTTTAACCGGACACTCCTCACCGGTACGATCCCGATCCAATCTGATAATAGAGACTGTATCATTACTCCAGTTTTCAAAGGCAAGGGGTCTGTGCAGGAGTGCGATAATTACTGAGGTATTATAGTAATGTTAATACCGTGAAGCTCTTCTAAAGGGTTATCGACTCTCGGATTCGACAGGAATGGACTGTCTCGGAATTTTAATATGGGTTTCGCCCTGTTCATGGAACAATGGACCCTGTGGCAAAATGCCCTAAGGACTGTCGCAGAGAAAACACTGTCAGAGTACACCAGGGATCCGTCCTTAGTCCGTTTATGTTCAGCGTGGTATTAGACGTACTGTCAGACAGCATCAGAAACAGCCCCCGTGGTATCATTTGTGACCCCAAAATACCGGTTAAATTGACGGTACAGGTCTATAAGACCATCACTAGGCCTCTCCTTTTATACGGATGTGTAGTGTGGCTGGTGCTGGAGCGACACAAGCAGTCACAGTGAGTCACGGAGATGAACATGCTGCGGTGGATGTGTGGATTAACGCGGAAGAAATGCATTAGGAACTCTCGCATTTGCGGCAGCCTTCATGTCAGTGACATAGCGGATAAACTGCAGGAGAGTCGCCTTCGCTGGTACTACCACGTTTTACAGCAACCGGCTACTTACGTGGGGAACAAATGTCTGGACATGTCGCTACCACCGGACCCCGGCAGGAGGGGTAGACCAAAAAAGTGCTGGCTTGACGTCGTAAGGCGTCATGCCAGCACTTTTTTGGTCTACGTATGCGTGCCAATGAACTGACCACCAGAGATGCCGAAGATCGTTCGAAGTGGAGAAAAAAAATCGGAAAGCGGACCCCAGGCACCGAAGCGAGAGTTTGGGTTACAACCGGGATTCAACCCTAAGATGATGATGATGAGTCAATATATCAACGTTGTTTTTCCACTTAACGCGAGCCCTAGTAAAATATTAAGATTGTTTCGCTCTCATAGATGGTAATATTCCAAAATTAATAACATAAAATAATTCTAAATTTTACCAATAGGCATAATCTCTGGATATCTGCTATCTCGACTTAACCCAAAATCACTTAACAAACTTGAGAGAATTCAAAATGTTTGCATAAGATTCATATTTGGGCTTCGTAAATATGATCGTGTATCTGAATTTCGTTGCAAACTCAAGTGTCTCTACTCTCTCTGCTTTATAGAATTTTATTGCTTCCCAATTTTCGCTAAGATAGAAAGGTGCTTCTATCTTAACGAACTTTTTCATTTCTGACCTTGATTTGAAATTATTTTTATTTGTGCTCTTCTAATAATCTCAAACTAACAGTACCTGTACACTCTTCATCCTTTTATAATCATTCCTTCACTGTACAGGCTGTCCCACTGTGAAACTCCTTGCCTACTGCAATCACACAAGCGAAGTCACTACCAATTTTAAAAAACTCGTTCGAAAATAAATGAATGAATAAATAAATGAAGCTTTCAAAGTCTATATTTATTAATAAAATTTAATCGAACAAAAACTAATTCATTTGTGTTGTTTTCTTTTACTTATACTAATTATTTTTATGTTATATTATATTTCATATTACTTTTAGCGCGCCACCCATATATCAAAATGCTCTAGAATGTATTCCGAGCTTAAGGTTGTTGGTATCTATCTATAATAAAATTATATATAAATTTTGGGTTTTCCAGTTATATTCTAGATTAGATCGTGAACCGTATAAATAAATGAAAAATTAAATAGAACGTTTAAACGCCTTGAAAAAAATATTACCTGAAAAATTCTGGCAAAGGACCCTATAAATTTCTATTTCAATCACAAAAAGCTTCTTACAGATTATCTCGGCATAAGAAATGTAATACTTCGTTACACAAAAGGCTTTAGAAATAAGATTAAGTGGCGTAGGTATTTAAAAAAGTATTTTAAAGTCGCAACGATATATACAACCAATTATAGATTATTTAAGGAATTTCGGTTAAATTATATGCAACTTGAACGTTTGCGTATTTTTTTTTTGAAGTGAAAACTTCTTTAGCGGCTTTGTGCACTTTTTTGTGATGGATAAAAAATGTTAAACTCACGTCAGGTCACGTGTCCTGATCGTAGGAATTCGTAAGACGTAAGACGGAGTTTTGCTCCAGTAATACCAACCTTATTAATATTGACTTAAAGTTTATTTTATAATGAAACTTTTAAACGATTGCATTGCATTACTTATACATATCTATCCGAATTGCGACTTTGTTACAATGAAATACAGTTAAGTTTTTTTGAAGTGAATATTTCTTTAGGCGCGTTGAGCACTTTTTGGGTGAACAATTTTTGGTTTGTAAAGAAGTGTTAATGACCAATTTAAACTTTACTCCTTGATCATAAACACTTCTTTATAAACCGAAAATAATAATCTAATAGCTCGACGATACAATTCACAAGTTACTTACTTTTCACTACTATCGACAGTCCCCAAAGACTGAATCGCAAGTTTTTTTTATTGCTAAAGAACAGTAGACAGGCTAACAACGGTCCACTCAATAGTAAGCAAGTACTATCGCCCATGGATGTTTTCGACGCAAACACGCAAACCGCAAACACGCTGCTATCCCATAGGGGTACAGGAACCTGGGTCACTAATGCCGGAACACAACGCAAAGCTTATTATAAGGCACATACTTATAGACTAAGGGTGGCTGCCATCAAGACGGCCTTGGGGCTTTGGTGGTTGGGGCGATCACCATCATAATTGAGAAGCGCGTTAAAACATAAAAACGAAAGTAGCTACTTAAGGTACCACTTAATAGCTAGGGTTATTTTGTCGCCTTTTACAGTGGCCACACGGGTTAGTATTCTTCCACTCCTGCACGGAAAAATGACGGACTGACAAAACAGATAACTACATAAAGTATTATTTTATGTGATACCTACATCACAGGTGCTAACTGTCTAATGATATACCTCTATCCCATCTTATAAGTAATATTATCGACTACTTTCTATTTATCGAAAATTCAAAGCACGTTGAAAGTTAGTGCAAAAAAAAATCATCATAAACTCTATTCTTTAAAGCATTCTTTATTTAAATTTGTAAAAGAATAATGCTTTTCTCTATGGCCTATTTGCATTTGGCCATTTGTTTCAGTTTAAAACTATTTTTTATTTTACTTTTCCTATTTTCCTCCTCTTTATGAAATTCTCCGCCGACCACCATTGCAATATTCAACGAGATATGAAATTTATTATAATCACATTTCATTAAACCTAGTAAATACGTTTTTAATATAAATATTTCTAAAAGACTAATGTCAATCAATTTCAGTAATAAACGGAACAAATGAAATATGGTGAAACATTTTGTATATTAAAAAATAAATAAAACTCAATTCATTAGCAATATCAGGGTTTTCGAATCAAACATATATACATACAAACATTAAAAATCATTAATCAAAATATTAATATACCAGAGAAAGATCGGAGAAAATAAATTTAATACACGAGAACATAAATTTTATAACAAATGGTAGTCGTTTCTTATAATTGAATTAATTATTTTAATGACATACATTTAAAGCAAATTATATATTATTTAGTTATTTCAAAGTCTCCTGTAAAATAACCGATAACCAGTGCAGCATAAATAATGAAGAAACCAAGACTCACCAGATAATTCGCTTCAATGTTTACTTTTGTTTAATTATTCGAAAATCAACACTACCACAACCCTAAAACGCGAATCACTATTTAGTATTTATAAATCGGATTTTAAGATAAATCTTCGATTATTTCCCGATTTTCCGAATCAGCCTGCCCGTTCGAAACAATCGAGCGGCTGTGACCGACTGAAGCTGGCCCGAGCCGCCCTGTTCCCGGCGACTTTCAGCGCTGTGTTGCTATGTATTAAAAATGTACCAAATTTAAGGAAATAATATTAATTATATAGTACAAATGCTCTAAAACTAATTTATGTTATTGTCGGTCGTAGATCATATAATTGCGATTCTCTTGCCAAATGTAATTTGATGTCACAAATATACGTCATCAAATAGTGGTTAATAATAACAGTGGCTAGCCATATCGTCTGTATTTATTTTAAATTAAGAAAGAAAGCAACATCACTATATTTAATACAAATTTAATTTCTTTATAACCAATATCGTCATGAGCCAATTATTGTCCACTATTGGACGTAGGCCTCTGCAAATTTGAGCCACAAATTCTGGTTTCTTGCTTTTTCGATACAGCCCCGACCGGCAACCTAGCGCTGGTCATCAATCCATCGGGCTGGCGTCCTACTCTTCGTTTACCTAGACGCGGTCTCAACTATTGGGTATGTTTGCTCTAACGCCCATTGGCAACAACCGTGACCAGCCATTTTAGCTTGCATATTTTGCGAGCTATATTTCTTTTCGTTACTTCTCTTACGGATTTTCTCATTTCGGATTTTGACCATAAGAGAAACACCCAAACATAGTGAGAGGCATGAAATTGACCTAGTTCCGCCGTCAATGTTCACGTAGCGGCTCCGTAAAGAAACAATATACATTTTTTGAGTTCACCTGGTTACACCAATTCCTTTGTGCGGTTCACTAACTGTAAGCATGCCTTAAAGCGTCATAGTTTTCTATCTCTATCATACGCGTTACATTCGCTATTCGATGTCCTACTCTCACTGAAGTTTTTTAAACAAATGAAGTGAATTAATCCGCCATGTGAGGGTAGTTAAACCACGAATATTGCGGTTATTATTTAAATTTATTTCCTCTAAAATTAACATTTTCTGCAGTTTGCTGCAACCGCAACCCTTGGGAGAGTGATTTTATCTTCAATGTAATAATGAGAACAGTGTAGACTGTATTATTTGTATGCTAAATGTTAAGGAGACGGTTAACTTAAACTACATAATATAATAAATAAATATATGTAGTATATTGGTTATCTAGTACCCATAACACAAGTGCTATGCTACGTACTTTGGGACTAGATGACGCTGTGGGAGATTTTTTGTTTAGATTCTCTTTCCTGTCTGCTCTTGCTACTCACAGCAAAAGTATAATCATATATATAATGTGACAACTCTACAGCACTATCTATTTCGAAAGTAAATAGTAGAGCGCTTGTGTTATGGGTAATAGACAAATCATAAACTAATACGTTTTTCTTTTGTAAGCAGATACATAATCAGAATGCGAATCAAACTAAACGTGCGAAAGCCGTTTCGCCAAGGAGGTCGTCATCGAGAACACCCGGTGTTCAAATATTAAGTTCCAAAATCCCTGTAGAAAATATAATTGCTATACCTACGAGTATGTATTATGTGCCTATCCATGTCCTGTTTTAAAAAAATTACACTGAAGGGTATCGTTAGGTTAAAAAGTTCTTCGTTTGAGTTTTTTACTCCGGTTGCATCTGAAGCTTTAATTTTTTTCAATCAGGTTTTAATTTCTCCGTGCAGGGGCTAAGTAAGTATACTAACTGCTGCGGTCGGGGCCGGCCCGTCGTAAAAGGCGACAAAACAACTCTACTTAGGTGGTAAGGCCTCAAGTCCAACCACCCTTGGTCTTAAGTATGCCGCCATAATAACCTTATATTGTGTTCCGGTATTAGTGATCAAGGTTCCAGTAACCCTATGGCACAACAGCATGTTCGCAGCGCCCTTAGCGTTTCAAACATCTATAGGCTACGGTAACTATTTACTATTAAGTGGGTCGTCGGCTTGTCTGCTGCTCCACAGCAATAAAAAAAATTAAACGTCTAAAATGAGAATTAGAATAAATTAATTCATTAATTTTAACTAATGTTGAAAGCATTTTTTAATTTTAAAATATTAATTCGTCTTAAATTTCTTCATCAAAGGCGGGAAGAACTAATTAATTTTAATAATAATTTAATTTCCCATTAAAAATAAAATTTGCTGCTGTACATTTTAGATGAAGTTGGATTAAAAAGTTTAATATACCCGACGGCGTTGTACCAGGCTTGCAGAAGCACCTGGCGGTGTCGATTGCCAATTACTTCCTCCAATGAAATTTTAAATTCTCCCAGTACTCTACAATTTCTTAGATTATTAACCTTGATACATTTACTATTTTATTGTAGTTCGATACTAGTACTAAGATTTCTAATTTTAAGTTTCAACCTCCTTTTTGAAAAATGTACATAAAAAATTTTCATCATGTTCTTCATTTAAACGAGTACTTAATAAAAAAAATTATATAAAATTTTTTCACTATATCCGGGCATAAGCGGGGATGGTCTATCGTAAAAGACGACAAATAAACCCTAGATAGTGTTTCAATCCCGTCTGGATAGCAACCACCCCTGGTCCCTAAATATGCCGCCATAATAACCTTGTGTTTTGTTCAGTTTCCGTAACGGTTCCCCTGGCGGCGCAAACATTCATAGGCGATAGTAACTGCTTACTTATAACTGGGCCGTCAGCCGATCTGCTGTTCAAATACAATAAAAAATCTATGCTTCTTCTTCCTGTCTTTATTTATTATGTAGAGGCACAACATGCATTCTTTTTTTTTTGTCTCGGGGAAAAACCTCTCTTGACGGGTTCCCCCAGCCCGGGGGGACCGAGGGATATGTGGGACTCCGGGAAAGATGTTCAACCATCCGACTACCCACTAAAAAACCCCGCTGTTCTCCTATCGCTTACGCCCGGGCCCACAGATATATGGCCTGCCGATCTCGTGGCCCGGGCCGGCGCCGGCCCGCCCTTTGTCTTAAGGCGGGCCCCTACTAAATTGTTGGCGCCGGGTGTCAGGATTTCGTCCCCCGGCGCTCTCCTAAATCCACAGTTGAGGGGGGCCGCAGAACAGCACGCGGCCCTCTCCCCCGCGGCAATAGTGCGGGCGGCGGGTCCTTAGTCGTTACGGACCCTCCGGCGCTGCCGGCGTGCCCTGCGTTGGCGAACATGCATTCTCCTTCAACTCTTCTGTTAGCCATCACAACATTCATATCTTTTACGCTAACCATGTACATGTATCAGAGATCATTTCTATAATTTTCTTGTCACCACACATTCTCCCATTTGCATTGTATAACAAGCTACTCTGATACTTTTAATTGAATCTATGCATTTGACATTTGCTTTTTGGTATCGTCTCAGCGTTTAATCACTCCAGACTATTTCGTATACAGTTCACACGGTCTTCAGGACCCTTGTTAGTGAACATGGGCTCACTACCACGTGATGATATTAGTATAATGGTATATAAGGCTACATTTCTTCCGCCTTTCGTCTGTGGCCTAGTAGACACGGTTTTGTAGTAGTTATGAATTTCTAATACTGTAGTATACACATTTCTGACGTAAATCCTGTATTAATAAACAGAATAAAAGTCTTCATCAAGGTATCATCACGCCATTTCTCCGTATAACATAAGGATTTTATCCTACAGGAATGTGCTGCCGAACGATTTCATTTAAATGTATTTTGAGGATTACATTAACACGGAAACTCGAATTATTTTTATTCACGCTTTACGTTTTGTCATAAGTTCGATCGAGTTATTCTCCCTTTTGTTTGTACTTGTATGTATTTAGGTTTTATAATGTTATATACTAAATAAGTATTACAATAATAAATCAAGGTAAAAAAGACGCTCAGGCATTTCTTGAAATTATCTTACAATGTAACAAATGACTAAACGTCGATCCTGCGATCTCCCCTATATAAGCGACAATCGGACTTTTTAGTGGTTATGCTGCCGCAACCAGCTTTGATTTGATTAGCTAGCCCGAAGCGTAGTCATAGAATCATCATCATCATCTTAGCATTGAATCCCGGTTGCCGGTTGGGGTCCGCTTTCCGACTTTTTCTACTCCATTTCGCACGATCTTTGGCATCTGGCGGTCAGTCCATTGGCACGCATCGGGTCTATCCCTCCTGCCGGGACCCGACGGAGGTGGCATGGCCAGACATTGTTCCCCATGTAAGTAGCGGGTTGCCGTAAAACGTGGCCTAGAAATGCGTAGTTATAAAAACAGGGTAGTAAACCCCATACCCGCGTCACCTTCTCCCGCAGTCCTGACGCGGCACTGATGAGGTGCAGTTTTCCCCGGGCAAAAAAGGATTATCTCTATTCCTCTTGGGCGATCGGGGTTTATCTGGGTATACCGGTGGACACCACTGGCCAAATGAACCTAATCAATCTTTATGTAATGTTGCATTGCAATGCATGCGGGGACAGTTAGTTATTAATAAAAATCGAACACAACATGGAACCTATGGTAGGGGTAAGTTTCGAACGTGAGAAGGCGTTTCCTTGGGGCTCGATTGAGCAATCCCTAGAGTCCATCCATCATCCTGGACCAGTCGACACCACCCACAAAAACCTTTATATTGTTTACGGATTGCTATAACCCATAATTATTATAAGATTTATTACAATATTGTCAGACTTAATTCTCTTAAATAATTATACTTTTTGTTTACTTTTAAGGTTAACCATCGAGAAATCAGAGCAAGGAGTACTATAGAATTGCACTCCTTTTTCAATCTATATTAAAAAAGACCAAAAACAATTTCTGAGTAATCCATACTATCCATACTTTTTTTCTCCGTGCGGGAGTGGAGTAAGAATACTAATCCCTGTGGCAGCACACAACCCTGGGGCACATCAGCATTGATAGGCTTCACAGTAGAGCAGCAACCGTTAACAACGACCCTAATACTGTGCCCAGCGAGAAAGCTGGATAGCCAGGTGCAAAGACTCCCAGGTATCCCGTAAGATGGGAGCTTCGCAAGAAGAGGCCTATGCCAGACCCGATCGAAGGCCTTAGCGATGTCTAGGCTAACAGCCAGGGCTTCTCTTTTACTCTCAACGGCCGCAGAGGTTAGTATTCTTTCTCCGCCCCTGCATGGATAAAAATATATATTAGATATATGGCAGAAAAGAACTATTGCCGGGGCAGCTATTAATATATAAGTACTCAATGAATAATAAGTAAATACATTGAATGTATTGAATAACAAAAATCTTGATAATATATTTAAAAGGGTCTTATGATGGTGATGCTGAGCTGATGGTGGAAGGTAAATAGGTAAATAAGGAGAAAAAGTTATTGACAAGTATTTCCGCTGGCAGTGCGAACTACAGGTATTTGATAACTAATATACTACATAAAATATATACTTTTCTTTTGTAAATAAATACATATTGTTGTCTTAATTTTCAGAATCGTAACTCCACAAAATATCGAAATAAAACTTTTAAATTTAACTAGATAACCAATAATGTTCTGTAGCTCGGGTTGCCTGGAAGAGATCGCTCTGTAGCGATAAGGCCGCCCATTGTAAGTCAAGTATATAATTGTGTGTGTAAATAAGTTTCATTGTTTTTGTATATGCAATACATGTTGGCCGAGCGTCGCCGAGTGAACGCCAATACCAACGTTTAGACAGTATATTCGCATTGTCTTGCCATCGCTCGGTGTCACTTGCCTAGTTAGCCGAGTAAAGTCAAGCGCCAACGTGTATAGAATTCATTTAGCGTAGCTTGTCACAACTGTCGGTTTTTCTGCACAAATCAAAGGCGCTCGCGCGCACTCGGCCAATAGTGTCCAGTAGTGTCCACATGTTTGTCAGCGCGCCATTACGCGGTTGGCGTCGGTCGTGTGTACGCGTACAAAATGTCACTCTCAACAAACGACGATGTTTTCAAATTATTGGAATTTTACCAGAATGAAGAGGTTATCTGGAAGCGCTCATTAAATAAATAGCAGCAGCTGTAATAACTTCTACGTCGTCATCCATCTTGTTTCAATTCACAATATAAACTGACGGAGCCCAACGTGTGGGCATCTCTTCAAAATTCGTCTATATTGGCCATTTGCATTGGTTTTCGATAAACTTGCCGAACGTGTAGGCAGTAGCACTTGCCTTGTATTAATTTGCCTACGCTCGTATTGGCCTAAGCTCGACCAACATGTATTGCAGGCTTAAGATTGGTTTACAATAAAGTGTTATCTATCTATCTATCTAGATGGCTAGTGAAGTATTTTGATGCCTATCTATGACACCCTTATCAAATTTTCTATTCCGGTAATTGGTTTTGCTCGCGGCTTTTTTTGCCGGGTGTTCTCAATAATTACTAACTCCAAATTATCTGCTTGGGTCGAAATTCTTCTAATTGTTGCAATATACGTTTTTGTGGCATGTGCTATTCTTATTTCACACTGATTCAATTGGCTAATTCTTCCTCCTGTCCTTATCTCACATTGTATGGAGTCGACACAACATGTTACAGTTGTGGCTTAATTTTTACAACCGGTCGCTTGCCTGACGTTAACCCCTTATTGGGGAAAAATCTGTAATCCTTTTTATTTTCTTTGTCCATTACAACGTATTGCGTATATTTCCCATACACGCCCACTGTTCTCATTCTCTCCCATCACCCGTTACACCCGTGTACTCTGTATCTGTGATTGCACACTATCAATTTTTAACAGCAATATTTGAAAACTAATATAATATGTTTGTTTTTAGAACAGAATGTTCTCGAAATGTAATTTAATGTTAAGCAACCCTAATAAATTTTACATCGTATCTACAATAGACGTTAATCAATCAACATTGGGTAAAGAAACGAACTGAGATTGACAAGCGTAATCTAGCCATTCGATCGTCACCCGTTACATAGTCAATACACACTACCAGAATTCTGACTGGTGTTTATTTTATTTATTTAAATTTGCATTAATTATTAGTAACAGATAAAAAGCAATTTAAACAAGTTAAAAATTAGTTTCTAATTTCTCACAGAACAGAATACATAATGTTAAAACTATTCCAATCATCGCCAAAAGTGTCACAATCATGATTTGTATCCAGGAAAGTATTGAGAGCAGCCAAGGTACGTGGAAAACAAAGCCAATGGGCTCACTACCAGGGATGCTGAAGACCATGCGAAGTGGAGAAGAAAAAGTCGGAAAGCGGACCCCGGACGCTGAAGCGAGAGTTTGGGCTGCAACCGAGATTCAACGTAAAGATGATGACAACTCAGACAGAGATGAGCGGGTTTAAATATGAGGGGCCCCTTTTGAGCAGGGCCCGTAGCAATTGCTACTCTTGCTACGTGGTTAATCTGGCACTGGGGTAGAAACTACCAACGCTATTCTTCTATATCTATTCACCTAATTTAAACTCTAAAATATTGGAATTAATATTAACTAGTTAGATTTCTAGTATAACGATCAAATAATTGATTCATTATGTTATAAATAAAATTAAATATACTGTGATAATTCACATAGCGCCATCTTGTCCGAAATTGAGCTTCAGAGCGCTTGTGTTATGGGTTTTGACTATTATTGACTGGGACAACGGATATACTCGTATTATGTTAATAATTTTCTTTTGCAAAATACATGTCATATATAAACAACTAGACATGGAATGTAAATCGAATCAGTGAACCCCACAGGTGTGCAACATGCGAAATTCGTTGTTTTTGAAGCTGTACTTCTCGCAAAATGCTCGGTATTCCGTGGACTGCGCGCCGAACTAACGTATCGATTCTGCAGGAGCTTAATTTGGAGACACGCCTTTCCACGATATGCCTCCGGAGATCTCTCTCGTTTTTCGGTCACTTAGCCCGCCGGGAGCCTAACAATCTTAAGAAGCTTATACTAGTGGGTCAAGTTGAGGGGAGAAGGAGTAGAGGAAGAATACCCACCCGGTGAACTGACGCAATACTGGAGTTCCTGAACTGTAATACTCAGACGGCCATTCATTAAGCCCAAAGCAGAAAAGCATGGAGAGACCTGATCTGAGATGCAGCTTATGGTGGTCACGACCCTCAGCCATGAGGTCACGGCGTAAAAGAAGAAGACTTCTTTTAGCGAGTATAAAAAAATATGAATATAAAATTTTTATGACGCGACACGATGAAGAACTGATAATTGCTTAAAGTTTCCGTGAAACCTCATAACTATATTCAAAGTAGTCCCTCGAATATTAATAAATATATAACAGGTGTTTTATATCAGTAGATATAAAAATATATATATTTATTCATAAATACACAATTTTTTATCCGTGCAGGGGCGGAGAAAGAATACCTCTGTGGCCGGGGTCGGCCTGTCGTAAAAGGCGACAAAACAACCCACCCTAGCTACGTGGTAGGGCCTCAAGCCCGTCTGGATGGCGACCACCTTTGGTCTTAAGTATGCCGCCATAATAACCTTGTGTTGTGTTCCGGCATTAGTGACCCAAGTTCCTGTACCCTTATGGGACAGCAGCGTGTTCGCGATGCCACTGGCGTTGCATACACCTATAGGTGACGGTAACTGCTAAATCCTAAGCGGGCCGTCAGCCTGTCTGCTGTTCTACAGCAATAAAAAAAAATACATGTATGTAATTTATAATTATATATTCTATTGTAAAACCTTTAAAAAAATTGTCGGTATGTTTTCTTTTTATTTTTTTACATTATAAATCATATTTTATCTATTAATTTATCACTCCTTTTACAAACAAAAAGTTGTTTCATACGGGAGTAAATCTTTAGTTATCTTTGTTCTGTTACGCTAAAGGAGTCCAGCAGTTAGGCTGACGAGTCACATAGTAAGCAATGACCGTCGCATGTGGGTGTTTGCGACGCCAGGGCCACCGCGAACACGCTGCTGTCCATAGGGCACAGGAACCTAGGTCACTAATGCCGGAACACAACACAAGGTTATTACGGTGCCATACTTAACATATAGACCAAAAGTGGTAGGCTGGTAGGCATCCAGACAGGCTTACGGCATTACCACGTAGCTGGGGTTGTTTTGTCGCCTTTTACGACAAGCTGATCCTGACGGCAGGGGTTAGCATCCTTACTCCGTCCCTGCATGGATAAAAAACTTTTCTAAAAATAAAACTGCTGCTATACCAAAACATGCAGAGTAAAATTTTGTTCTATTCGAGGATCAAATTATAAACTTTTATCATATCTCGCTGATTTTTTAATCGCGACAAGTTTCTAGCCGAAGTCCCAGCACAGAGTTGCAGTTTAGGAAACAAACAAGTTAAACAATTAAAAATTAGTTAGATCAAAAAATAGTGTATATTCAAATGACATGACAGATACAAGTAAAACAAGTTACAATAGAAAATTCACTAGCATATTATAAATTATGCTTTTTAAAAACATGCCAGTGCTTTGATTAAATACGAGTTAATAATAAAAACGAATAGATTTTAACAATAAGGAATTATAAAATGAAATCGACATTAACATCCCGTTCAGAAAAAAAAATCGTGCAAATTTTATTGCTACCCTATTTTAAATATTGACAGATAAAACTTATTTAATATTATAATAAAAATCACTTCATCTACATTGTCTTACACATCACTAAATTGCTGAACATTAGTCAGTCCACACAATTTATCCAGATAGCTAAATAAATGGGGAAATTGAAGCGGCAAAGACCGTCTGAAATGGTCCGCCATTAATTTCTATTCTAGCGTGGTGCTATGTCGTGTAGATGCAGAGCAGCATTATACAGAATAATTTAAAAATTTATTATATGTATATTTTTATTATAGTTAGTTATTTTGTTATTGCCTATTTACACTTACAGTTATTTAAATAAAGTTATAAAATTAACTGAACTTAAATGAATGAAATTTGGTACTATTCATTATCATACAATTAATAACTACTCATGTACTTATTATTTATCATGTTACTTTGTAGTATGGTCAAATAAAAAAAACAAACAACATAATTTTTACAGAGGCTTTAGAGATGCAGAGGTTCCTGGCCTCCAATAAATTTATAGTTGTGTGAAGGCAGAGTTCTTCCTCGGAGGTCTTCTAGTTAGGTCAACTAAGGTCTGCTTCAAATGAAAATCAGTTCCAGATTCAGAACAAATTGCGCTTAATATATTTACAGAAATTGTGTATAAAAAGATACTGACAAAACGATATATTTTTTTATTGTTGTAGGACAGCTGACAGGCTGACGGCATGCATAGAATTAAGCAGTTACCGTCGCCTATGGGTGTTTGCAACATCAGTGGCATCGCGAACACGTTGCTGTCGCTTATAGGTGCAGGTACTTGGGTCACTAATGCCGGAATATAACACAAGGTTATTATGGCGGCATCATGGAAGTAATAAGTATAGTATTTATTACTTCCATGGGCGGCATACATTAATACAAAAATATAAAAAATGTTAATATGTGAAGGTGATAGAAGATATTCGCGTTTCGTGTCGCTCGCCGTACATAGATAATAAAACGACTTCTAGTACTCGCCACATTCATCGTGCGCCTATTCAAGTCAAAAGAATGGCACAGTGTTGCTACAAGGCGATAGTCTTCTGTCACTGGTCAGATAAGTTCTTTATATCTACAATGAACATCGAGGTTTAGGTTTAGCTTTATTTAACAAAGCTTTATCGAGGAATCTTTATTTTTCATTTCATTCACTAAAAGTATATAATTATAGCTATAACAGTATTTGGAGTCCTTATATTTCTTACAACATCATATTCTGATATTTTATTCGACAATTCAAATATTTAACTGCTAAAATAGTTTTACACACTTAGGTCGTTTTTGTACCTTAAAATTGACCGACAACTATCTACTGTTGCAAAACTAAACACTATAATCCTAACATCCAATTCCATATTGTTATTTAATAATAAAAAAAGCTATTAATTATTATATTTGAAACTGTAGGTTCTAAGTTCTAAAATAAAACTTGTTTTAAATTTGATTAAAGAAATAAAATCCATTTGGCATTCGTGTTCAACAATTAACGACCTGACAAGACAAATAACCAAAGATATTATTATTTAAAATTCCCGCTTTTCGTCTTTATCATACTCGTAATGGATAAAGAAACAAATTACAAATTTTCAAGATGTTTTTCAAAATTTTATCAAGAAATTCCTAATTTTTTTTTTCATATATACCATATTTCCATAGGCATCTAATGTTTATCCATTGTATTTAAAGCGCACTTCGCGCACATCATTCTTCTTTACCACAAACCTTAGTAATAAATATGATCAATAAATAATCCTCATTAAATAAATACAGGGCAAATTAATAAAAGCATGGTAAAAAAAGAAAACTGCGTGCCTTAGTTTTCATATTGAACTAAATTTAATAAGTTTTCAAATTGATATGACAAAATGACAACTGTGTGAAGTCATGTTTACAAGCGTTATACCACATAACCCTACTTCTAATGTTAAAACCAAATATCATTTATATTTTCTATTACTAATATGAGGGTATAAAGATGTTTTATGTTATTTCAAAATCATTTTTTTAATTTTAAATACACTTATAATGTACAATAAATAAATGACATATTGTACGCCATTTTGTTGACAATGCGCATTGCCAATATTCATGACGTAACTTCCTTAGTGTGTTGCCAAGTTTGGAAAGCGCAACAATATTTTTAGATCTCATCATGTAAAAACACATACAAAATTTTAAAAATTAATTTCACAAAGAGTGACGTGTAATAATATGTAAATGTAACTAAACATTATATTACACTTGATCCGCATTTTAAATTTATAGTTAAGCGAAAGTCGTAAGTAGGTAATATTCTTGACTTAGCCTTTTTTTTGTTGCTAATCTAAAACATGGGAATATGAATGGAACACCAGATTAATGAATTCACTAATTCTGGAATGATGGTCCCAAAAAGTGATATTATCATTTGTATCGTGTAAATTAGATACATAATAAAAAGGCATTACAACATGGCTGGTTTGAACAAATCCAGTCTTATAACACTGCCGCACTTGTTCTAAACAGACATTTTATTAACCATATAACCAATTGATTCTTAATTATTATGTAGTGCTTGCATTATACTGCACGTATATGCATGTGTTTTGTTTTTTTTATTGCTGTCGGACAGCAGACAGGCTGACGGCCTACTTAGAATTTAGCAGTTACCATCGCCTATTGGAGTTTACAATGCCAGTGGTATCGCGGACACGCTGCTATCCCATAAGGGTATAGGAACTTGGGTCACTAATGCTGGAACACAACACAAGGTTAATGTGGCGGCATACTTAAAACCAAAGGTGGCCGCCATCCAGACGGGCTTGAGGACCTACCACGCTAGGGTGGGTTGTTTTGTCGCCTTTTACGATAGGCCGACCCCGGCCACAGAGGTTAGTAATATTCTTCCTCCGCCCCCGCACGGATAAAAGCCTCTGTTCGGACTTTTATAGTATCAAATTTTATTTGAATGTAATTTGATATTCAATAACACAAATAAATTAGAGTTTTATGTCTTCTATATAGTTTAAAACAAACAAGTCACAGTAAATAAAGTGACTCTTTATAGAGTAAACACTAACATGTAACATTATAGATTAAGGTGAGGGGCTCTGGATAGAGTCCCTGCTAATTTACAGGAGAAATACCCTTTTCACTCCAACTAAACTGTTACCATATAAATACAACACGTTGCAATTTACAGCAGTTCGTATATTTGATAACTCAAATAATTACAAGAATTATAACACTTATTTAGTAGAAACATATGACTGGACGCTACACAAACAAAGCCTCTGATAAATCGATAATATTTTAGAATCGGTGGTTCGAGGTAATATCTTTTATTGACAATTGGCGTTGTTGCTTTTTGTTTTTATTCTTGTCACAAATTATCTCTATGCCAAAATGTCGTGCCTTCTGGATCTCGCATCATAAAAAGAGGTGCGTTATTAAACGCCACAAAGGTATTCAATTAAAATGTGTATAATATGTGGATTTCCTATTTTTTTAATTATGGACTAGCAACACTACTTCGCGCATTTCTCTATTGCCTCCATTTTGCTGCTCGCCTTTTCTTGTCTATAATTTTCAAAAGGAATAGATCAGCTTTATGGATGTGGTCCGTAGATAATTTTTAGTCTTTGTTAAGTTCAATGTTGTTTTTGATTTAGAAACTGTCAAAACAATGGCTTCGTATATTGAATTAAATAATGTTTTCAGATATTTTTCTTGTGAGAATTACTATAATGAAGACATAAGATGGATACGACGTGGTCAAATTTATGTCGTTGCTGTCTCTCTGCCAATTCTCAAGTGTCACTCTTAGATACGAAACATATTAGAGAAAAGTTCTTTGAAGTCACTTCAATTCAGGTAAATTACAATTTTCTAATAACAATTTTAGTGTATAAAAATAGATTCTCGTCATTTTCATAATCTAAAGGTCACAGCGCTAGTTATAAATAGTGTAATCACAAAATAATTTTACCGCTTAAAATATAACCTGATTTGATTGAAAAATGATCGCAAGAAGAACAGAATCGTAAGAATTTATTAGTTATCGCTGCTAGTAGATGCTGTTTAGGTAGAAATTATTATTTTAGGGTTGGGTAATAGAGTGACTAGTGTATATGAAAACTAAATAGTAAAATATAATTAGGACATCATAACATTAGTGTGCATATGATTATGTATATAGATATAAACATAAGTATGTAAAAGGCCTGTATGGCCTTCTTAAACTTAGGATTTTGATGACACTCAATATTTTGATTGTTGCAATACTTTTGTTCTGAATAAAGTTTTTTCCATCTAGACCGTGTGAATTTATCACTGTTAAATATGATTAGATGTTATGGAAAAATAATAACTAACAAGGGGGTATTCCCTACTCATCACTGGATTTCACTAAAATTTATAGCACATGCATGGGCTCTGCTAGAAATGAAAGTAGCGGGTACTTGCTAGGTAGATGGACTTAATAAGTGTTTTACAAGGCACGACTATACCTTATCCATTTTACCAAAAAATCAAATGTAAACAAGTCATAAAAAGAGTTTTTTGGATGTCAATTTTATAATAATCAACATGATATAAAAATTATCATAGCAACTTTTAATTATTTATTAGAAATATCTCATAGATTCTTATTTTTTATATTACTATTCCTTACTTTTAGAAAAAAAAACAAAATAATTTTATTTTTACAGTTATGAATGATAAATATTAATGCTTATAAAATTTACATATTTACAACATTAATTGTAATAACTAACTTACATTAATGTTGTTTTATTTTTTTATTTTTATTTTTATTGCGTAGGACAGCAGACAGGCTGACAGCCCGCTTAGAATTTAGCAGTTACTGTCGCCTATAGGTGTTAGCAACACTAGTGGCATCGTGAACACGCTGCTATCCCATAAGGGTACAGGAACTTGGGTCACTAATGCCGGAACACAACACAAGGTTATTATGGCGGCATACTTAAGACCAAAGGTGGTCGCCATCCAGACGGGCTTGAGGCCCTACCACGTAGCTAAGATGGGTTGTTTTGTCGCCTTTTACGACAGGCCGACCCCGGCCACAGAGGTTAGTATTCTTTCTCCGCCCCTGCACGGATACCAATTCTTCTAGCTTTATTTGTGAAACATTGGTTTGTTTGTCTAAATTTTATTTTTTAGTAAAGTGGATAGGGTATAGAGTTTTAATTCTAAATCCTTGGCTATCTAGAGTTCCCTCTTGTTACTTTTCTTTTTTATATTTCTAACCCAGTCCTGCATGTGCTATATATAAATTTGACCAAAATAAAACATTATTTTTTTATTGCTTAGTAACAGCAGGCAGGCTGACGGTCCACTTAATAGTAAGAAGTTACAATTGCCTATAGATGTTTGCATGACCCTAGGGGCATGAACACATTCCTGTCCCATAGGGGTACAGGAAGCTGGGTCACTAATGCTGGAACACAATACAAGGTTATTATGGTGGCATATTTATAGACCCAGTGGTTGCCATCCAGACAGAGTTGTGGCCCTACCAAGTGGCTAGGCTTTTTTTTATCACCTTTTAAGATAGGTCAACTCCTGCTGCAGGGATTAGTATTCTTACTTCGCCTCTTCAAGGAAAAAATAATATATTTGATTAATGTAATTGTAGACTGATGATGTAGTACAACTTTATTGAGTTTTCTTTTGGTATTGATAAGTATAACAATCACCTATCTATTCTAAATTTATCAAAATATTTTTTCATCCATTCTCATACTGCTTTTGATATAGTATATGCACCAATAGTAGATGGTATGTAGTGATCTTGCTCAATATCAAAAAAACAAAATGTTAGTTAGCATTGGAATTTATATTTTCATCCATACCAGGATTAATTGCTCAGACTATTTCCTACTATATAGTAGGAAATAATAACTTTGAAGGTATTATATGTATAATAACAGCCCATAGCATCCCGCTGGTAGCCTCGGGTCTTAGAGGAGTTGGCAGTATACTTGCCACCTTTGTCCAAGACAGACTCCTAGGTTACACATACCAATGATCTCAATACGCAGGTTTCCTATAAATGCTTTCCTTCACAGTCAGTACATGGCAATTATAATATTCACATTAGACGAGAAAAAGTCTCTAAAATGGTTTCGAGTGTAATACCAGTGAATTATCAGATTCCCACTGTATTGGGCACAAATGCATGGTCATGCCGCCTGTGTCAGGCCATGGCAGGAGGATAGCTAAAAATACTGACTAGACATTGTAAGTCATGATATCCATGCAATGAACTTACTAATAACATAGAGATGTCAAAGACCATGCTGCATGATGATATAAACTGATAAATGTAATCAACTTTCAATCTAAATTTAGATTAATTTACATTACAATATGACATTTCAGGTGAAACCAGATGATGGTCTGCCACAAAACCTTTGTACTAACTGTTACAACATTATGAATATGGCTTACCAGTTTCGTAAGCAATGCATAAAAATGGATGGAGAATTGAAGGTACAACTCAATAACTTGCTAGCCAAACATAAAGAGTCAATGGAAGTAGAAACTCATAATGGTGATAGTATGGATTATACAACAATGGATGAAGATACTGCTAATGATCCTATTAAACAACTAAATGCAATTATAAAGCAAGAACCAAATGACAATAGTGATGATGATTGCTACTATGTCTTAGTTATAGATGATCCAAAAGACAAAGAAAATGATCCAATAGATGAAAACAAAGTTCTGCTAAAATTAAATACTTTGAAAACAGAAGTGGAAGATCCACTGCCTGAAAAATTTGTTGAAATTGAACCAACTCCTGAAATACACAATGAACCCTTTGAACAATCAATTGACTCATTCCTCATGTCTGAAACCCGAGTGCCAGATAATGTTCCAGATACAATTTTAGAAAATGAGGAGAATGATAGTACTGAAAATATAACTGATATGAATGTTGAGGAATCTCAAGACAGTACTTCGCAGGAACAAACTGTAGTTCCAGTGATGCAAGATAATGAGATAATTGAGACAATTTCAACTAATTTGATCAAAGATCCAAATAGTTTGATTAAAATCTTAACAACAGCCAGTTCAGATGGAACTATTCTTTTAAAAAGTGAAGATGGTGGTATACAATATTTGACTGAAACACAGCTAATTACCAATGATGATGAAGAGTTGTCCCAAGAGGTGATACTTTGTGAAGGGGAGGATTCTCAATTCCAAATAGTCAAATATGATGGGTCAGAGCTAGTGATAGAATACGGAGAGGATGGGGAAATTGCATCAGTATTACAAGATGATAATGCATACATTTGTGATTGTGGAAAGCAGTTTGAGGATTATGCTGAGTACGAGAAACATCAGGTCCAACACAATCCTGCTGGTGAATATTTGTGTAATCTGTGTGGCAAAGGATTTGAATCTGAGGAGATCCTGACTGGGCACACATTATTACACAGCGTAACTGGTGTTGTGATCAACTGTCCATTCTGTCAACAGCTTTTAAAACGTAATGCTTTAACACAACACATAAAGTATTCACATAATAAACTGAAGCCCAGCTGTACTGTTTGTTACAAGACATTTGCAAATCCAAACAATTTGAAACGTCACATGATGATCCACAGTGGGATAAGAGAATTTGAATGTGATATATGTTTTAAACGTTTTAGTCAAAAGATAACAATGCAGACCCATAGGCTTACGCATGTGAATCCATTTGCTTGTAATATGTGCGAGTTAATATTTGATAATAAAGAAGCCTTAGCTGAACACAAAGAATCAAATACTTGCACAAAATCGAGGATAGTTAAGGTGAAAGAACAAGTGATGAAGACTCTGAAACGAGAAATAACTACGAACGCTGGGAAAGTGTTAGGTTATGCGTGTTCTTTGTGCAAGAAGATGTTTTCGCTAGAATCTGCATTGGATCAGCATGTAGAGAATATGCACATAATTGATCCAGCGAAATTGATATGTAGTGAGTGTGGTGAAATGATGCCATCTTCCAAAGAAATGCAAACACACATGCAGACCCACAAAATGACCCGGTTAAGGCATTCAAAGCGTTTTGAATGCAGTACGTGTAAGAAAGGGTGTACTAGCCAAGCCATGTTAATAATGCATGAACGTGTACACACAAATGAAAGGCCTTTTCCATGTCAGTTGTGTTCGTTACGTTTTAAAACTAAAACACATTTACGGACACATCAACTAACGCATACTAGGGAGAAGAATTTTGGTTGTTCCGTATGTATGAAATTCTTTGCGTTGAAAGGTAATCTGGTGGTCCATTTACGGACACATACAGGTGAGAGGCCTTATATATGCTCAATATGTAACGAAGCGTTCATTGATTCAAAGTATTTGAAGAAACATAAGTTAAAGGCACATGCAATCGATAATGTTCCATGGAATCAGTACTAAGCTATAAGAGGAACGAAAGTTTTAAAAATTTAACTTCCTATACGTAAATATTGACAAAGTTGCATTTTAACAATCTCCTTCTTCTTCTCTTTCGTTTCGCTCTTGTCAGAGCGGTCGTGGTCATCATTTTTCAGTCACACGCCTGACAATCTGTCTCCATTCCTCCCGGACAGCTGCCTTTCGGGAGCACATCTGTACTGGGACATAACAATCTAACAAAGTATTATTATAAAAAAATATTTTTTTTTCTTTTGCTGTTTGTGTATTGATACATTTATCAATACGTACACATATTTCTAATCGTACACTGTTTGTATTTATAAAAATGTAATAGTTTTTTTACACAATAGAGAACAAATTATGCTTTTTTTCTTTTTAAACAGACATGGAAAGAAATCACATATCAAGTTAAAGCTGTTTGCCACAGTTAAATATAAACTTTCTCGTCAGTATATGCAGAATGTAGTCGTATTCTTAATATTAGTTACTTATATATATTATATATATATATATATATATATATATATATATATATATATATATATATATATATATATATATATATATATATATATATATATATATATTGTATATACATGTGTAGTAATGTTAGTAATTGTAACATTTCCATTAGTGACTGACTTATTTTAACTTTGTATGCGTATTATACATAAACTTCTTAAGGAGTTGGCAATACTTAAGTAATTTAACTGAGTTGACTCTTGAAAAGCTAGGGATTATGGAAATTTTGTTTGAAACTTTAGTTCCTCGCATTCCTGCTGTGGGTGCAGTATTTCAAATTTTTAAACTCACTAACTAAAAGGATAACTTATAGGCATGCCATTTGTGTACATTTTGATCTCCTGATCGATTGATTTTTGTAAAATCTAAACAAATCATAATATTATCCTAGTCTTATAACGGACGGATCTGACATAAGTATATTACATTTTACAGGGCAGCCATTTCAAAAATACACAAACGTCATTTTAGTGTGAGCGCTTATCAAATCCGTCATTTTAACGCTGATTTATTTGAAATCCAAAATACATATAATGTTTTCTTTTATGATTATCCGTGCAGGGACGGAGAAAGAATACTAACCTCTGCGGCCGGGGTCGGCCTGTCGTAAAAGGCGACTAAACAACCCACCCTAGCTACGTGGTATGGCCTCAAGCCCGTCTGGATGTGTAGGTGGTCACACCTTTGGTCTTATGTATGCCGCCATAATAACCTTGTGTTGTGTTTCGGCATTAGTGACCCAAGTTCCTGTACCATTATGGGAAAGCAGCGCGTTCGCGATGCCACTGGCATTGCAAACACCCATAGGCAACGGTGACTACTAAATTCTAAGTGGGCCGTCAGCCTGTCTGCTATCCTACAGCAATAAGAAAAGGAGTATAAAATAAAAACAATTAAAGGTTTATTCCTAATTTTTAACCTATTATTTCTAAACATATATTCTTAACGCTGATGAACAGCAGATAGGCTGATGGTCCACTTCAGTATTCAGTTACCGTTGGGGGCCAGCCATAAATTACGTCACACGAATTTTAGGACTTTAACCCCTCCCGCCGTCCTTACCACATCTTAAAACCGCTTCCCCTGATATGACGTAACACATTTTTCAATTTGATGCGTGTATTTAAATTAAAAATAGTCAAAAGTTATTTTAATTTTTTCTTATTGGTATTAAATGGACGTAGTTACGCAAAAAGGATCCAGCCCACAATATGGTAGAATAATTAGATAGTATAACAAAGTACTCATTCTGGGCCTAAAATAAGAGCAGTTAAACTTATTTGTATGAGAAATGATACATTTACGCTTATATTTTCTTAAGAACCCATAGACACTAACAAATACATCAATGCGGAAATACAGCTAAAACTTTAATCTTTAATAATTCAAAAGTAACATTTTGTGGGTTGGATCCTTTTTGCGTAACTACGTCCAAATAATCTTATATATAAAATTCTCGTGTCACAATGCTCGTTCCCGTACTCCTCCGAAACGGCTTGACCGATTCTCATGAAATTTTGTGAGCATATTGAGTAGGTCTGAGAATCGGCCAACATCTATTTTTCATACTCCTTAGTGATACGGTCACAATTCCACGCGGACGGAATCGCGGGCACAGCTAGTATTTAATAAAATCAACATAAAGTCAAATATTTTAGATAACTGAGAAATGCTACTTAAAAATATTTCAAACCTTTAACATTCAGAACTCGTGAATTTTAGTGTCTCACTTGCATTACAACGCTGCTCTTCAAGTTGTTGCGTGAGGGATAGTTTCATAGCGAGAGTGCAAAAGTATTCATAAGTATAGCTCGAGTTCGTAAATTTAAAGGTTTTCTAATCACATGTAAATTTCGCGTTTTAGTATTTTAAATCTTGACATGTGACGTCACAAAGCGTTTGTACCCCCTACCCCCTTGTCACACAATGTCACATTCCGGTGATATCCCCCCCCCCCCTTTAATATGGACAATATATGGATGACCCTTTGCCTATAGTTGTTTGTGGTACCAGGAGCTAACACACTGCCATCTGCATAGGGGTACTAAACTGGATCACGTATGCTGAAGTACAACAATGTTATTATGGCATCATATTTAGGTGACCAGGGATAGTTGTCATGCAGACGGGCAGTTTTATCACCTAGTCAGAATTGTTTTTGCCTTTTACGACAGGCCGTAGGGGTCAGTATTACTCCGCCTCTGCCCCTGCGGACTAAACTTTGACCCTATTATGATGTACTAGGACTTAATCAATTTAAACTTGAATTTTTTATTTAACATTCATGTTACAAGTTTATTTTATTTACATATTCTGGTAAATGGTAGTAAATAATAAGTTCTACAAGAGGAATGTTTGAAGTTATGTTTTATTCTAAATGGATTGTGAAGGAAATGTAAATAAATAAATAAAGACTGTTTACAAATGCTGGCTTTTTATGTGACTTCCTGATCATTTAATTAAAATATTGACTCTGGTTTAATTATGTTCATGAAAATACCAAGATTGCACTAAATAACCTCAATTATACTATAATGTCATAGAAATATATGAATAAATACGCAGCGCCACCTAGCCTTATAGTGAGCAAGTGTGCTTGTGTTATGGATACTAATCAACTGATATGCTACATATTAACATCAGACTCGAGATGAGAATCAGGCTCCTTAACCGCGTTTACAATAAAGGCGTTATACGGAGTTCACCATAAACATTTAGTAATAAATATTATGACATTACATTAAATGGAAGTGGATAGGGCACACCCTCCGAAGACCACAGGACAATACAGCCAGGGTCGCGTTCGCGTGGCCGGCGCACACGTGGCAGCGCACCTTGGACGCCGAGCTGCGGGCGGCCGGGTTGAGTTGGAGGGACGCGGAGCAAGAGGCGCAGGACAGGAGCGGATGGCGACGTCTCACGAAGGCCCTCTGTACCACTGGGGTACCATAGGACAACATTTGGACATCAATAGATGTAGCATGTTTAGATTGTCTATGGTTATATGATTGAGGTTGAACCTTATTTCCTATTAGATATACAGTGGAGAGTCGATTATCCGAACGACCGCTTATCCGAAGTACTATAGTACATTCACATATGTGATGAATATAAGGTTCAATAATGAACGGACATCGACGATGTACACTGAGTACCGCCAGGTTTGACAGCAAAATTTTAGACCTCACAACTATTAAAACTGATGCCACTGTGGTCTTCGGAGCACCTCATCAATTTAAGTTCAGGAAATGAAGATGAAAACGTAATTTATGCTACAGAACCATTTATTTGCTTACGCAATAGCAAAAAGGCAACATGTCTTGCGTTGTTTTGAAACTTTAATTTATTTTTTTTATTATAAGACTGTTGAATTCTTATTTGAGGCCTGTAGTTATAAAACCCGATATGCTAAGTTAATAGGATTTAAATCGAAACGCAAAATAAAGGCTTAATATTAAAATATAGAGGTATTTGTGCAATAAAAAGTTGCTAGCTATGTAGATAAGAGGGTTTTTTAACGATATATCGTTTTTTTTTTTGACAAAAACGTTTAGCGGGCTTTGCAACTACACACCTCGTCTGTCACTGAAGATATAAAAATGTATGTAAGTATGGTTTTCATTCACCTGTACATAAGTTTGTATGGCTGAATCAATATAGTTCGATTGTCCGAAAAAGCCGGTTTTCCGAACACCCATGTCCCCCAATTAGTTCGGATAATCGACGCTTTACTGTATTCATTAAAATTCATACTTAATATTATATGTGAAACTAAGTAACGTTTTCACGCCTAAACCGTTGAAAGAATTTTGATGAATTTTAGTTTAAAGATAGATTGGGCCTTGGAAAAAGAGGCTTTTTATCGTGAAAATGGAACTTGAAGGGGGTAAGCGTAATTATGTTCTGTTTTTTTTTATATGGCAGAACAACGTTTGCCGGTTCAGCTAGTGTTCTTATAGTACTGAAATATCTCACAAAACTTGCTAGCGCCCAGATATGGACACCATTGTATTATCTGAAGAAAAAGCTGCTTCTACATAGCTGCACGTTCCATGTATTTTTCATTAATTTTATATTTGTGAGCTTACCTAAGCTGTACTGTATGTAGATCATCTTGTTTTCTTTGTATAACAATTTATTTTCTTTATATATGTATTCTGAGCTTGCACATTGTTATGAGGTAAAAAAATCATATGAAATTAAAATAATATATGTAAATGAAGCTCTTTTGGCTCTTCATTAAATTTAAATTTCCTGCGCATTAACTTGTACATCAGAGCATTATCTATGGTGACAGCTCTTTTCACTGTGTCTATGCTATAATGATAAATGTACATTAACACCTAAGGTTTGAGAGAAATATTCCGAATGGAAAATATTATTTAAAGCAATAGCTTTTAATGTTGTTTCCCCTTTACAGAGCAACAACTTTGGTTTTTTGTTTTTTTTTTAAATTAGGCGTGCAGCTGGGGAGTTTATGCCGCTTCTTCTCCATGTAACAGCCAAACACACCAAACTTTAGTTTATTTCGCAATTACTATTTTGTCTTTAAAAAAAAATGTGCTAGATAACAAAAATTTTTTGGGACTTTTTTGAATAAAAGATTTGAATTTAAATCTATTACGATTATTCTAAAGGAAATTGATAGACGTGACTCACACATGTGTATTGTAATTTCGGACGTAGCGTTTTAGATTCTTCTTGGATGCCCAATCACGGCGACGAATGACCCCCGTAAGTTTATAAGGTTCAGTGCACATTAGCCAGGAAGCTCATTACTGGGAGTTATAATCCAATATTATGTTTGTGGTTTATTGCTATTATATACACTATTGATCAACTTAAAAAAAACACGCTTTTATAGAAAATCAAACTAAAATGTAAAAAATAATTTACAATAAATTTAAATTCATAATACTATGATTAACAAAAAAATGAATTTTATTGTAAAAAAGTGTGGGTGCTTGTTGTCAATTGTTATAAATATTTTACTGACAGATATTGGTATAAGTAGTAGTCATTTTGAAATATCATAAAAAGCATCCCGCGCTTTTTTATAATAAAATTATTTTTTTGGTAATCACACTCCTTCATTTTAATTTACTAAAAATCATTTTATATTTTTAAGATTGATTTGCTATAAAACCGTGTTTTTTAGTTTTTATAAACTGTATTTATTTTTAAATTTTTAGTTTGATTAACTATAAAATGAAAGCGTTTAATATTTGTTATCAATTCCTAATTGGTAAATGTTTTTATTAATTTAATGCCATCTTCCGGCAGTGTTATTAATTAAACTCCAGATGGCGTTTTGGCAGAATTTTGATTTTTTTTTTGATTCTCTAAAGTGGGTAAAAATCTAGACTGAAAATTCCGTTACATACAGGCACAATACAGGTCAAGTCACGTGGTGACGTGGTGTTCCCAGGCGGTCACCCATCCAAGTACTGACCGCACCCGATGCTGTTTAACTTCAATAATCGGGCGAGAACCGATCCGAAAATTCATTAATCCTGTGGATCCTGGTAAGGATAATAATACAAACTATACATATTATTTTTTTATTGCGTAGAACAGCAGACAGGCTGACAGCCCGCTTAAAATTTAGCAGTTACCGTCGCCTATAGGTGTTTGCGATGCCATTGGCGTTGTTGTCCCCTAAGGGTACAGGAAGTTGGGTCACTAATGCCGGAACACAACACAAGGTTATTATGGCGGCATATTTAACACCAAAGGTGGTCGCCATCCAGACGGGCTTGAGGCCCTACCACGTATTATTTGTATAGTCATCGGTCCTTGATAAGTGTGCAAAGTTTTCAAATCAATCCTTCGTTTTGTAAGGGGTAAAAATCACGTTCAAAGATTCTGTTACATAAATACATACCAAGCAATGATTTTTATATATAAAATATCATTTTTTTCACTCTTCATTCACTCTTTTTATATATAAAATATCATTGATACCAAGCTAAAGAGTGTTATCAATTATAAAATTGTACATGGTATGAGGGCGTCATTTAATATTCTAATAGTGACATCTAGTAGTGGAAGGGTGTAATTTGAAGAAATCAGATAAAATTATATATCAGTAGATGGCGCTAAACAAGGTTGACAGGCGGTGTGTGATCTTTTTGTGTTACTCTAAACTTTCAGTATAACTATTTACCAATAGATGGCAGTACTAAACTAATATTTACTCATGATACATTTTACTTCATATAATATGTATATTATTTATTTATGCATAACTGCCTTTTTGCGTGTCTGTATTTCTGTGACATTTATATTCTTACAAACATTTTAAAGAAACATCACCACGCCTGTAGTGAATCCCATTTACATTGACACTGAATGGAATCTGGCTTACGCTTTTTCTAACAACTAATAAATAGATATGGTAATTATGGCAGAGAGAGCTGTTTGACCAAAGATGAAAGGCATCGTCATCGGGATGTAGCAGAAGAAGCCCTAATGATGTTAGGTGTGATAAATACCTAGTCAGGTCATAAATTCTGTCACATGTTTAATGTAAAAAATTGTAACAAGTTTATTAATTATGTAACCATTCATATACCAAAATGAACTTAACAAAACATAGATTCTTATGACATTAAAGTTTATTCAAAATGACCTCCGTGATTTTGAATACAAGCCTTCAATCTGCGCGGCCAGTTGTCTATCGCAGCACGAACGAGGTCCATGTCAATATCGGCGGCTGCCTTAATCAAGGATGTCTTGAGTGACTCCAAATTGGGATGAGGCTTTGAGCACGCCTTTTCCTCCAAGTGTTGCCATATCTTGTAATCTAACGGATTCAAATCTGGACTGGAAGAGGGCAAGTCTTCGTGCCGGATGAAGTCGATTTCACGCGCCGCCAGCCAGTCTTGTGTGCTCTTCGCTCTATGAGCTGGCGCCGAATCTTGTTGGAATACCCAGTGCCTGTTATTGAACATGGTATGAGAAACAGGTTCCACAAGGTTCGTCAGGACTGTATTTTGATACACATCAGCATTCGTTTTTACACCTTTCTCACAAAAATGTACCTCTGTTAAGCCCCAATAAGAAACTCCCAACCATACCATGAGCGAGGATGGATAATGACCTCGTTGGACACGCGGAATATGGTTGCTCGCTTCTTCACTACTGTGTGCGTACACCTTATAATTTTGTTTGTTGTAGCTCTCTTCTATGGTAAACATTTTTTCATCCGAAAAAAGAATTTCCCGATATTTTTTTCCCGCGTACCGCTTCAACAAAGCGCGGCATCTCTTCAGTCTCAGGTCCATTAGACGAGCATTCAAACGATGTCCTGTTTTTCTTCGATATGCCCGAAGCCCTAAGTCTTCATTTAACACCCTTTTCACCGTGGTTCTGCTTAACCCCATCTGAAGGGCCAACAGTTTCTGCTTACGTTTGGGATTTCTTTGAATTCGTGCCTTCACAGCTTTTATCACTGCTGGAGTCCTAACAGACCGAGGGCGACCACTTCTTGCCCTGTCATCTACACTAGAGTCTTCATTGTATCGTTTGATGGTACGATAAACGAATCGTTTGGTAATATTCAAAATTTTCAGTATGTTAAAAATTTGAATTGGCGCGTAACCGCAACGATGCAACGCAATAACTGCAACACGGTCTTCTTTAAGCGTCCACTCCATATTTAAAAATGAGTAAAATTCTAAAAGTTATACATTTTTATTTTCATGAACAATTCGAAACTCGAATTCAATAAACTTTTTTGTGGCCAGCATTCTAAAAGAAAAGTTTTTACTGTGTGACAATACTTATGACCTGACTAGGTATATTGTCGTTGTCAAACCAACATCTGCGTTATGCATACACTTTTTGAGATTTCAACATTTCCCACGTAAACTTATTTTAAATAAAAATCGCTATGTGATTCTAATTATTATTTTATTACACTACTTTAAAATAAATGGTTTCCTATAAATTTTTACGAGAATGTTTTTACTCCACATCTCAAAGTTTAACTTTTTGCACATAGTAGATATTGGTTTGACAACGACGTAACGTCGCGACGATATATTGTACAATATTAATATGTTGTCCGTTCACTCTAGAGGGGGCCTGAGCCCAACAGTCACAACAGGGGACTATGGACTATTATTAACATTATTTGTAAAATACCGTTTTTATCCGTAGAGGGGCGGAGAAAGAATACTAACCTCTGTGACCGGGATCGGCCTGTCGTAAAAGGCGACAAAACAACCCAAGCTACGCGGTAGAGCCTCAAGCCCGCCTGGATGGCAACCACCCTTGGTCTTAAGTATGCCGTCATAATAACCTTGTGTTGTGTAGGTGACCCAGATTCTAGCTTCCCTTACCCGAAGTCATGGAGTGCCCCTCGAAATTTGGAACCCGAGATGTCCAAAATCCCATTACATTTCTACAGGCATAACGGATTGGTGTGCGGGACAGGGAGACCCGATGAAACGGCTATCCGCTGACCCGCCAGTCTGTAGGGGACCAGAACCCAGATTATCCGGTCTGGAATGCTGTTGTTGTGGTAACTGGTAACAACTGGTGCAAAATCTTTGGGGAGTAACGTTGTGCCGGAGCGGAAATCGGATAAGGACCCGGCGACATTCACAGGGAGGCATCGGAGGCCCTTCCGTGCTCCGTACCAACTCATCACACAACCTATGGGTTTGGGTAGGAAAAGCACAGTAAATTTTTTCCATGTTACCAAAGAACCAAAGAAAGTGAAGTCGATTGCAAGGTGGAAAGGTCGGAAAGGCGTGTTTTGGGATGCGAAAGGGTACCTGTTAATTGATTGTCTTGAAAAAGGCAAAACAATTACAGGTGAATAATGCTCTAATCTTCTTGCCCAGCTGGATGCCAAAATTCGCGAAAAAAGGCCTGGCCTAAAGAAGAAAAAAAAAACATTATTCACCAGGACAACGTACCCGCTAACAAAGGTGCGTTGACAATGGGAAAACTGCGGGATTTGGGGTATGATTTGCTCGGCTATCCCCCTTATTCTCCTGATTTGATACCCTCAGACTTCTATCTGTTTCCAAATTTGAAGAAATTTGTTTCTGGGAAGCGCTTCGCGTCCAATGAAGAAGTTGAGAGGACCGTAGATGGATATTTTCACAGCCTTCCAAAGTCTCACTTCCGGGAAGGAATACTAATGTTGGAGAAACGCTGGACCAAGTGTGTTGAAATCACGGAAGAAAATGTAGCAAATAAAATTTTTCAACTGAATATTGTCTTTCATTGTCAGGCCGAGAACTTTTCACCATACCCTAGTATGTGATCAGCAGAAAAAACTCTAATAATCGTAATACGACACGCCGCAGTAACAATATAGGATTGTAATCAAGAAAATAAGATTACTATGAAACTCTTTATTGTTTTACCAAAAGCACATAAAATAATGGATATAAAAAAAACTTACAAAATATAGAACAATGGGTGGCTTAAAGCCACGATGTCCTTCGCCGAAGGTTATATTTATTATTGTGAAAGAAGCCGCGAGTTTCAAGGCCTCTAACTTGCCAAAAGGACGATTGCTGTGAGCATAGATCATAGAAGGCTGTGAGCCACCACCAAAATATATGAAGATGAACGCATTGTGCGCAAGTTGCCTTTTCGCCTTTGCCAAGTCGCTCGACACTGCGAATCCCCTCGTGACGTAATTGTCGAATGTGAATTGTGTACGGAACCCGTAAAAAACCCGGAACCCGTTGGAGGGTAGTTGGAATTATTTTAACCCACAGCATGTGTTTCGTAATTTTATAGTTTTAATAAATAAATATCGTGGTATTCTAGAGTTATTGATCGATTATCATAAATAGTAAGGTGAAATACAATACGAGTGGTGTTATTCAGTGCTTTAAAGAAGATTTGAATTCTAATCACTTGTTTTAAAGATACGCGGTCAATTAATTTGGATCCACCTCCATTTTAAAAGTAATAATTGATAGTTCAATTCATATTATATACTAATAAAATCATTTAAAATGCCTACTAAAAGATGCGGAAACTGTAGGAAATTTATTTCGAATGCAGAGAACGCAAAGTGTACTCAATGTGGTTTTTTATACCACAAATCATGTGTAGGATTCATAAATGAAATCAAGTTACCCTCAGTGTGGCGCTGTCCTGATTGCATTGAGTGTGATGCGCAAAATAACAAAAACGAAGCCCCATCCCAGAGCACATTGGATATAAAAGAAGTTAGTACTAAGGACTACACCATTACAGATATTATGGAAGAATTACGTGCCATGCGCTTGGACTTCCTGAGTTTCCGGAAGGAAATCTGTGACTTACAAGTTAAGGTACAAACGTATAATGATCATGTTGAAGGCCTGGAGGTCCAGATGGCGGTTTTGGAAAAACGTATTTTGACTCAAGAAGAAACATCTACAAATGTCGAGATTTTGGATCAGCTCAAAGCAGACTTGAATGACCGTGATCAAGAACTTCTTTCAAACGACATAGAAGTTAGGAATATACCAGAAACTGTAGATGAAAATCTAACTAATTTAGTGATCTCGATTGCATAAAAACTTGGTGTTGAAATAGAGGAGCGAGATATTGTGAATGTGGAAAGATTTGGCAGTCGCAAGCTTAATAGGCCCAATAAGGATGCAACTATGCATATTCCTGCTAATCCCGCTCCATCGCGTGTTATGGTAGTTCGCTTAGCCCGAAAAAATATTCGTGAGAAACTGCTTAAGAAAGCCCGTAAGCATCACAATTATAACACAAAAGATCTTGGATTTTCTGGTAAGCCTAGTCAGTTCTACATAAACGAACGGCTTACGAAGACAAACAGACATTTATTTCGTATGGCACGAGAAGCAGGACACCAAAATGGTTGGAAATTTGTATGGATTAATCATGGTCGCATACTGGCTCGTCGCAAACCAGGGGATAGTGTTGTCAAAATTAAGAATGAATGGGATATTACGCAAAATATTGTGGCATGCGCAAGTGCTTTGTAGTATATAGTTTTTTCTCTTGTTTTTTGGTATCATACAACTAGGTACATTATTTCTGATTTAAAGAAAACAGCTGAACGCTATAGTTTATTATTAACGTAACATTTTTGGGATAATTATATATTTTAAGGGAAGTACATATATTTTAAGGATACATAATTGCAAAATTATTAAAAGAATCTGATGAAAATATTGCACTCATGTAAATGTTTTTATTTTTTATTTTATTTTTTTTACTTACATGTAACATTTATAATTTAATCTTCTTTAACACCAGTAAACTATATATTAATTATTCACTCAATTATTAAAATTATTCACTCAATTTCAGTTTTTACATACTTTTTATCCTAATTTTAAATGTGTTAGTAATTGGCTTGTACATATTCTATATATGTATGTATTGTTATTATACCTTACATATTATATTATTACTTAAAACATTACATACATAACTTATAACATAACTTATACCTGAAATCTTGAAATTTTCGATATTGTTTTATGTATTTATATTAATTTATTTAAATATTTATTTTATGGATAGTCTGTTCATGCTGATTGATACATATTAAAATTACTAATAATAATGTTTTTTTGTAAAAATGTAATCCGTTTTGGATGTTTGAAAGTCTACAATGTGTAATGCTGCTGGGTTAAAATATTTTTTTTATGTGGTCTATGGAGGTTGATACTGAAAATCAGCGCTATGCTTGTATAACTTCAGGCACAGCACATGCTGAGTGATTGACCTCATTGGCAGATGTATATATTTCATATTGTTTCTTTGTTATTGCTGTTAATCTATTTTGTATCATTTGCCAATAAAGCTTTCTTTCTTTCTTTCTTTCTTTCAAAAATCGGCAGGGCAAAAGAACCATCCTGCACACCCAAACCGACTCTCGGATGTGATTTACTTTCAAGAAGAAACCAATAAAAGTGTCGCTTGAGGATATATTAGATGATTGACAACGAAATTTCGTGTCCTACTTTGAATGTGAAACGAGAAAAATAATTTAAATAAAAAGGATGATAGATTTTTCTCCAAAAAGGGGTTAACGTCAGGCAGGCGACCGGTTGTAAAAACTTAGCCACAACTATTACAACATGTAACATTTTGTGCTGACCCCATATAATGTGGGATAAGGACATAAGAAGAAGAAGGGTGGCTTAAAGCAACCTCTTCCAGGCAACCCTATTAATGGGGGAAAAAAATTAAGCAAATAATCATAAAGCTACTGTGGTATATATAATAGTAAATAAATTTCTAGCTACTTGGTAGGGCCCCAAGCCCGTCTGGATGGCGACCACCTTTGGTTTTAAGTATGCCGCCATAATAACCTTGTGTTGTGACCCATTATTGCATTGGTGACCTAAGTTCCTGTACCCTTATGCGACAGCGCGTGTTCGCGAAACTGGCTTTGCAAACACCCATAGGCGATGGTAACTGCTAAATTCTAAGCGGGCCGTCAGCCTGTCTGTTGTCCTTCAGCAATAAAAAAAATGTATAAATAAACGGGAAATATGTACATATACCATACATGTATGTATACAAATGTTGTTTTAATACTATTTGTAGTGTATGCGATTAATTTATTAGATTATCTAAAGTACGCATGCATAGCTACGCTGTTGTGCGTCTATGTATAGTTGTGAGAATGTCACAGTCAAGACACGAGAGCCACAGACATGTGGACATACATCGGCGAAGGAGAAACGTGGAGCCAGTGAATCATCCATAGGAACACTATTCTAATAACTACTTAACTGAAATGCACGTCACCTATAGCAGTTGTCGGCAACCTTGTTATCCAAAAGAGCCATTTTTCAACATATGCTTTGCTTTAATAGGAGACATTATTACGGAAATATATAATAATATTCTGTGCCTGGACTAAACATTTCTTTTGACAACCACCGTGACATAGCAGCTAACACACGTCGGTACACTTGCGGAGGTCACGAGTTCGATTTCCGACTTACGTCTGGGTGTTTATGTATAATATGTATTTATTTGTTAGTATAGATACATATCAGTTGTCTAGTACATACCACAAGCGCTATCCTACATAATTTGCGACTAGATGGCACTGTGTGAAATGTTCGAATATATTTATTTATTATAATTTCGCAGAAGAGCCGCGAGTTTACGTCCATTTTATAACCTATAAAATAACTAGATTAGATATTGAACCGGAGGCCGATTAAAGACTATTCGTAGACTTACGTCCATTTATAAAATACAAGAACATGTTAAAGTTCTACACGGCACAGTCAGACTCAGTGGAAGTATGGTAAACTTAGTTGGGTTCAGTCGGTTCGAAGCGGCGTTCGCTCACAGAGAGCGCCCCACGCGCGCACTCAGCGATATTGTTATCGGCCCGCCCCGGTTCACGGGCGGTAGGGCTGCCATGACCAACATATTCATTATTTTCCTTTTGTTCTTTTAATACTTTGTATTTTTAGACATATTTCTATAATTTATTATCCGTGCAGAGGCATGAGAATACTAATTCCGGCGGCGTCTGGATGGCAACCACCTTAAATCTATAAGTATGCCTTAATAATCTTGTGTTGCGTTCTGGCATTAGTGACTCAGGTTCCCGTATCCCTATGGGACAACAGTGTGCTGCAGGCAATGGTAACTTAAGTAGTCCGTTAGCCTGTCTGCTGTTCCTCAGCAATAAAAAAATAACAATACTTTGACAAAATTATGTTTTCACACATGTTATTTTGCACGTCGAAAATTATGCAAGGGTTAAATTCTCGTGCTAAGTCGGAATTACCTTTAATATATATTTATTTTTAAGTGCAGTATATAGTGATACCCATAACAAAGCGTTGAAACGTACTTTAGAACTAAATTATACTGTGTGCATACAATTCAGTTACAGTATAGTTATTTGTTTTAAAATGCCCGAATATTTTATGAATTTCCGTATAACTGTTGTTGTAATGTGATCGCAAATAGATTATACAATTTTCCTTTAATTCCGGTTTCATTTGCAATTTTCTTTTGTATATAGTTGCCGGAAAGCGGCCAATTTTTCTGCGGCCGGGGTCGGCCTGTTGTAAAAGGCGACAAAACAACCCACCCTACACAGTGTTGGATTATGCAAGTGCGGGGCCCGTAGCAAATTCTATTTGCCCTTTGAGCCCTTGATCTGGTAGAGGTTCTTAAGTAACTAAAGTGGAAAAAAAAAACAATTCGATACTCAATACCTCAATCGTTTATTTGCCGTCTATGCGTTTTTGCTTGTTTTTGTATATTAGATACTCAGGCAGAGATGAGTGGGTTTAATACGGGGCCCACTTTCACGCGGGGCCCGTAGCAACTGCTACTCTTGCTACGTGGTTAATCCGGCACTGACCCTACACTAGCTACGTGGTAGGGCCTCAAGCCCGTCTGGATGGCAACCACCTTTGGTCTTAAGTGTGCCGCCATAATAACCTTGTGTTCCGGCATTAGTGACCCAAGTGCTTGTACCATTATGGGACAGCAAAGACTTGTAGTTCCTTGATGATAAATAAAGATTTATCTAAATTAAATAATAGAATGTTGGTGACAACCCTGCGCGGGTGTACTGCCCGAACCGCGCGTCGGCTGCCAGTCAGGGAACAAAGCACCAGCTCCACTCACCGCGCACACGTATTTCAACAGAATAAATATCTTGATACTTGTAATAAAAAAGAACTCTCACTGCTTTCTGGATAATTCTTCTAAGAGGAACATATTCCTGCCATGCTAAATCAAGATACTATAATGTGAGAATCCAACGACTTACAGTTACTTTACGTTTCTTGGTGACTGAATCAATACTAATTATTTCTTTTATCAAATAGCAAAAACTTCATTCTCCTTATCACATAATGAGAACACAAAAAATACGTCCAGCAGCCGCTGCACTCGCAGGCACACTGCGGTGAAATCGGTCCCGATATTGCTACACACAAATCTAGAGTACACACAAAGTGGTTCCTAGACAAAAAATCAGCCCTAAATCGTGGGTTCGCCTAAATCGATATCAGAGTTAAGGGCAATAATAATAATATTGCAGAACGCTTCCTACCACTACCTCGATATTACCTCTGATTTAGGGTCGTGTAGGCCTCTTAAGGCTATTTTGGTCTTCAAAACTGAACACAAACTTACTTAAATATGGTTTAAGGAATATAATGTTAAATACGAATCTACTAGATGAAAACGCAAGTTCGTTATTTAATCTAAAAATACGAATACTTTATTTTAGAAATAAATAATAGTGCAAGATAAGTGCGAGATGGTATCCACGTTATCTATATCACCTATTTCTTATAATTAATACTTATATTAATTACAAAATATATACATGTAGTACCTATATTAGTTCTTTAGTACTCATAACACAAGTGCTATGCTACTTTGAGATTAGTTAACCCTGTGTGAATTGTACCAGTATAATTATTATTATTTGTTTTTGATAGAGATGGTAGAACTAAAAAAATATCATTACTGGTATTGTAGTAGTAATATGAACTCACACAACACACATAATATGAAAATCCGAACAAAGGGAAGACGAATTTTATACTTGTATTCTATCTAATTTTTTCGCAGGCTAATAGGCTAATTTCTATTTATGAATATATTTGTGCCTTTTTAGTGTTTCTTTTTCGTTTCATTTTCAAATCACAGCAGTGTAAAAAAAACATGTGGGGCAGTCTTTGGGGAAAACTATATAACTTGTGAATTGTATCGTCGAGCTATTAGATTATTATTTTCGGTTTATAAAGAAGTGTTTATGATCAAGGGGTAAAGTTTAAATTGGTCATTAACACTTCTTTACAAACCAAAAATTGTTCACCCAAAAAGTGCTCAACGCGCCTAAAGAAGTTTTCACTTCAAAAACTCAACTGTATTTCATTGTAATAAAGTCGCAATTCGAATAGATATGTATAAGCAATGCAATGCAATCATTTAAAAGTTACATTATAAAATAAATCTTGTCATTATAAATAAGTTTGGTATTACTGGAGCAAAACTTCGTCTTACGAATATTACGTATTTTCGATCAGGACACGTGACCTGACGCGCGTTTAACATTTTTTACTCATCACAAAAAATACACAACACCGCTAAAGAAGTTTTCACTTCAAAATTTTTAACTTCAACTAATAGTAAGAGTAATAATAACAAATAATATGTAAGAAATGTTAAGTATCAAGACACAGTAAGCATGCGGTCACAACATTACCCAATGATTCACGGGAGGCGCGCCGCGGGCCGCCACCGCTTCGGCTCGACGCGCCACCGTACCGCACATTGCCGACACATTTTATATACATGTATACATGTGCCAATGTATAGATAGATATAAACTTCACCAGTAGTCTTTTAATGTTGACAAAAATATCTTTATGATTATATGTACCTCACACCTACTCCCATGCTGCAATTAGAACAGAATTCTACAGAAATTTGGCGAGATCATAAAGTCAAATCGTCGTAGTTGTAGAATAGTGACGGATCTTGACATACATACATATATTAAACTTTACAAGGCAGCAATTTCAAGAATAGCGCCTATCAAATCCGTCATTTTACCGACTGATTTATATGAAATCCAAAATACATATTTTTTTTCTTTTATGTAGTAACAATATTTAGACTATGTAGTATCCAACTATGGTAAAACTGAATTCGTATTTTTTTGGAAACCAACATTATTCTACGATCATGACGATATTTTACTCATTCAATTTAGGCTACTTGTGATATTTTGCTAGGTGGTAAGGGCTCCAAGCTTCACCCAACATGGCGCCCTTTCTTAAATGCTAAGTCTGCTATTCCAGAGAAGTAAAAGAATTATTTATAAATCTAAAGTTTAGTAAAATTTTATCATTAATAACTTCGACAACATTGTGGTGACGTCAATTCCTTACAGTGAATACGATAAAACCCGATGTAACGTTACAATGTTACATGTACAAAAGTACCAGGATCGAAAAACTGCGAACAAGTATCTTGACAACAAAAAACTGTCGAGTGGCGAGTTGAAAATTCTGTTCGCCGAGCTTCCGAGGCGGATAAGCCGCGAGCGAGGGGGATAGCTGGAGAAAAGGGGGCATGTAGGCGCTATCAAACCGCGCCACTGGCTCGGCCAGTTAAGTAGGTGTTGCTAGTGACGGACGTCACACGTCATTTATACCAGTTGTCGATTGTTGATTTTCGTTACAAAATTGCATGTACAAAATTACTAGGAACGCATAAATGTGAGAATGTTTATACCCTTCTGTTTGTAGTGTGGCCAGTTGTATGTAATTTTGAATAATACTGTGACAAATCTCGCATTTGTTTAAAATTCGGAATGAAATACACTAGGGGCATATAAACAAAAGCACGTTAAAGTTACGATGTATATTATATGAATAGGCGCTGCAACATTGCTTACACTAGTTTTTAGCCTGGAATATTATTGTTTAAAATATAGTATAGTACAAACCAAAATACAATTTGTGTAAATATCAATTTATTTGTACTGTATGTAACTTTTGGTAATATTGATAAATAGCTTTTTTGTTAATTATTTTTAGTTTGTTTCCTTTTTATTTACTCAGAGCAATGTCCTATTTTTGCAACTCGATGTATTATTTTGTACTAACCAGGGCCCTCTTTATACGGATTTCAAGGCATGCGGATGCACCCGTGTGCATTAGTGTGCAGAATAGGACTAGGGGGCGCACCTAAATCTAAGTCTAAGTCATTTACTCGTAATATCAACGTCATTGCACCGTTTTGTATACTTTGTTACGACAAATGCATGCACAAACTAAAAATAAAGGAGCCAATATTAAATTATTTTATTTAAATTATATTGCGTATTTTTTGGGTGACAAGAGCGGAGGCGCAGACTGACTACCCCGCACTCTGGCGCTGAATATGCTTAAGCTGGCATTGGTGCTGACTAATAGGAACTGGACAGTTAAGTAATTCAACAAAACACCGTTACATATGATCCCTCCTTTTGTAAGGTGGATATACTGTCCATCGGCTCTAGGAAGAGAACCGAGCTCAATAGTGAGTATAGTGATGATATGGACACAGATGACTATAATAATAATATTATTAAATCTTTTTTAGATCCTTACAAATATTTACATAATATATTAAAGAATTTCATATAAACGACTTTTTTATTATATTGTTCTTTCTATCATTAGCTTTGGCCATCCAGTTGGTGTCAGTTGTATCTATTATTTCGTCAACCCACTGATCAGCAGGCTTCTTATCTTGCCGATTTGTACTGCCAGGGCCGTAGAGAGAGGTCTGGAGGCCTCGGGGCAACAAAGGAGTGGAGGCCCCTGGCCCCAAATTATTTTCCAAATAAAATAAATAATTAAATAATAAATAAATAAACAATTTATTCAATCGAGTTTTTCAATAAATAATTTATTGTGAAACCAAGTAAATTGTATACAGTATTTAACCAAGTATATTGTATTTAACAAACATATATAAATATAGGTTGGATGAGGGCAGCGCAGGACCGATCATCGTGGAGATCTTTGGGGGAGGCCTTTGTCCAGCAGTGGGCGTCTTCCGGCTGAAATGATGATGATATAAATATAACCGGAAATAAGAATTATCTGAAAGACTTTTTTCCGAAGTCTCTATTGTGGGTGCCCCTCTTTTGTGAAGGCCCCGGGGCTGTCGCCACGGTAGCCCTCCCCTAAATTCGGCCCTGTGTACCGTCCATATTGTGGTCTTCTTTACTCATCTTTTGTCTGAAAGTCGTGTGACATGTCCTGCCCACTTCCATTTAAATAGATGACGATACTACATATTATATACTTTTCTTATAAAAATAAATACAAATAATGCATAAACATATAGACGTGTGACCTCTGCAAGCCCACCTTAGGCGTTACGCCGTCAATTTATTAACTATCGATATCAGATACTTAGGTGCAACACTAACTCCACTGAGTCGGGAGCGTTGAGTGTCGTCGGGCGACGAAAGGCCCGCATTAGTGAGCTCGCCGCGGTTGATTGTATCATCTTGCTATGTACTAGACTGCATATGTATATATACCTAGTCAGGTCATAAATTCTGTCACATGTTTAATGTAAAATAATTGTATCAAGTTTATTAATTATGTAACCATTCATATACCAAAATGAACTTAACAAAACATAGATTCTTATGACATTAAAGTTTATTCAAAATGACCTCCGTGATTTTGAATACAAGCCTTCAATCTGCGCGGCCAGTTGTCTATCGCAGCACGAACGAGGTCCATGTCAATATCGGCGGCTGCCTTAATCAAGGATGTCTTGAGTGACTCCAAATTGGGATGAGGCTTTGAGCACGCCTTTTCCTCCAAGTGTTGCCATATCTTGTAATCTAACGGATTCAAATCTGGACTGGAGGAGGGCCAGTCTTCGTCCCGGATGAAGTCGATTTCACGCGCCGCCAGCCAGTCTTGTGTGCTCTTCGCTCTATGAGCTGGCGCCGAATCTTGTTGGAATACCCAGTGCCTGTTATTGAACATGGTATGAGAAACAGGTTCCACAAGGTTCGTCAGGACTGTATTTTGATACACAGCAGCATTCGTTTTTACACCTTTCTCACAAAAATGTACCTCTGTTAAGCCCCAATAAGAAACTCCCAACCATACCATGAGCGAGGATGGAAAATGACCTCGTTGGACACGCGGAATACGGTTGCTCGCTTCTTCACTACTGTGTGCGTACACCTTATCATTTTGTTTGTTGTAGCTCTCTTCTACGGTAAACATTTTTTCATCCGAAAAAAGAATTTCCCGATATTTTTTTCTCGCGTACCGCTTCAACAAAGCGCGGCATCTCTTCAGTCTCAGGTCCATTAGACGAGCATTCAAACGATGTCCTGTTTTTCTTCGATATGCCCGAAGCATTAAGTCTTCATTTAACACCCTTTTCACCGTGGTTCTGCTTAACCCCATCTGAAGGGCCAACAGTTTCTGCTTACGTTTGGGATTTCTTTGAATTCGTGCCTTCACAGCTTTTATCGCTGCTGGAGTCCTAACAGACCGAGGGCGACCACTTCTTGACCTGTCATCTACACTAGAGTCTTCATTGTATCGTTTGATGTTACGATAAACGAATCTTTTGGTTATATTCAAATTTTTCAGTATGTTAAAAATTTGAATTGGCGCGTAACTGTAACGATGCAACGCAATAACTGCAACACGGTCTTCTTTAAGCGTCCACTCCATATTTAAAAATGAGTAAAATTCTAAAAGTTATACATTTTTATTTTCATGAACAATTCGAAATTCGAATTCAATAAACTTTTTTGTGGCCAGCATTCTAAAAGAAAAGTTTTTACTGTGTGACAATACTTATGACCTGACTAGGTATAGGTACATAGTTTTGAAATTCTTCATTACGCCTAACACCGCATTTACGTGCAAAATAAGAGACTATATCTAACGCAAATTGAAATTTCGTTTTGAATTCAATGACCTCTACGTACCATGTCAGGTGGAATAAATAAGTAGCATAGCACTTGTATTATGGGTAGTAGACAACCAATATAATACATATATCATTTTATATTGTAAATAAATAAATATATAATACATATTATGCATAAACATCTAGATGCGAGACGAGAATCCAACCCATAACTTCCGCAAGCGTACCAAAGTTAATCGTTACGCCGCGGAGGTCGTCAAATGTTTGTGTGAGACGCAAAGACTTAGTGTATGGAATTTGCAAATCTACACTAATATAATAAATGATTATTCGCGCAGAGAAGGAGTAAGAATAATAACTCTGTGGCTGGGGCGGCCTGTCGTAAAAGGTAACAAAGCAACCCAAGCCCGTCTGCATGGCAACCACCCTTGGTCTATAAATATGCCGCCATAATAACTTTGTGTTGTATTCTGGTATTAGTGACACTGATTACTGTACCCCTATGAGACAGCAGTGTGTTCGCGGTGCCGGTAGCGCAGAGGTTATTCTTACTTCGTCCCAGCACAGAGAACAAACGAAATTACAATAATAAAAGAATGGTGATCTAAAATCATGGCTAATATGTTCATCAAGTTCCCAGGACCGCATAAACGCAAAGAATTTAAAATGAGTTTATCAATAAAGTTCTTGCTGACCCATTACAAACGAATATACACCTTTTTTCATTGCAATAAGTATCAATTTGGTATAATGATGTATATAATGGTGCGCTCGCGCAATCGTGCGCCACGCGTCGATTTTACTTCTTTATATTTGTGCTCGCCTAGTAACTGGCGCACGTTTCGCGCAACAGCGCGTATGCTTGCGCGCACGAATACGCGGTTCGATGCGCGTGCGCATATATATTTCAGATACAAAACGTATTAAAATCTCTTTTTGATTATGAACCTTATGAGTAATAATTTAGAGTTAAAATTTAAATATCATGTTGTTTGTTTATTTTGTAACCTGTCAAGCCGGTAGCGCGTTGACTGCGCTGGTGGCCGCTGCGCGCGCTCTTTCGTGCAAACGATATTTATTATCTTACACGACTGACGTGTACGGAATAATATTATTATAGTTACCGCTCAAACGAGTGCCATTTTTAGTTCATCTATTCTAAAATAGACAGAGTAAACATTTGCTAACTTCTGTCTATTGATTTTTACAAGGTAGGTAATAATTATTAGTAATAAATACGACAATATTTTATTGCAGAGTAAGTTAACAGTTAGCAGTTACTGTCGACTGTAGTTGTTTGCGACGTTAGAATGCTAAACAGTTATTAATTCAAAAACGAATTTTAAAATTATAAAAATATATTTATAATAGTAGCATTGCACGTAATACAGGTGCTGGACAACTAATATACTACTTATATGTTTTTCTTTTGTAATGAATAAATATTATACATAAATTCCCAGACGCAGGACAGTAATCAAACCCGTGAACGCTGCAAGCGTACCAACGTGCATTAGCCGTTACGGAATGAAAATCGTCAAAAAAAAACTATAAATTCTAGTCACGATAGAGAAATTATTCTGTATTCATCATTTTTATCGACCATTTTTAATTATTCATAATATTTCATTGTTTCAACAATTATGAACTGAAATTCTCAAATTGGATTATTTAAGAAATCTCTCCCTCAATCCTATCAATAGATGCGTCGACAGTATGCAATATGTGAGGAATGATTTCGATATATTATATAATATTTTAGGTGTACTACATGATAATCTGGATCTTTAATATTAACCAGAATTCAAATTAACTGTAAGCATGAACGTATATTGGTTAAGTACTTAGGTAGTTCACATAGTACAACAATAACCGTCATATACACAATAATCTCGCGTGTCGCACGCCGTGCACACATCGCTCTGCAAACACTCAAGTCGAACAATAGTGGGTATCTATCGAAGGACGGGCGGATGCCGGCATTATCGCGGCGCCCCTGCGGCCGATCGGCCCGAGCCTCTCGATTGTTTTGCGGGCAATTAGCGATCGGCTAGTCTGGTCGCACGTGCGGCTGCCCGGCGCCGCGACTCCCTAACTTCACCGGCTGCTGATTGTGCCACTGCCGACAGTGTTCCGCGCGCGAGGTTCGTGAGCGGTCGTTGTTGTTGGGTTTGTGTCGCTGCCGCCCTCACCGACGCGAACTCCGGGACGTAGGACGTACCCCGTCGGCCGCGCACACCCCAAACGGCGAATGCCTTTTGTTTTCCATTGGTGCGGACACCTGTTTATGTTCATTCTGTTTAAGCTTTGTCATCGTTGACTCTGCTCATTTATTTTTTATGGTGGACAGTTAGTAATTTACTCTATCCAAAACTGGGGTCCTATTTTTTTTTTCTATAAAAATAGAACAATCACACACATAAAAGAGCAAATAAGAATCTCGAGACCGCTCTACCATTCACTTCAACGTTGACAAACTTTTAGTCGTCGAAAGTGTTTTTGGTCGGGTCGTTCTCAGTCAAAAGTTTGATCTCGCAAAGTTACGCACGAGATGCGAACTTTTCAGTCCGCCTACTTTTGTTAAAAACAATCCCCTATCCATATCTCCCTGTCTAAAGGAAAGCAAAAGCGATTTTGGTCGTTATTTGTAAAAAATTGGTTTACTATCAGGATTGTTGTAAACATGGAGGACTTGGAATTAATTATACATTGAGTGCAGTGCGTGTAAAACATGGCAGCTGCAATGATATCGGATCGTGGACTGCGTAAGAAATTAACGCAAGAAGCCATACCTGAAAAAACGCCAAAGAAACCAACAAAACGCAAAGCAACCCCTAGCACTTCAAAGGACAAGAAGAACGAACAAAACAATAACAAAAGACCGAAAATACAAACTGGTGATCCTAAATTAGATTTGTTCTCAACTTACCAACCTTGGGTGATCCAAACTTATGGAGATTTGGCCAAAACAAAGACGATAACGTTAAAGAAATATGCGAGGATCCTCCGAACGTTACGAGGGGAAGAGTGTAATAGTTCGGACAGTTCAAAGTTTCGTTTTTGGGTAAAGGCGAAGGGATTTCATGTTGGGAAACCCGCGGGTTACGACGCCAAGCCGGCGGACGGGATCGTCTGTCGGTACAGCGTGATGGATGCCGAGGGATGCGCGCGGGGGCCCGACGGCCAAGAAATTTATACGGGATCGCAAAATGACCCCTCGTTGTACATCCCCACACCGCCACTTAAGGTCAGTCCAATTTTTTATGATATCTGTAACTTTGTTTATTATTTGATTTTTAAATTACACTCTGAAATAATTTGTGTCTTTTCTTCTGACCTCAAATATTTTTTAAAAAATAAGGTAAATATGTATTTTCTTTTTAAACATAATCTGCAAAATATATTTTTGAATAGCTGTATGATGTAGAAAAAATCTATTCTTGACTAGCTGTGCCCGCGACTCCGTCCGCGTGGATTAGTGACTTTGGGCAGAATTTATTGGATATATCTTATGGTTTATTTTGGATTACAAACCCTATAAACCCTAAAATATAAATGAACAGTCAGTATTATCGAATGCAATTATTACGCCATGCGCCTCCGGAATACGTACGTTCGAACCTACAAAGTCCAGCCTAAGCTAAACATCATATGATTGATGATATAAATCTGAGGTCAACTTAAATTGGAATATAAAATTTCCGAAACTTATCATGTTTAACAAAAACTACTTACATGGCGTAACAGTTGCATTCGATAATACTGACTGTTTGCATATTTCATTTATTTATATTATAGTGTTAACAAGGTTTGCAATCCAAAATATACCTTATGATATATCCAAAAATGCTGCCCAAAGTCACTATTCCACGCGGACAGAGTCGCGGGCACAGCTAGTTTCATAATATGATTGATGATATAAATCAACTTATATTTGAAATAAAACCTACATGTCCAGCCTAAGCTGAACCCAATTTCATGTGATTGTTGATATAAATCTGAGGTCAACTTAAATTGGTATATATAATTTTCGAAACTTATCATTTTTAACAAAAACTGTTTTTTTTTTCTAAAATAAAAATAGCCTATGTTACTCCTTGATACATCAGCTATCTGCCAGTGAAAGTCCCGTCAAAATCGGTGCAGCCATTTCAGAGATTAGCCGGAGCAAACAGAGAGACAGACAAAAATTGTAAAAAATATTGTTTTGGTATATGTACCGTGTATACGTCCGAACGCACTTAGTAAAAAGCGGTCATTTTATTATTTATTACAAACAGACCCTCCAATTTTATTTATTTGTATAGATTAATTGCGTGCACTAAGTAAGTAATATGTATGTATTTAAACAAAATATACTTCGATCACAATTATTGATCGAAGAAAATATATTATAATCTTTTATATAATATTATTATATTAAAAATAACAAAGTTTATCGATTTAAATTCGAAGTATGTTGAGATTAATTAACTGGGATTAACACTATGTTGAGCAAATAAAAAAAATCACAGCATCTCTTAAATCGTACAAGATCGTCATCTCGGAAACCAAAGTACTAGGCAAGCATAACACTATAAGAGGTTTTATCATCTCGGCAGATGGTGTTCGAAATGCGTTTGCGCAGATCAAATACGTTTGTAACTTTAAATTAAATATCGTCTGAATTTAATTTAAGCCTTGCTAGATTTATTCCTTGTCTCTTTAAAATAATTAATAATTTGATGACGTTACGATGCGTGAAGTTTTGTCATAAATCAATATCGAACGGCGTACATCGGATTGCGAAGTGATTTAACAGTGGTAGGTGTTAAAGTCTTCGATATCGGAATTATTTTCATAAAAGCAAGAAACATTATTTAGAGCATTATTCCCAAAGTGGTCTATATCGACCCCTAGGGGTCTATGACAACCTGCAAGGGGTCTACGTCAGCGAAAAAAAATTTGGGGGTCCATGAAATGAAAATGGGGGTCCACGATAGTGGTTCTCAACACAAACACTGATAGTACCTATTTACTTACATCATACTATAAAACATATACATTATTTATAAAAGTACCTATGAAGTAAAAAAATTATTTTATGTTTATTTTATGTTTCTTTAATGTAGATTTTACATAACAGATACAAAATTTTAGTATTTTATTATTAATATTTTATAGTAGTTTTAATTTAAATTCAATTAATAAATGTATAAATTAACATGTGTTACTTTAAGTTTTTAACACTAAACTTCACTACAGTTAGAAATTTACAAGAAATAAATATCAGGTAAGTAGGGGGTCTACCCAACACGGAAAAATATGGCAAGGGGTCTACGACACAAAAAAGTTTGGGGAACTCTGATTTAAAGCCATCACAATATACACAACAAAAATAATTATAATCAAGGAATGAGACCTAATCTAAACCTTTATCTCATCGAATATCTGGTTGTACCATAAACGGGTACTACTACAGCGCTGGTTAGTGCTGGCCTTTCCATGGTGCCACAGTGTCTAAATGCAAGTTAGAGAAGTATAGAGACATTCTACGTTAGGCCTGCTAGGTCTCATTTATTATTTCACTCGCTACTGAGCTCATGTTTTATAAAATACCCCAGTGAGCTTCTGCACCTGAACTCAACGTCTATACAAGCCGTTTATGAATATTTCGCCTGTATTTGGATCTGGCTAGAGTTTTGTAGTGCTTACAAAATACGTTTTGTTTATACATTTTGTGTTTTCCTTGATTTACAACTGTCAAAAGTTTAATGGATAGATCAAAGTTTTGGTTTTTGATTTTTAGATTTTATTGTAAAGCGTACAAAGTACGTTTTAGTACGAATTGAATTAATATATAATGAAATAAATAAATAAAAATATTGCCGTACAGGGGCGGAGAAAGAATACTTAACCTCTGTGGCCGGGGTCGGCCTGTCGTAAAAGGCGACAAAACAACCCAACCTAACTACGTGGTAGGGCCTCAAGCCCGTCTGGTTGGCGACCACCTTTGATCTTAAGTATGCCGCCATAATAACCTTGTGTTGTGTTCCGGCATTAGTGACCCAAGTTCCTGTACCCTTAGGGACAGCAGCGTGTTTGCGATGCCACTGGCGTTGCAAACACCTACAGGCGACGGTAACTGCTAAATTCTAAGCGGGCTGTCAGCCTGTCTGCTGTCCTACGCAATAAAAAAAAGTCACATGACAGTTAATTGTATAATCGAATAAATTAGAATTATTCAATAAACATAGAAAACCTTCCTATTTGATATATATACGAATACGAAATAAAAACAACACGAATAATTTCGTAAAATATATTTTCGAAGATTTATCACTCTCTTTTAACTAACTAAAGGTCGTGTATAAAGTCCTCTGTATTTCAGATCATACTTTTATTTAACTAAGTAAATGTATTCAAATAAAATATACCAAGTTTTTTTCTTTCTTGTGAGTTATTATAAGTTTTACGGCAGCGAGTCAGCGGTGCCATTGGCGTCGCAAACATCCACAAGCAACGGCAACTGATTACTATTTTTTTTATTGCTGTAAGACTGCAGACGTGTTGACGGCCCGCTTAGAATTTAGTAGTTACCGTCGCCTATGGGTGTTTGCAAAGTTAGTGGCATCGCGAACACGCTGCTGTCCCATAAGGGTACAGGAACTTGGAAAGTTATTATGGCGGCATACTTATGACCAAAGGTGGTCGCCATCCAGACGCGCTTGAGGCCCTACCACGTAGCTAGCCTCTGCGGCCGGGGTCAGCCTGTCGTAAAAGGCGACAACAACCCACCCTCTAGGTATCCTTCTGATTGCTTCAAAACTTTAATAAAAATTGTCCAAACAATTTATCCGTGAAGGGGCGGAGAAAGAATACCGAATAATTACTAAATATTTGTAGAACTTAAAAGATTTATTCGTTTAGTAATACGAGTGTTTTGAAGAGTAAGCGAAGAGAGCTTTAAGTGATACAACAAGAGAGAAAAAACCACGAAACAAACGAAGTGAGTTTCTAGTTTTTTAAAGGGTTAATAATACTAGGCTGTCAAAAACATTCGTACCTCGGTCGCCCTAAATAGGGTTTTCACCTGAATTAAACGCGTATTAGCTGTGGCCTTGTTGGGTGGGGTTTAAATTCATATAATTTAGGGTTTCCTAATCCTTCGACTAATACAGATAAATCTGTTTTGGACCTTGAAATAAAAATAAATATGTAACATTTCACACAATGCCATCTAGTCGCAAACTAGTTGCAAAGCACTAGTGTTATAGGTATTAGACAACTGACATATTACATTTATACTTTTCTTTTGTAAATAAATACAGATATACATAAAAACCGTAGACTCTGGACGGGAATCGAATCCGTGACCTCCCTCCGCAAGCGTACCGACATACGTTAGTCGTTACGCTAGGTCGTCATAAATGCAGCCCATAACGCTCTGCTGGAACCAAGCCTTCTAGAGGAACAGTATACCCACCACGCTTGTCCAAGGCGGATTGGCGGGTTACACATATCGGTGATCACGATATGTAGGTTTCCATATACGTTTTTCTTTACCGTCGATACATGGCATTAAGCTATAACATGCACATTAGGCGAAAAAAAACTATCTAAACGGTGGATGCCATCGTGGGATTCCAACCCGGGAACTCTGCATACAGAGATCACAGATATATGTAACCCGCCAATCCGCATTGGACAAGCGTGGTGGGAATACAGTCCGTTTCCTGTTATTATACAGAACAATTCATACAACACCATCTAGTTCCAAATTAAGCAGCATAGCGATTATTTTATGAATACTAGACAACTGATATACTACGTATATACTTTCCCGTCTTTGTATGGGTAGCCAACATTACTCGCGCAAGCGTTCCATGCGAAAGCTATTACGGAGGTCATCATTTGATTGTGTACACGCCAAATGTTTTTTGAAGTGAAAACTTCTATAACATTGTTGTGATCTGAAACTCGATGAAACGGAAAAGTCACAGTAAAAAGAGACACCTATATCATTAGAATATAACGTGGAGAGAATGAGAAAAAGACATTATAAAGTGTTTCCTATATTTGTGGTCTCTTCTTTGTGCGGTGTTATATTTAAGTTTACATTTTTCAAGGTTTTGCTTATAGAAGATTTAATGAGATTTGAAATAAATATGTATAAATTTAGACTGATGATCTTATGATTTTATAGATTTACTAGTTATTAGCACATATTTTTTAAATATCTGTAACCTGAAGCTATATAATAACGTTGGGAGTAGCATACAGTTGGAATGCCTGACCCGGACTCAGGGAGCATTGATTTTAATCAACCGTGTCACCGACTGCTCTATGCTCTAATGAATTATATCTGTACAGTGTGCTATATTTTGCAAGGGTTTAACATTAAAAAGTAACCGGCTTGCTTAGTTTATATATATCGCAGACTAAATCCTATTTATGAATTTAATTGTCTCTTTTTAGTGTCACTTTTTCGTTTCATCAAATTTTCAAATCACAGCACTAAAGAAGTTTCACTTCAAAAATATGTAAATGTTGAGATGATTTCAATTGTTAATATAAAAGATTAAAAGGAAGGAGAGAAAATATCTCTCTTCTTGACCTTATCCTACATTATATGGGGTCGGCACAACATAGTCTTCCGTACTTTTCTGTAAGCCGTCATCTCAACATTCATACCCTTTGCGCCATATAATCTTTTACGAAATCTATCCATCTTTTTTAGTCTACCTCGAGAGAAGAATGAGTATGTGATTACATTCTCATTTCTATCATTTTCCATGTTATATGGCATTTTCCCATTCGCATTGTTCTACACATTACAGGGCCAAATCACGCTAGAAAAAAGATATAATATACATAAAGTTAGAAAAAGATTTAACACAAAACAGTTGACAAAAGTCCAAAGTGTCAAAATTCCCGCCAAAAAGATGGCGTGACTTGAAGCAATAAAGTGTGTGATCTTGGCGGTGTGGTCAGCGCGGACTGTATAATCGGGGATCGTGCGGCGGGCCATTGTAAAAATTACACCATAAATCCGAGCCGGGCCGCTCCCGAAGAGCGGTCGACGCGGGCCGCCTCGTAAATTATAGCGGACCGTGTTCATTAGGGTTGGTGCGCTTTCAAATTGTTAACTATTATTAATATTTGAAAATGAAAAAAAAAAACATACTTCAATTGAAAGATATAGTAATGAAAACTATATCTTATATGCAATTGGGGGTATATATTTATACGTTGCGTTTTTCACATTTCGTAACACCTGTAGGGGTCGTGAGTGTAATTCCAGTCGCGAATCTTAGTGTTTATGTATAATTTGATATTTATCTTCATAAAATATAATTAATGTATTAGTTATCTAATACCACAAGCGCTCTGCTACTTAATTTGGGACCAGATGGCGCTTTGAATTGTCATATTATGTTTATTTAGTAATATCCAAGTTTTTCTATAGTAAATTGATGCGCTACACTCAAAGTCTTCCTTCAACGTCAATGTGTGGCATATTATATGCATGTTAGGCGAGAGAAACTGTGCATGCTATTGTGGAAATAAAATTTTCGACCTCCGGGCTTAGTGTGATACGATTTGATATGTATTATTTATATGTAGGTGTGTGACAGCCCTGTATGGCGATGCGGGGCACGGTACGTTAGCGCGGCTTGCGGGGTGGGGCGGGGCGCGGTGGCGTGCGACATCACAAAGGCACGGCGAAAAATGTACACCCATTATAGGCTGAGTACAGGATATCGGGTGGATATTTATAAATAAAAAACTATTTATAAATATACACACATACTGTAAATTACAAAAATTGTAATGTTAAACAATAGATGGCCTTAATAAAATGCTTTTGTTTGACGTGGGAATGCTTGGTAATGTACGGCGAGGGTATAGAAGCTCAGTGCAATGAGCCCGTGAGGACCACAGTTGACAAGGGCACGCATGTCACTGGTATACCCAAAAAGCTCATCCGAGTATTTCTCTACTGACCGAACACAGGTGGGATATATTTTCGCGTACCTACCCCTCCGGTCCGGACGGGAATGTGATGCCCCAGTCAAATAACATTATAATGTAATTTGTGTACCGCCAACTGGTTGTTAAATTAATTAAACAAATATTCTTGACTATTATTATATTATGCATTACTTTTTACAATACCAAATATCAAAAGTCGATTGTATTTTCTCAATTCCTATCTATCATTCTGATTGAAAATTATTTGGTAGGTCATAATAAGAAAATATCATATTTTTTATTGTGAGTGTGGTCACAGCTGTCACAACCTTTTTGGACTGTTGTTGACTCGATAGTGCTATGTCACAAATTCTTAAGAAGTTGCGAAAAGCATTTTGTTGAACAAATATTTGCAATTAATGGCCTTTTCTCTAAATTTCGCCCGTTGGACTGAACTTAGAAAAAGTAAAACAGTTAACTTCATTCAAAATTTCATTTTGGAATACAAAGTTGCGGAGCTGCCATCAAAGGGCAAAACTAGTATGCAATGTGATGACGGTTCTTTTCTTGTGCCGATTATGTAAAACAAGGCGATATATGGCACATATTTGGATTTTTGGTTACAGCCAGCCCGATAAACAAGCTTTGTGTGACGTCCTCGTCTATTATTCAGGGTGCACCAGTAGAAATCTATGGTTGATTTGAAAATACTTGGTAGGACCTTGCGCACCCCGGAAAACTAAATAATTTAATTGAATAATAGCTATTTCCATTACAAAAATATATAGAGCAATATCCGAAAGAATTGCACTATATGAATATAAAAATCAAACACTTCTGTTACATATTTTAAAAGAAATATTGTAACGTAAGAATGAAATAAAGTGCGTAAAATGTTAACTAGGCTATTTTTATTAAGGCGTATAATTATATTTAAAAAAATGTCTAACAGTAGCCGCCGCCATAGACAAAGTTCAAAGGGCACGCAAACCAATATATTTATAAAAAAAATCTGTTCTCTTTTGAACACACCTCGTATATATATTTTTTTTTTGGAGCTACAATGTAGAAATGGGCTTACGGCCCGACCGCCCGGCAGTGCGCCGCCACGGCCGCCGGCACTTCGTTCTATACGTGTGAAAACTGTCTCTATGACACAATGTATGGGGCCATTGTATAATATATACGCTACGCGTTATGTTGCCCTGGTACTCTCGTATTGGAGATACGCCGTGTTTGAAAGCGATGTCTCATTCCTTTTAGACTGAGTTTATACACACATACGAGTACATACCGGATTCAATTAATATGTTGCGATTAATATATGGCCTCTGGCGTAGCGGCTCACTTCGTTGATACGCTTACGGAGTAACAAGTTCGATTCCCGTCTCGCGTCTGGGTGTTTATTTATAATATGTATTTGTTTACAAATATAGATACCAAATATTAATCGTATACATTACAGTTACCCAAACATACAAAATCAAACATTATTTTTGAATTGTTAATTTCGCAAAATAAAAACATATATAATAGTTTAACAAAGTATGGAAACAATAACAGCCTATGATATCTGATTGCTGTGTTCAACACCGATAAGTGTACCCACGCTTTACCAAGACAGATTAGCGAAGTTCAATGTGATTTAAATAAAAATAGGACCTATAACTGTCAAATGTCACTATAAAAGTACGGTTTGGAACGAAACCTTATTTACGTATCCAATAATGGTGAGTGGAATTGAAGTCATAAATACAGGTAACATACCTAATTTTATTTTAAAAAACAGTTAGTGGAATAAATATTAAAAACCCGTGCTATGACGTCACAACATGGCGTAAAGACGATCTAATTCTTATTTGAAACGCATTATACATACGCTTTCAATTCTGGATGTAAGCTTCTTTACAATATATTCATTCGGATACGGTATGTGGCAATTTTGGTACGAAGTTCTTTTATGCGGCATACAGTAGACTGAACTGGCAGAAATCGTCACGTAACAAAAAAGCGTGTTACGAATTTAGCACAATTAATTTACCGCGATTATTTCCTAGTATCGAGTTAATCGTATATTAAGCAAATGCATTGCCACCCCTATTCTACGACTACGCTGCCATCTCTCGATTCTTTCATTCAAAATATACGCTGCGCACGCGTCGTGTCGATTTACTCAATTTCCGTTATTCTGTTCCAATATTTCAAGAAACTAATTAGCTCAATCGAAAGTACTTCGTACCAGTGCCTCCTACAGCTATAATCGAAGAGCCCCAGCAGCACGAAGACCGAGGTGGTTGTGCATTTGTGTTGTTGAAGTTCCATTCCCGATATCGAACAAAGCGTGTACCCATATACCGTGTGCCCTCCAAGCGACCATTCCTTCTTTTCTCTTTCTTGCTGTCTCTATTATCTATGGTTGTCAGTATATGTGTGTGAGAGTGTGTGTAATTTTTTCCCAAATATTACATGAAATTTATTAATTTTAATCCTTACTTAAAATTTTTTATCAAAAAAATGATATAAAAATACCATAACCGCATACAAATTACAGAGAGTTTTTTTTTTATAATATGCATTCCAAGCGCGAATAATTCCAATTAGAGATACGTTTAATCTCGAGACCTGTAGATGATGTCTTTGTATTGAAAGAAGAAAAAAAGGAATTAAATATTTTATTGGTAAAAAATTATATATTCACAAATCATTGCCATTGGGATTTGTGATTGATATACCTTGGCTATACTATTTTTATGGCTGTGAAAAAGAAGACAAAAAGACGGCCCAGGTAAATAAATAAGCAGTTACCATTGCCTATGAATGTTGGCGACGCCAGGGGCATCGCTAACTCGCTGTCGTCCGCGACTGGAACTGAGTCATTTATGCTGGAACACAACACAAGGTTATTATGGTGGCATATTTAGCGACTAGGGATGGTTGCCATCCACCACGTAGTTATGGTTGTGTTGTCGCCATTTACGACAGGCCGCTTCCGGTCGCAGCGTTTAGTATTCTTACTCCGCCCCTGCACTGAGAATACTGTAGAATTCACTGATTATCAAAGTCCGGTCCAGATGAAATATGTAGTATGTTTTATAAAATCACACGCTATTTGAATAATTCCAGAAGGCCGTTATTTTATAAAAAGCATTTTATTCCCAGCACGCATCAACGTGGCTCGTGCAACAAAAATCCCGCTGTTCGCATTGCGGGCGTTCCGCCGGCGGCTTAGTACTAGGATCACACAGCGTAAAGGAGATAAGATATACGCCGTACCCGATAGGGTTGCTGCGTTCCGGAATAATGAAATTAAATAAAAATTGAACATCCGGTTGATATCTAGCTTCTTCATAATTGGCTATCGTTACCGGTGAATGACGTTTTTTTAAAGGATTGTTTAAGAAACATATATCTATACTATCCATACTAATATTAATATAAATGTGAAAGTTACTCTGTGTGTTACATTTTCACACCTAAACCGATAAACCAATTTAGATGAATAAGATAGATCTGACCTTTGATAAGTATATAGGCTAATTTTGTCGCGAAAATGGAACTTGAATAGGGAAAACGTAATTAAGTTCTGTTTTTTTTTAATTAACATGGCCGAACAACGATTGCCGGATCAGCTAGCAAAATAAATATACTGGAATCATTCATATTACAACAGTGCCATCTAGCTCAAAATTAAGGAGGAGATCGCTTGCATTCAGGATACTAGACAATTTATGTACTTTTCTTTTGTAAATTAACACATATTATACATATATAAACACCCAGGACGTGCGACGGGAATCGAACCCTTACCTCCGTAAACGTTCCAACGTGCGTTAACCGTTATACAATAAAAGTCGACATAATATATTCAGACCAAGAGGAAATTTTTTATATCATACAAAAAAATTTCCTTCGTAGGAATCTAACCCACAAAAATGACTACCATTTACTACTCACTCTCGCTTTCTTTTTGAATTCCCATTTCCATTAGAAATAAATGACACATGAAGGGAATGGTGTTTCTTATCCTAGATATGATGTATGGGTTTAAAACGGCAATATTCTGGCAACGTTCAGTGTATACGGGAGCGGGCTTCGAGCCCGGGGCGCTGAAGTAGGTGCGGCGAGGGGCAGGGGGTAAATGCCCGCGCGGCGGCGACGGGTAATTAGTTCGCGCCGCCCGAGGCGAGCCCGTAGTATCGCGCTTTAGAGACGGCGCCCTCCGGTGTCGAGCTGGCACACGGAAGCTTCAGAGACGAGTTCAATTATATATTTTTCATTTAATTATTTTCATAATTCATTATAATAAATACATTATATGTTTTTTATTGGTGAATAACAGCAGATAGGCTGACGGCCCACTTAACAGTGAGCAGTTACCGTCGCCTATGGATGTTTGCAACACTAGGTGCACCGTTAATACGCTGCCGTCCGCCTAAAGGTACTAGAACCTGGGTCACTAATACCGAAACAAATTGCAAGGTTATTATGGCGGTATACTTATACACCAAGTGTGGTTTCCATCCAGACATGCTTGGCGCCCTACCAAGTAGCTAGAGTTGTTTTGTCGCTTTTTACGTCAGGCTGATCCCGACCGCAGAGATTAGTATTCTTACTCGGCCCTTGCACGTAGAAAATATCCAAGCTTAAAACGGGAATCGACTACTTTTTTATTGCTGTAGATAGGCTCACTTAATGGTAAGCAGTTACCATCGCCTATAGATGTCTGTGACGCCAGGGGCACTGCCAACAGCCTACCAGTGTACAAACTTTGTGACGCTCTTTTTTAAATACCTCACTATCAGCAGTGTAGCGTGAGTGATAGCTGCCCGGGGCGGAAGGCAAATTTGCCGCCCTTTTATTTAGGTATTTCAATTTAATGCATACTATATTTATACTAATATTATAAAGAGGTAAAATTCGTATATTTGTGACGTTGTAGGAAAGTAATCTCTGGATCTGAACTGATTTTAAAATTCTTGTTGGAAAGCACATTTACTGAGGTATGTTATAGGGTATATAACATCAAGCTAGGACTAACAAGAGCGGAGCGGTAATGAAAAATCTGCCCTCTGTTGAGCCGGGCGAGCCTGCTAGTGTTACATAAACTAATTCTAGATAACTTTTCGGCAAGAACAGTCATCATTATTTTGCATTATACAGGTTAGATTCATTATACAGGTCAAGCACAAAATAAACTATAGGGAATCCCCGCAAGTCAGAATAGACGGTGTTGCCAGCAGTCACTACAAAATATCATTTAAAGAAAGGGAATTCCCCGAATTCGTCACAGAATAAGTAATGAAAAATTCCGTGCTCTTTTCAATCAGTCCGAATTTGTAGTTGCAATAAAAATATGAAATGGTTCAAATATTTCTTGGAGCCTCTTCTTTCCTGTACGAAACGGTTCTCCAGAACGTTCATGTTGCGTACTCTCAGGATCTGAATGAGCTTCCGGCTGAGGTTTTCTCAGCGCGGTGTGATATGGGGTTCTTCAAAAAAGGCGTTAAAAATTTTTTTCGAGACCGGCAGTGCGTTGGTGGTGCCTCTGGTGCTGCAAACGTCCATAGGCGACGGTGACCACCTGTCAGGGTGGGCCGTTTGCCTGTCTGCTGAACTCAAGCTATAAAAAAAAATTTTTTTGTGAAATTTTGCCGCCCCCTAAAAAGTGCCGCCCGAAGCGGGCCGCCCCCACTACGTTATGCCACTGCTCACCACTTACTTTGGGACTAGGTAACGCTGTTTGAATTATCCCAGCATTTACACACGTCTGGCCGTCTCTACAGTATTCGCAGTGAATGTTTGTCATACAACCGCGAGTTATAGGTATGTCACGCGGCCACCGGCGCGCCACTTTATACATCCGCCGCTCGCTGCGCCTCACCGCCACCGCACCTACCTTTATTTATACCCGGTCTGGGCCGACGCGACGCCTGAGTTCACACTGCATTTGTATCGCGATATTATACGTAACTTGAAGTACGTGACAATAACATTAAGTATCAGAGGTGTATGAGCCCCAACAATAACATTGAGGAATCCAAATAAACCTTAGGAGCTATCCATAAATTACATCACACGAATTTCAGGACTTTTTAACTCGTCCTCCCGTCCTTGTCACATGTTGTCACATTTTTAGAACCTTCTCCAATCAATTTTCCAATTCAATTTTTTGCATGTATGTAAAAATGTATAATCAAAAGAAAAATGTTATTTTAATGTTTTTCTTAATTTTATTAAATAATCTTTAATAAAATCAATGTCAAGTCAAATATTTTAGATAAAAGAGAAAGCAAACGACTAATTATGTTAATTAAAGATACAAAACTTAATGATCTTGTGTCCCTGGACTTTGGACCCACTCCTTCATATTCATTTCATGTTCGTTCATATGGTGACGTCACAAAGATTTTGATCCCCCTGCCCCTCACACAATGTCACATTCCATTGATACCCTCTCCCCCTTTTTAACGTGTCACGTAATTTATGGATGACACCTTACCTTATTGACATCACGATAAAAACAATAAGTACATTTTATTCGGAATTACCAAACCCTTCAAAAATAATGAAAGATTTTTGAAGTTATAACTTCTGGCGCGTTGAAAAAATTATGAAAGTAATTTTTTTATTATACGATGGACGCAAAACGACAAAGTGAAGTTAGCTAATAACTGTCTCTCAAGTTTCCATAAAAATTCGTCACTATATTCATATTCATAAATCTATAATACGTGTTTTATATTAGTAAAGATGAAAAACATCATAAATAAACCGACAATTTATGATTTTGATAATGACATTAATTTTTGATAGAGTTCACTTGTTATCGATGTTATTGTTTTCTAATATACATCTTAACTATTAAATCCAAGAGTTACAAATTTAGGCAATAAAGAGTATAAAGTAATTAACATAATAAAGAATTAAATTGAGAAATATTAAAAAAGCGTCTGTATTAGTTCACTGCTAAATGGCGAATGAAGGAATAATATAATAATAAATACATGAGAAACAATATTTTCATTTGTTACTGAATCGAGAGCGCAGTCTACGTGGAAACTTCACTCTCTCAAGTGGATTTTTTATTGTCTATTTAAGAAGTGATTATTTATTTAAGAATTGGAAAAACAAAGAAACCATTTGTGACGGATCGCAACACCGCTAGAGCCGCGCCATAGAGCGCCTATGTCGAAAAACAATGAACGGCGAACGTCACGTTGCCGTAGACCCTCATACCCCTTTGTCACACTCAGCAAGACACCCCCCCCCCCCCCCCTGTATGCGAAAGTATTTTGTTTATGAACAGCCCCCAAGACTGTTGGACTTCTTCGCAAATTGGTAGAAATTTACACTTGTAATAGTATTCTGTAGTGCTTAATAATTTCTAAGAATATTATAAGAAGAACTTACCCATTTGCCAGTCTAGTTGAAGCCGACTTCGTCAGGCGTGGTGAAGTGCATGAAATATTGCTCGCTACGTAACTTGACTTGTCAGGGCTACAGTGCGTAGGGGTGGCAATCATTACATTTGTATTATATTATACCTATATATATGGACTTAACTAAAATCGACCCAATTTCAATACAAAAATTTGACTTTATAATCAATAATTATTCATAATTACAATAAACTTTTATTAAAATTAATTATCTAATCATCTAAAAATATGGTTATTTCTTTTGCACGTGCACGTAATAATAATCCAATGTGAGCAAAAAAACACGTTTTGCAATGGATGCAACGAGACGGAGGTAGGACTCTGTTTCATGCCTTGGGGCCAACGTCCAGCAGTGGACGTTGTACGTCGTCAATAGGCTGATGATGATGATCTAGATCTCATTCATCATTTTAATAAAGAATACAAAATGTATTTTTTAAATTATAAAAGTGACGTGTAGGCAGCCCTATACTAAAGTGGTCGGGTCGGTTCTTTGGCGTGCGATGATCGGTGCGAGCCGCGACGGCACTCAACGTGCTCCGTTATCGGTGATCGTAAAAACGAAACACGAGCGATCCCAATGATCCCCCGCTACCCGATTAGGGCTACTGTTTGCATCTTGTTATATTTTATACATCCATTGGAAGGATTTTTACAATACTATTCACACATTTTTTTTTTGGAACAGACAAATGACCGGCTACTTAATTATAAGCAGTTACTGTCAGTTATAGATGTTAGTGACGTTAGGGCACTGCTAACACGCGTACCGTGTAGAGAACTGGAATCTGGGTCAGTTATGCCGGAACGTAATGCAAGATTATGGCAGCATATGTAGGGACCAATCAGCCATTCATACAGGCTTGGAGCACTACCTAGTGTTAGGTCGTGAAAATTATAACGCGTAAAAGTGGTTTGAATAATTTATTTTAATGAGTACTATGTGCAACGCGTATTCATGCGAAACTTCCGACCTTTAACACCAAGGGTTTTGTTGTCTATTACGACAGACTCTCCGGTCTAACTTAAGATTTGGTATAAATGAACGAATGCGTTTCTAGGTTGTCGTATAATACAGTTACTTTTTGCTCGTTTACAAGTAGCAAATAGAATCCACGTGTGTTGAGCGTAAGCGACCAAAGTCGAATTAAAGTCATATACGTGGTGCTAGAGTGTGGGTTAATTTTATCCACTGCTGGCTGTATTGTGGCAGACGGCTTATGTACTCAGCCAGCCAGCAAAATCGATAGTATACTGATTTCTGAGATGGGCCATTTATATAAGTATACATTTTGCAGTTCTCTATTATCGATTGCGCATTTTAATTATTCAATTCCCATTTATATCTGGCGAATGGTTGCCACGTATTACACCTCAATTAGCGGTGTGATCGGGTGCCGGTATTTCCAGCCCTAGTGCGGGGTCATGACGTGTCCAAGATATACCTACAAAAAGGGTCGACACTAGATACGACATATTTTTTGCATTAGTAAAATGAAAGCAGAAAATAAACTATAATTGAAAGGAAAACAATAGGCAGATTTGCTAAAAGCGATCTCTATCAAGTGGCAACCTAACGATGGACAACGTAATTACGTAGATATGCATTTATGCAATAAATGATAAATATATAAAGTAATAATTATAATAATACGTGTATATACTTTGAGTACAGTAGTCAAACAAGTGTGGCCCCGTTCGGTGGTGTCTGTATTTCTATTCCATTACAAGATAAATTTGTATAATCTTCAAAAAATTGTTACGGGAATATATTTCCGTCAATTTAATGTTTGTAAAACACAAAACCTTGGTGATGATAGAAAATATATAGTTGTATTTAATTCAGCGTTATTGTTTAGTGACAGTAAAATACAGTCTTCAAACATTCTAACACACTCTACGATAAAATATTTTTTTAATTGTAGATATACTCGTATTATATGTATGTCGGTAATGTAAATACTCTGATTTAGTTAAAAATTGCATATAAATTGTGTATTTGAAAATGTACAACTGAGAACTTTGTGCATCTACGTTCAGCAGTATGGCGAACTGCGCTCAAGGATTCGTCACGTCTAGTGATTTATATTACATGACATCTAACCCTCGCCATTCTGTACGGGCCCTTACGCAGTAAAGCGGGCCTGACCCGCGCCCCTACTCCTTATTGGGACATTTGTAAAGTCGGGAACACGACGTAGAATGGGGAGGTCGATATCAATGACTAGGAGACGAAAAGATAGAATGGGGTGACGGTATCTTTAAAATATTTATGTTGGCACTTGCTAAGTTGGTCCTCCTGGAAGTTCATCTGCATCTAGCAGGGGTTTCAAATACTGTATAATAAACATATTAATGTAGCCTATCCTCCTTCAGCTTCCTTGGGTAATCAAGCTAAGATGGGGTAACGTAGAACTGCAGTGAAATCACGCCAAACATACGATGTACGCTTCTGCAGCTCGAGCCACGCCACCGAGTGTCCATTGTAACCTGAGTAGAAACTATACTGCTAACTTTAAGCCTAGGTAAAGAGTGCTAACTCGATAATAAGAGGCTCTCTAAAAGTTGTACCCATAAATGATAAATTGAGAGGAAAGAGACTAGCATGGTACGAGCATGTAATGAGAGGAGACTGACCACATTAATAGAAGAATGTTGCACCGTACAGGGGCGGAGAAAGAATACTAACCTCTGTGGCCGGGGTCGGCCTGCCGTAAAAGGCGACAAAACAACCCAACCTAGCTACGTGGTAGGGCCTCAAGCCCGTCTGGATGGCGACCACCTTTGGTCTTAAGTATGCCGCCATAATAACCTTGTGTTGTGTTCTGGCATTAGTGACCCAAGTTCCTGTACCCTTATGGGACACCAGCGTATTTGCGATGCCACTAGCGTTGCAAACACCTATAGGCGACGGTAACTGCTAAATTCTAACCGGGCTGTCAGCCTGTCTGCTGTCCTACGCAATAAAAAAAAAACCTGCAAATACAAGGGCAGAGGTAGACTTAAAAAGCGATGGAAAGCATGTGTGATGCATGATATGAGGGTTTGTGAAGTGACAGATGAAGGATGCTAGGATAGAATAAAATGGAAGAAAAAGCCATACTGTGCCGACCCCAAATGATTGGGACAAGGCTAAGCCAATGATCAAAGAGTGCTAATTCGAGGTCAGAAAATCTGCCCACCAATAATAAATTGTGGGAAGACTTGAAGGAGAGATGCTCAGCTTTAACATGATAATTACTAATAGGCCAAGGTAGGTGTCAATTTAACACCGAAAATTGAGGAGATATGAAATTTTGATGAGATAACTTGTGCAGTATACATATTCAAATGCAGTTGGACGTGTATGAGTCGACATATACGTCTACTTGTCAATTTTGACTCAGGACTAATTTTTTATTACTGATGATCAGCAGACGGGCTGAAGACCTACTTAATAGTAAGTAGTTACCATCGCCTATGGATGTACGCGACGCTAAGCGCACTGCGAACATGCTGCTGTCTCATAGGGGTACAGGAACCTGGGTCACTAATGCCGGAATACAGCACAAGGTTAATGTACATGGGCTTGGGGCCCTAGGTTGTTTTGTCGCCTTTTAAGACAGGCCAATAATACAACATAAACGTTATAAATATTATAACATATCTTTATGAGTCTTGAACTAAAAAATATAAAGAATTAATAACTAAAATATTTTTCTGTCTATACTAAAAATATGAATTATCCCTGATTCCCCAATTAGGAACTGGTTGGAGCAAATGATTGCAAATACCCTTATGGAATAGCAGCGTGTTTGCGATGCCACTGGCATTGCAAACACACATAGGCGACGGTAACTGCCTGCTGTTCTACAGCAATAAAAAAAGAGTTTTTTTTACCTGGGTGTATTAAAATTGTACGGTTTAGTTTGTAATAAAGCTCAATGCTATTTGGTTTCAAGTAGTGTAGAAACTAACTAAAAAAGTTATTAAATATTAACTCTATAGTATCAGACGAAATAATTAACATGATGTGGCCCGGTTCTCTTGTTGAAGCACATGTCTTCCCGGTAACTCGAGCCAGAGCCCGGTTTAAGGTTCAGCCGACGGATTGCGGCACACCTAAGGGATGCCCCCTGCAATTGATCTTCCAAATAAAAATGCACTGCAACCCGGTTGACCTATGTATAATATGCATTAAAATTGACATCATATTTTGCACAAAAAAGTTATGCTGTGTGTTCTAAAAACTAAGCTCATTCCACATCTTAAGTGTTAAGAAAAGTCACGAAAATTTTATATCATAAAAAATGTTGACAGGTTTTTAACGCGTGTTTTTGGAACTAATTTCTCCATCCTACGAGGAAGATACAGGAATAATTGACTGATTGACACTTTTTATTATATTCTATTTGTTTTTTATTTAGTAATATCCTCGTATAGGCGAAATATATTTGGTTTCTGCATACATACAGAGAGGAGCTAAATACACAAAAAATACCGCGTTTTATTTTATTCTTATTTCTTACGGTGTTTACTGTCCATTCAGATTTAAAAAGGTATAATTAATAGACTGGTTTAAGTTATTTATTCTTGCTTTAAGTCGTTGGCACATATTTGGACATAATCAGAATATTTAAATACACATCTCGTTACTCGCAGCCCTGTGCAACATCGGGTCGGGATTGCGGACCGTCCCGGGGGGTCGGGTGTTATCAAGTTATCAATTTGGCCCGCCACGCCGCTCGCCGTATGCCACTGATCTTTTCCTCGCGTATTTTATTTCTCACAAGTCTGCCAGTTGATGTATTGTTTAACTTGTATAAATTCACTTCTTGAATTTATGATGTCTTGGTAATATAATTCCTGCTTAATAATGGTAGCCCATATCTTCCCACTACTAGGCTCGAGCCTCTCCCTGGAGGCAGTTGACAGTATACGTCACGTTGGTCTAAGGCGGATTAACCGGTGATCGCGATCGTGGTTTCCTCACGGTGTTTTCCTTCACCACTACATGACAATTATGCTATAAATACTCACATTACGCGAGAAAAGCTGCATAACTGTCTTTAATAAAAATATTTTTCTTTATTTTCTTTCTTTCTTAGGAGTGCATGCTATTGTGGAATTCGAATTCAGGACCTCTAGATAGGTGTCCGAGTATAATACCACTGAGCTACCTGAAGTACCTTATTTTTTTACTGCTTATACGACCAAGGGTCGTATACATTTTTATGCTGTGGAACCAGTTTGTCTACTGGCGGCCCACTTAATAGTAAGCTTTTATCATCGTCTATTTGCGACGCCAGGGTCATCGCTAATACACAGCCGTCCGCGTATTGGAGTTGGAACCTGGGCGCCTGGTAGACACCATCCAGGGTCATGGATACTCATTCCGAGTCTGGGTGTATGTTAAGTAATCTATTTCTAAAAGAAAAGTATTTGTTTTTTTCGCTGAGGAACAACAGACAGGTTGCCGGCCCATTTAAAAGTAATGTTAAAAAAGTACTGTCCCATAGGGGCACAGGAATCTGGGTCACATATTGGAGCACAACACAAGGTCATTATGGCGGCATACTTATAGACAAAGGGTGGTTGCCATCCAGACGGACTTGAGGCCCTACCACGTAGCTAGGGTCGTTTTGTCGCCTTTTACGACAAGCCAACCCCGGCTGCAGGGGTTAGCATTCTTGATCCACCCCTGCATGAAGAAAAAAAAATATATAATTATTATATTAGTTGTCTAGTACAGTGGTCGCCAAGCCGCTATTCGCGAGCCGCGTACTCTTTGATTCTTCGCCTACGGCTCTTCCGCGAAATGTTTAGTCCAGGTATGGGTTATTATTATCTATAATTATTGAATGAAGTGAAAACTTCTTTAGCGGCGTTGTGCACTTTTTTGTGATGGGTAAAAAATGTTAAACTCGCGTCAGGACATGTCGCACGCTTAATCATAAACTGACCTAACTCAAAAAACCTGTTTTTTGGGAAATCGCAAAAAACGTTTTGTCATTTACGAGTTATCCCATATATTGACTTATAACTAAATACCGTTAACTCAGTGTGGGAAAGAGATATCGAAATAAATATTAGTTTGGCCGATAGAGGGCGTCGATACAATACTGCCCGTTATATTATCTCACTTTAGACCTAAATCGTAATCGGTCAGTTTATGATTAAGCGTGCGATGTGTCCTGATCGAAAATTAGTCGATCGAGTTTTGCTCCAGTAATACCAACCTTATTAATAACGATTTAAGGTTTATTTTATAATGTAACTTTTAAATGATTGCATTGCATTACTTATACATATCTATTCGAATTGCGAGTTTATTACAATGAAATACAGTTGAGTTTTTGAAGTGAAAACTTCTTTAGGCGCGTTGAGCACTTTTTGGGTAAATAATTTTTGGTTTCTAAAGTAGTGTTAATGACCAATTTAAACTTTAATGCTTGATCATAAACAATTTTTTATAAACCGAAAATAATAATCTAATAGCTCGACGATACAATTCACAAGTTACTTAGTTTTCACTTCTATCGGCAGTCCCCAAAGACTGCCTCGCATGTTTTTTTTCCCTAATAATGTCTCTTACTAAAGCAAAACATGTGTTCATAAAAAGCACTTTTGAACAAATTTCAATTGTGTATAATCTGTATTCGGCTCTTTTGGATGACAAAGCTGTTGACTACTGGTGTAACCCATAACATAGCGCTCTACTACTTAGGGGGCAGATAGCGCTATGTCACAGTTAATATTTAAAAATACCATGAATTCAGACTTTTATTTTGAATAATTTAAATTGCTTGTCCCGACTGTTCAAAGCCCTCCCGCATTTTGCGTGTCGCCTCCCTGTCGTTCGCGTGATGCCGGCTTAATCCGCTTTTAATTTTGATTAATGTGTACCCGGGACCGAACGTGACTGATTTCTGGGTACTTATTTATGTCTCTGGTGTTTTAAGACAGAGAAATCGTCAGTGAATTGTACTAGGCAAGCATAAATATTTAAGCGGTCTAAAGAGAAACAAACTATAATAAATAGGATATAGCCTGTGAGAGAATCAGATATAATACAAATATATAGTGTTTTCTATAATCTTCGTTTCCACTTTGTTTGGACTTTCGTAGATTTTATACACTAATATATGAAATCTACATTTCTGACATTTCACACTTTTTTTTATTAATCAGAATTTTATTGATAGAAATAGAAAATGTCTTCTTCGACTGTCGTAAGAGTAGCTGGACTGTTTCTTCTCCGTGCTGGGGTGGAGTAAGAATACTAACCTCTGCGACCGGGGTCGGCCTGTCGTAAATGGCGACAAAAAACCTAGCTCTGTGGTATGGCCCCAAGTTCGTCTGGATGACGACCATCCTTAGTGTATAAGTATGCCGCCATCATAATCTTGTGATGTGTTCCGGCATTAGTGACCCAGGTTCCTGTACCCCTAATTATGGGCTCTTTCTTTATAATTTCTTTATTGATTTAGAACGTAGGTCGCTGGCTGCCCGTTGTAATATGCTTGTTCAAGCTTACTGCCAGTCGTTTTACACGTGTGGATCAGTTATAATCGTCGGGCATTCAGCGACCTGCGCGTCCAATTCAATAATGGCTTGAGGGTTTTATTGGGGCTGCCGTGGAGATGTAGTGCGTCGGGGATGTTCGCAGAAGCGCGGATAGTTTGCTTTGCCGCAATCGTCAAGAAGAGCATAATTGTTGGATCGGGTTCTCGCCAGTACCAACAGCATTCTCAAGCTATTTACATGACTCACCGATGACCAGGACTCACCGATGCTGCAAAAATGGATTCGGTATCATACTCAACTTAATTGTTAATGAAGATATAATATATTTATGTAGCACGTTTTAATTTTAGTTTTAATTTTAATATTGTTATTATTGTTACTGCATGGAATCATTATATTCATTTTATTTAATCTCATTATTTAGTTTAGTTGTGTAATTTAATGATTTTATGTTTTGGTGACTATCTATGGAACTTGGTTTCCAAATTAATGATTATTATTATTATGTCGCCCTCACCGCCTGTGCCTTTCGGTCTTGACAGTCACAGTGACATCTTGACACACAACATAAGAAACAGTACACTATGGTACGAGTATAAATATGAGTTTTTCTTGTTATTTTTAGGTTATGTTTAATATGCGGCAATTTCCAATTAATTGATCTAAAGCTTAGTTATTCTACTATTACTTGATACAATAATAATTGATTACTAATAATGTGACATATTTATGAAAATGATTTATTTTAAATTTTTTAATGGGTAATTCATATATTTCTTATTCTAAATATCTGCATTTTAATTATATATCGTGCCGTCCTTTTATTTTATAAATTGTATTTTTTATTTCCTCACATGTTACATTTTTGGTGCAATATATAATATGCATGTGCGCCTCGGTCTGCTTTGTTTATAATATTCTATATGAGAAAATGAAGTAAAGAAAGAACTATTTTATAAAAGAAAGTGTTTCAGTATGTTCTTTTATAACTACGAATACTAATGTAAAAAAAGCTATGGTTCAGTTTCATATGGCTTTTATTTTTTAATTTCTGTCTATTATTTAAAGACATGTTTTTTGTTTCAGGTAATACATAATATTGAATCAAATTAAGAAGGAAAATTAATATGTGATAAGTATACGATTTAATTAGATATTAAGATTTTAGATATTTTATTGAATTGCCATTTTATTTTATTGAAAAGTATTTAGGAAAGGTTGAAAACTAGGAGCAGCGACTTCCCCACGAATCTAACAAAATACTAGGGCTCCATAACTATGTAGAGATGACACGTTACGTGACAGTGCTATCGGACGCGGTGCGGCTTCCGGGCGCGCTTCCTTCCGGAAATAGGTCCCGTTCCGGCTGGGCCGCCCGTGTCTAATGGCGCAAGCCGTGTACCTCTAATATACCACCCTCGTTAGCCTTCTTGTTGTAACTCCTCGACATCATAGAATTTTAAGAATTCATTTTTATATTTTGTTTGTCGAATAACTTTATTTCATCGTTATATAAAGAATGTTTTAAAGATTTTGCTGAAATTTGCACACTTTTGCATATTTTTAATGTAAAATATTTTATGGTATTATTATTTATATATATATTTTGGAATTCTATAGATGCTTAAAATATTATAAACTATAGCTGAGCTACTAATTCCATTTTTATAAACTTTAATACAAATGAAATAATAAGCGAAGTTGAGATAGCAATTTACACTGGGCACCTATTTGTCACGCTTTTATACAATAATTGGGAAAGGGTTATGTAAAACGCGATATATTCTTTAAAATTTTGTAAACTATGAAGTGTATAGTGAAAAAAAAAAAAATAGATTTACGTTTCTTAAAAGCGATTCGTATACTTACTCTTTTGTGTTTCATGACTTGGTAACAATACCTTTAAGTCAAATTTCATTTGCGTACTTGTATTAAATAGTGAAATGCGACACGAGGCGGTACGTTATTGGCTCTTGACGGTCGGAGCGGCATAGTGAGAACCTTTATTTATTATATCGGAGTTTGGTTTGTTGCCTATGTAATATTTAGCTGTCATGGTGCTTTTTAACCGACGAAAAAACGGACGAGGTTCTCAAGTCGACGTGTTTTTCTTTTTTTATGTATGACCACGCATAACTTTTTACAGTGTAGTCCAATTTTAAAAATTCTATTCTCAAACTTAAAATTGCTTAGGTATACTTTACATTTGTTTAAGAACTTAGTTGTTAAGGTTAATAAAAATAAGGTTTATTATTTTTTCCTTTTCAGTTTTTTCGGCGGTTTAAATTTTTTGTTATTAGAATATATATGATACGTATTAAAGAATCATTAATTGTTCTAGTGTTATCGATTTAAGTTTTAAATAAGGTTTCCAGTCGCTTAAACGTATGACTATTATATAGACACCGGTTTGATTCCTGTCCTGAGTCTTGGTGTTTATTAATAATAGCTTATATATTTATAATAATGTCTGAGGAAGCTATATTGAGTTGGTTATTATGAGCTGTAGTCGAATTGATAGTATATTTGTATGCGTTACTTGGAATATTATTTGTTTAAATTATAATTGCTTTAAAATAATTTAATTTATTATTTACATTTTTCGATAGTATGCAAGTTATGAATATTGTAATTCATTTAATAATGATCAATCAAAGCAGAGGTCGTGTTTCGAGTGGGGTGGAGACGCCATCTTTACTTTAGTGAGTTGTGGTTTTTGGTGATTATGGGATTTGTTAAAGTCATGGAAGTAATAATACATAATACTTTCATGGTTAAAGTAATATAGGTGCCCTGAACTCGCTGTTTGGTCTTATTTTACTCACAAAATTGCTGTGAAGTGTAGTTTGTGCGTATATCATAAACAGTGCCGACGATAATTGTGTTTTTTGATGATCTAATGATGTCCACTAAGATTGCAACCACTAATGATGATGTCGGCCCAAACAATGTTTCTGCGACATATATTTATTTACAAAAGAAAATAATCAGTAGTAGTAGTAAGAAATCAGTTGTCTAGTATTCATAACACAAGCGCATTATAACATTTTGCGATTAGATAGCTCTGTGTAAATTAAATTACGATATACTAAAACGTAAGACATAATAGTATGTTAGTGAGTTTTATCTTCAGGATTTGACGCAATCAGGATTAATTGGGGAATGAAAAAATGGTTTATTTTCTCATATAAGAAAAAATCCAGCTATACTTATCCAGTTATCTTTCCCCACTCGTTCCTTTCCCTAAGTTGTCAAAGGCCTAACATACCCTATGGTCTGTCATCCTTCACAACGCTTATTAACGTTCCTATTGACGCCCTTCTTTAGATTCCTTGCAGATAGAGTGTATTACAACAAGATTCTATTTTTTTTATTAGTTTATTATACATAAATATTTCTTTAATAAAATTGTAATTGAATCCTAGTTAGTATTTTTGATAAGAAAATATTTACAAGATAAAATATTTTATTGGTCATCTTACTGTAGACATATGATTTACTTATTATATATATTTTTATTACGATGTTTTCCTTTACTGTCAGTACATGAGTTATGTATAATAATAACATTAGTGAAAAAAAAATACAAAAATAGTCTAAGTTTGAATAAGACGGCCTAAATTCAAACCCCTGATACCACTAAGATACCTTGATAAATCTTCAAAATCTTCTTTTCTGACTGAATTCCATTTAGATGACTGGACCGATTTTATTGTTTTCGTGTGTTCAACTGGATTCGAGGTTTTAACTAAGAAATCGGTCCGCTACAAAATGATTTTTTTTACTTTAATATGGCAGAACAACGTTTTGTGCATCAGCTTTTTAATTTATGATTTGACATTTATACGTGTAAACATCAGCTCGTCGTTAATGACAGCAAAAATAAATTCGCCCCGAAGCGACCGCCAGCCCATACACGCATAAATATGTACATCAAACTGCCATTACATACAGATGTCAAGTTGTTACGTCACAGACGCGTACATTTACGGCGCTAAATCTTACTTCTTCATTTGATAATGAACTTACTCTCTAAGCATTACGGATGATTTCAAAAAGCTAGTAGCAGAACTCTACTTTTAGTCGAGTTAAAGGAAAATGATACGTAAGTGATGGGAATATAACTTATAATTGCGGTTTTGTGGCACTTCTTAGGTGCTGGTGGCGAGGCCAAGAGACATAATTATCGGTTTATATGCGTCGCTTTGAAGCGGCGCGGTTAGTAATTTTCGCTCCCGTGGCGCTAATAGCGCTACACTACTATACCGGCAGGCTATGATGGCCGTTTTGACGTTTGTCCACTCCATGAAGTTTCGTATTAATTAGTAATTACATTTGAAGGAGCAAATTGCTGTTCTTTATTGTCAATAGCGACGTGCAGTTATTGACAATAAAGAACAGCAATTTGCTCCTTCAAATGTAATTACTAATTAATACGAAACTTCATGAGTGGACAAACGTCAAAACGGTCATTATAGCGTGCCTACAGCAAAAAAATACAATATATATATATATATATATATATATATATATATATATATATATATGCGCCTGCTGTCCGTCTTGTCGACATCCTACACTCACAGATGGGCGAGATACATTTGGGCTTAGAATAGTTTGTCATCTCTCTACCAGCCCATTTACAGGCATCGTCTATTGTACATACATTTCCTGGAACCTTTGTTGTCGTTCTCAACAACATTCATTTTGCGTACTCGCCAATTTTGAATGAGTTTTGGATGGGGATTTCCCGTAGCAGTACGGTATGAGTTACTTTAAAAGGCCTTATAAAATTTCTTCAATACCAGCGTGTTGGCAGTGTATCTGGTGTTGCAAACATCCATAGCCGAAGGTTACCACCTGTTATCAGGTATGTTTGTATATTGAACACATCGATCGTAGATTTGAACAGCAGCTATAATTTTTTTTGTCAAAATATGAAAGAAAGATAAATACATTTATTTAGAGCTACTAATAAAATAAAAAAATCTAATTTAAAATTAACTCTAGAAAGGTTCCATCATGACTGATTAAAAGCCAGCGCTTGTCTTCCGTTAGAACCTGGCCGCTACGTCGCGTTAACTAATTTTTTTATAGTACCAATAAACTGTTCTAATACCGAATACTAAATTTACAAAATAAAACATAATTAAGCTATTGAAAAAAGTACAATTAGAATAAAAAAAAATAGACTCGAACTACTAAACGCAAAACACCAAAACTATACACTCATACATTGTAGTAATTTCCCTGCTGCACATGAATCAGAGTGTGGGAAGCATTAATCTGGCGATATTTAACGTTCACGCGCCACACGCTCGCATATTTCACGGAGACGCCGAGATTTTCCCCTATTTCCCGTCGATCCCACAATGCCGTCCGTCATTCTCCTCCCTATCTTTATCTTATCAGGTACTTTTATGAACTTTGAACTCTTCATTAAGCCTTATATACATTTTTACGTAGCAACTATAATTAAAAAAAAATGTACTTAGTTACATAAATTATGTTCTATACCATACGTAATTGACGTATGGTATAGAACTGTTAAACAGTGCGCGGATAAGTTATTTCGATTCTTATTAAAAAAGTCTTTTTTATAATCACTTTTCTAGTAGAAACTATTTTTTTAAATCTCTTTCTTGATACGGATCATTTTTGCGTGTATCCACCGTTTAAATGTGCTTTAAGAACTTTGTTCCAATTTTAAAACAACGAAAATTGGGGAATTTAAATGACGGTTTCGTACATGACATTGGCAAAGTGCACAAGTCGTGCCATGCCATTTCCTAAAATAAGTGGCGGTCTCTTGTAAACATAAAATATTCCATATATTCCCGCCTTTTTTAGAACGAAAATGAACAATATGAACGCACCTAAAATGAAATACTATAAAAAGATTAATCTGTTAAATATAATATTTAATAGATTAATATACTGTAACAATTCACAAAGTGACATCTAGTCACGAAAGTAAGCAACAGACCGCCAGTATTATAAGTATTAAATACTTGATCCACTAATATATTTTTGTTTTGTAAATAAATATAAATTACAATTAAAACACTAAGATCCTGATTGACATCAGACGAGAATTGAACCCGTCCGTGAGGCGTTTTTGACGTACGAAATCTATTCACGAAGGTCGACAATTTAACATAAATTAAACAAATTAATAGAAATATATTTTTTGCGTCAAACAATGTATCAATAAAAAAAAATACAAGTTTATATGAAACAAACAATGGTTTATACGAGTTGTTTACAAATACAAGACGCTACGAACAGCAACCCTGTGCACTAGGTATTGGCATTGTGTAAAATTATTATTGCAATAGGAATGCGATATAAAGAAATCGCAGTACTTAAGTATTTGACGAATGAGGTGCGGAAATGTGTGAAAATGTAAGTGTCCGTTATCAGTACGCGCAGGTGACGTCCGGCACCGGCTACAAATCTTCCTTTTCACTCGGCCCCAGCCTCCGCGCGGTGTGTAGAGGAAACAGCACGCTCCAAAGCACGCGGCTGCGTATACAGGCTACTCCCGAAATAGACCCCCCGCACTCGCCACTCGCCGGCCCATCGACGTGCTTTTAGTATGCTGCGCGCATGCGAGCCGCCCGCACATTTTTGCGCGCCTAGTACACGTCTGCACAGAACGCGAATAAACACAAAAAAACTAAATGAATTAAAACGCATTCACTCCCGAAAATGGTTGCTATCCTCGCTAACCCAAAATGGAGCGAGGATTTGACCATACAGATGATAATTGAATACGAAAAGCGCGAGTACCTATGGAACCCTGTCTCAGAACACTACAAGAATAAAAAAATAAGGGAACAGGGATATGTAGAAATAATAAATGCGCTGAATCTAGTAGACGTGACAGTTAAAGAATTAAAAAATAAGATAAAAAACATACGTTCGTCGTACAGCGTTGAGCTGAAGAAGATTCGGGCGGCTAGGAAGGCCGGCGCGCATGCGTACCGGCCGAGCGTCACGTGGTTTGAACACGCTGACAGGTTTCTGCGGGCGATCGTCACACCAAGCTCGGTGAGTGCCTTTGTTGTTTACAAAGCTCTAGACGTTCACACATGCGCTGTAATCCGAATAGTCATAAATGTTTGGTCCACAGGTGGATATTACCTTACTCGAAATACCGGCGAGCGACGACAGTGATGCCGTACAAGATTTGAGCGAGCGCAAATCACCTGAAAAGCGAAGTCCCAGGAAACGACGGAGCTCGACGCGATCTTCAACTCCGTATGTATTGAATACACCGTCTCCAAGGCCTAGTACGCCGTTTGGATTGAATCAAGCTCCGTCGCCATTTGGGATTCTTCCATCATCCACTTCCGCGCCATTCCTCAACCCTCCAGTCGGGATAGCTACACCTCTGACTACTTCTCTGTCGACTATATACCCGGTGCCAACGAAACAAAAGAAGTCTAGTTTGGACGATCGAGACCACCTGGAGGGGCCGCAAGATTTGAGTCAGCATTCTGAAAATGGAAACGAGAACGAATTTGAAATGTTTGGCAAATTAATTTCTAGCCAACTCCGGAAACTGCCATTGAGTTTAGCTTTGGACACGCAGTTGAAAATTCAGACATTAGTCAATGCGGCTAGAATTCAGGCAGTGTACCAGCAGTACAGCTATGCTGGACCTTCTCAAGAGGCTTTGTCCGTGCAGGCGCTGTCGAATGGTATACTCGCAAGCATGTCGTCGCAGGGCGGTTTCGCGTCACGGTCTGGGATACGGAACGACTCACCAGAAGACATGAGCAGGGAAATGAAGATTGACTATTCGATAGGATCTGACGGTGAAGATTGAATACAGGGATCGGCTGATAGAGTTTTATGGATTAATTTTTTTGCTCAAATTTATATGGTTTCTTAAAAGATTATATCGAATTTATTTGCTCATTATATTTACAAAACTGTTGCAAATCAGATTTTTTGTATAAATTGAATATAGGTGACAATATACTCGTATACAATATTATGACAGTTTCTGGAAAGTTCTAAATTAATTTCCTTAATTAGAAATTGTTTGTTTTGCTCAATAGATTTGTATTTAATTTTTATGAATATATAAATTTTTTGGATGGTAATGTACAATTGCCTAATAATGTAAAACTGTTTTGGAAAAGGCGTACATTTTTATAAATTCATGTGAACGCTAGAAATATAAATGTTATAGATGTGTGTATTGCATAATATATTGAATATATATAAACCGGTAAAAGACTAGTCAAAATCGGCGTTGGATCTCAGTGTGGGCTGTGTCGCAACAAAAAGTTACCGCATTTTTGAAAAATATTATATAAGTATCAAGATTTGTTTAACTTAGTTCGTAAATGATGCATTTAAAATTGCCAATATTAAACGAATTTATTTCGTGTGATAGTTTTAAATATTGTAAGAATAGATCAGTAATTATATTAATTAATTTAGTGTTCTTTTTTTTAATTATGTACTCTATTTTTTAGCAAATATTATAATTTTATCTTATATTATTTGCTGATGATATTAGTCTTGAAATTTTGGCATTTTTTTCTTTGATATAATCAAAATTGTGAACTAATACATAATTTTTTGACTAAGCATTGATTACAAGAATGTAAAGTTATTTTAGGGTTATTTGTAAAGTAAAAAATTAATTTTATTTTCGTGAAAATTTTTACCGGAATCTGCTAGCTTTTGCAAATGCGTTCTTGAATTCGGTACAAAGTATACAATTCTATTTATTGTTTAGGGTCCAAGGCCTCGCCTGGAGGCTGTTGCTTCATTTTGTGTCAAACAGTATTCAGAAAAAATTTGTTACATATTTTATCAAATTAGAACAAATTTTTTTGAGTAAGAATTTTGTTTATCCTTGCTTTTGAATATATATTTGTGTGAAAACAAACTTTATACTGAAATAAAATCAATAAATACCTCAAAATAGAAACAGTACCTTAATTAGAGTATTAAGAAAATTATAGTATATTTATCTGTTGTACGTGCCACATAGATTGTAAAGGAGATATTATTGTAATAAATATTTTATAAATGTCTGACATACTGGTTTATTTTTTACTACATCCCACCTTCTGCGAGTTTTGAATTTCTGGTACATATAGCTCACCTCATTATCTTCACTGTGTGTGTCTAGAGAATTGTCAACCTTACTGCTATTTATTCATTGGATATAGAGGATCTTTATAATATATAGAGAAGAAGTAGAAGAGGTAGAAAAGAGATAGAGATGAGGTAGAAAATATGTAGGAGGGTAGGTAGGTAGTAGAACATGGGCTCTATCTTTTTATTTATAAGATGGAAGAACAGCGTCTTGTGTTGTTTGTGGATTATAATATTACTTTGACTACTACACGCTATCTAGGTATTTGAAGATATAAAGGTGGACAACGGAAGTACGAGAAAGAAGACACCCTCGAGTTCGGTGAGTCCTGAGAATTCCCGTCCTCTTTCAATAGGGTGTTCATCGCACGACAACAAAAGATTCTTAAAACTTTCACCCGAACTAACGCCTTCAAATCCATACTAATCCAATATCACTGATGTACAGATTGAACATAGTATACTGTATTCATATTAACTATGTTACAATTCCAGTCCGCCATTTAGACAAGGTGGAATGGCGAAAACGGCGCGCGGCAGAATGCAACCCGCCATGTCTCATTACTGATATTATTCGGAGTATTGACGCTTTGCGTAGGGTTGGCATTCAAAATATGAACACATTCTAAGTTACTTAAAAGTTCTTCTTCTTCTTTTAGGAAATGGCATGGCACGACTTGGCATTTTATCAATGTCATGTAGGATACTTGTAAGTTAAACTTATAATGTGTGTTATCTGTAAAAACTGAAGAAGTGATAGGCATAATTTAGGTAAACTTTTTTTAAATTAATTTTAAAAGGAAAAATACAATTAGGTCAGGGGAGCTAACTTTTTGGAGGCGTACGCGAGAGCATATCACTCCGCTCGGGCGTCAGCTTGTAGAGGAATACTGGGGTGATTTTTGTGGGTATACCAGTGACATGCGTCCCACGTGATTATTTTCCTCAAGAACAAAATAGAGGAGCTTTAACTTACCTTTTTAATCATTTTTTTTAAATTGCTGTAGGACAGCAGACAGGCTAACGGCCTGCTTAGAATTTAGCAGTTACCGTCGTCTATGGGTGTTTGCAACGTCAGTGGCATCGCGAACACGCTGATGTCCCATAAGGGTATAGGACTTTAGGTCACTAATGTCAGAACAGAACACAGGGTTGTTATGGCGGCATACTTAAGACCAAAGGTGGTCGCCATCCAGACGGGTTTAGAGGCCCTACCACGTATCTAGGGTGGGTTATTTTGTCGCTTTTTACGACAGGCCGACCGCGGCCGCAGAGGTTAGTATTCTTTATTCCTGCACGGATAAAATGGGTTATAGACTTCAAAAATTCATCAAATTTTCTAGTTTAAAATGTCGAGATGTTGCTTATATTGTAGATATTCAGAGGTCACAAAACCAGATCTCTTCTTCAGCTTAGTGTATTACTTTTCTAGATTAATAGTGAAAACTGCGACACAAACTAGACGTATTACATTTTCGCTTTACGACTGTCAGCAGAAAACTTTAATGCAATTCCAACTCACTGATTGGATGATAACATAGCAATAGGCCGTTAAAAGCAGAAAAAAATATCGCTTATAAATTAAATTAGTGATATAAATTTTTAGACACGCTAGATGAAACAGAGCAGCCCATAATAATAGGCCGTTAAATAAAATAGGATTCCATTAATTGCTTATCACGAACATCGGACATTTTCAAGAGTCTTCAAATAATCGAATCAATCTGTTTCCAGTTATTCAAGATTTATTTGAGCAATGATCACACAGCACACATATCATACTTAAATTCTTTTAATGAACAGAAAATTGGTCAGAGAAAGATGATTATACTTCATATACTGTACAAAATGAAGACATAACATAAAAAAACACATGAATTATATCTTTAAAATTTTACATAGAAAAAAGAAAATACGAACATCCAGCCGGGCTTGGTGTCCTACCACCTAGGTTGGGTTATTTAATCGCCTTTTACGACAGGCCAACCCCGGCTGCAGAGGTCAGTATCCTAATTCGGCTCCTGCAAGGAAAATTTTGCGTTAAGTATGAAGTAATTGTATATAATAAGTACGTAAGTCAGTTTAAAAGACTTCAAACGATTAAATTTATATTAATAATAATGCAACTGCTCCTTTGAGGAGCATTTCTTTACTAGGCGTCGGGGAATTTAATATAACCGGCCGCAGAGGTCAGTATTCTTTCTACGCCCCTGCACGGATAACTTGAGTTGACAATATTAACTTGAGTGTGCCAACCCTACTGTATGAAATGCGTGCAAAACCCCGCGTCATTATGTAAATGCGAATCAGTGCGGGGCGCGATTTCGTACATTGCGACGCGCCCCAGCATCGCCCTCTATTTAGTTTATAGCCTTGTAGACTATTGCTCGTGACACTAGTTACATCTGCCGACTTTGTTTTCAATTATCATAACTATGAATGTTCTCACCTAAAAGTAATAGTTTATCTGAAAGAGATCGCTTTGAGGGATACGTTCGCGTGTTGTTTAACATATTTGTAGTTTGCTTAGTTTTCCATAGGTCAGTGGTCGCAACCTTGTCTTCCAAAAGAGCCAAATATAGATAATTTTTTATTACTAAGAAACAGCTGACGGCCCACTTAATAGTAAGCAGTAACCGTCGCCTATGGATGTTTACGACACTAGGGGCATCGCGAACACGTTGCTGTCCCATAGGAGTACAGGAACCTGGGTCAATAATGGCGGAACACAACACAAGGTTATTATGACAGCATACATCAGGGGTGGTTGTCATCCAGACGGGCTTGGAGCCCTATCACGTAGCGAGGGTTGTTTTATCGCCTTTTACGACAGGCCGACCCCAGCCGCATAGGTTAATATTCTTACTCCGTTCTTTTAACATGTGTTTTGCTGTAGGAGACATTATTACGTAAATAATTATAGAAAATAAATAATATTTCGTGCCTGAACTAAACATTTCGTGAAAGAACTGTAGCCGATGAGTCAAATAGCCGCATGCGGCTCGCGAGCTGCGGGTCGCTGACAACTGCTCTAGATGATAAGGAGTTATAAATTATTTAGCAATATAGATTTATCTATCTATCTATCTATCATACAACACTGTGTAATGTGTCAAATGTTAATAATCTAATTAATAATAGTAGTTTCTCTGAACTAGCAAGAGAAAGCTCTTGCGGCCGGGGGCGGTCTTTCGTATAAGGCGACTAAACCCTAGCTAGGTAGTAGGGCTCTAAAGTCGCCAGGGAAACTACCCCTGTTCTGTAAATATGCCGTCATAATAACTTTGTGTTGCGTTCCGACATATATAACCCAGGTTCCAGAACACCCACGCGGACGGTAGCATAGTGCAAACATAATACATATTCGACGATAGATTTACTGATTAAAAAACTTAACTATTTAACTAAATTAATCTACTTAATAAGTTAGGCTGCTTCGCAACAATAAAGAAAAACTAATAATGCGTTATCATTATCATCAACGTATATAATAATAATAAAGCTCTTATTATTCCACATAAATATCAAGCCATTCCTCCCACATCATCAGATTAAATGTGAGCATCCAGTTGGTATTAGTTATGATTTTATTAATTTCGTCAATCCGTTGTCTAGATAGATATAAGTCTTACCTGTTGGTCTGCTCCATACTATCTTTGTCCATCTTGCGGCATACTTAGCCCTACCACATAGCTATGTTTGTCGCCTTTTACGACAAGCGGAGAAAGAATACTAACCTCTGCGGCAGGGGTTGGCCTGTCGTAAAAGGCGACAAAACAATCCACCCTAGCTACGTGGTAGGGCCCCAAGCCCGTCTGGCTGGCGACCACCTTTGGTCTTAAGTATGCCGCCATAATAACCTTGTGTTGTGTTCCGGCATTAGTAACCCAAGTTCCTGTATCCTTATGGGACAGCAGCGTGTTCGCGATGCCACTGGCGTTGCAAACACCTATAGGCGAGGGTAACTGCTAAATTCTAAGCGGGCCATCAGCCTGTCTGCTGTCCTGACCCCGGCTGCAGGTGTTAGTATTCTCACTCCGCCCCAGCACAGAACATTTCGCGTTCACTATGAATTCACTGTATAATATGTAAGTTAGTTCAATAGTCTTCAAACGATTCAATTTTTTCCATGCAAGTGTTCTCAAAGGAGAATAAAATATTATTATCATTGAAATATTTCATTTCTTTGCGAGGCGTCGGAGAATTTAATATAACACGGGTTAGCCTTTTATTGCCACGACTTGTCGTATATAAGTACAGTTGATGAGAGCAAAATAGAGGACTCACCAAGGCATTTTTAGCTAAGCTCGATCCTAGGTGCATTACATGGAGCCTTGATGAATGAAACTCTTAGCCTGTTTGTTGTTCCTCAGAAAAAAAATTTCAAAATATTTGTTTTACTAAGGAATTTGTTGCAATGAGGTTTGTTATATACCTAGTCAGGTCATAAATTCTGTCACATGTTTAATGTAAAATAATTGTAACAAGTTTATTAATTATGTAACCATTCATATACCAAAATGAACTTAACAAAACATAGATTCTTATGACATTAAAGTTTATTCAAAATGACCTCCGTGATTTTGAATACAAGCCTTCAATCTGCGCGGCCAGTTGTCTATCGCAGCACGAACGAGGTCCATGTCAATATCGGCGGCTGCCTTAATCAAGGATGTCTTGAGTGACTCCAAATTGGGATGAGGCTTTGAGCACGCCTTTTCCTCCAAGTGTTGCCATATCTTGTAATCTAACGGATTCAAATCTGGACTGGAGGAGGGCCAGTCTTCGTGCCGGATGAAGTCGATTTCACGCGCCGCCAGCCAGTCTTGTGTGCTCTTCGCTCTATGAGCTGGCGCCGAATCTTGTTGGAATACCCAGTGCCTGTTATTGAACATGGTATGAGAAACAGGTTCCACAAGGTTCGTCAGGACTGTATTTTGATACACAACAGCATTCGTTTTTACACCTTTCTCACAAAAATGTACCTCTGTTAAGCCCCAATAAGAAACTCCCAACCATACCATGAGCGAGGATGGAAAATGACCTCGTTGGACACGCGGAATACGGTTGCTCGCTTCTTCACTACTGTGTGCGTACACCTTATCATTTTGTTTGTTGTAGCTCTCTTCTATGGTAAACATTTTTTCATCCGAAAAAAGAATTTCCCGATATTTTTTTCCCGCGTACCGCTTCAACAAAGCGCGGCATCTCTTCAGTCTAAGGTCCATTAGACGAGCATTCAAACGATGTCCTGTTTTTCTTCGATATGCCCGAAGCCCTAAGTCTTCATTTAACACCCTTTTCACCGTGGTTCTGCTTAACCCCATCTGAAGGGCCAACAGTTTCTGCTTACGTTTGGGATTTCTTTGAATTCGTGCCTTCACAGCTTTTATCACTGCTGGAGTCCTAACAGACCGAGGGCGACCACTTCTTGACCTGTCATCTACACTAGAGTCTTCATTGTATCGTTTGATGGTACGATAAACGAATCTTTTGGTTATATTCAAATTTTTCAGTATGTTAAAAATTTAAATTGGCGCGTAACTGTAACGATGCAACGCAATAACTGCAACACGGTCTTCTTTAAGCGTCCACTCCATATTTAAAAATGAGTAAAATTCTAAAAGTTATACATTTTTATTTTCATGAACAATTCGAAATTCGAATTCAATAAACTTTTTTGTGGCCAGCATTCTAAAAGAAAAGTTTTTACTGTGTGACAATACTTATGACCTGACTAGGTAGAGGTTAAATTAAATTATGATTCATTTTAAAAAGCCAAGAAAACTATTGCTTACCTTGTTAAAGTGAATCATTTCCACTAATTACATATGCACTAAAATAAAAACACACTACTTATTATTAGAAAAGGATTATACATTATAAACTATCCATATTTAATGATTAAAATTCTAATTACTTCTTACGGGCAGTCCTACGGAATTTCGAAAAATTAGTTATGTTAAGGTTCGTTATATTAAAGTTACACTGTATAAAGTTACGGTTATCTAGAATATTGTTACGACAACCTGACGGTCGTCGACAAATATAGATAAGAAATTAAACAATTTTAAATTGAATACAAGTTTATTACTAATATAACGTACTGAATGAATTAACAAAATAGAGTTCGGTCTACCATATATAACCGGGACGTGGGTACAAGCACTAAGAGGTTTATATCGGGCGTTAAATCGTAAGGGTGTAGGGTGACTTAGCTTAGGCCTCGTCCTGCGCGTGGAGGGTCATCAACGTCCTTTCCTTTCACGGGGCCTGACGTGCCCTGCCGTTGGAAGTGGTCTGCAGTTCCAGCCCGTACTGAGGGTGGCTGCCTCGAGACCGCTGCGAAGGATGGCAGCTACGGGTTGTTGTTCTGAAGGACCCGTTCTGGGGCGTCTGCTCTCAGCCCGTACGGTGGACCCTCTCCTCTGAAATGCGTCGAAGATGTTTCTGTAGCGCGAAAGACCCGGCACCCTGACACCCTGGACGACCAGGAGTGGTGTCGGTATCCTTCGCGTTACATTATAAAATGCGAAAGTGGAGTGGTGATAGCTTATGTCCGTCTTTATAATAACAAGCAAAATACGGAATGAAAATTAAATAATAAAAAAATATAAAAATGAAAATTGTCTAACCAGGAATCAACTAACTACTATTACTCGGACTATCACCATTCCACCACGCCATAAACACAAAGAAAAGTTTAAATATAAATTTGAACAGAGATAGGTAGTTTCAGCATAAAAAAAATAATTCAATGAAATGACCTTCGATATATGAATCGTCGGCTTCCAAAGGAAAATCCGTTTTAATACGGTATTACAAAATAACTTACGTTTACAGATTACAAGATCTAATTAGCGACATTAATTTTTATACATATATAAGATTTATGACGATACGTCGGTGGCATCAACATTAAAGTTTATTACAACTACATTAGGTTTACAGGAAAAAAAACAGATATAACTAAGAATACATACAAGCCACGACGTTAACTACTGCGCGAATTAATTTTTATTTTTATTTTAAAGAATTTAAAACAATAACGCGGCGAGCATGTTCGCCTAACACAAAATAATTAGGTTATGATTTATATTTACACCCACGTGACTATTCTATTCCCGGTAGCTTCTTGTTGATATTAACTTGCAATATTTAAATATAAAAAAAAAAAAAAAATTTATTTTGGATTAATTTTTAGGCACAAAACTAGGCAATAGCGACCGGCCCTAATGGACTTAAATTTTATGAGCTCACCTGAGGGTTATATACGCGGCATAATTTAAATAATTTCTCGAACGAACAACATGATTACTTAATTAAGTGACTGGTTTAAACATTATTAAAAATAAATTAACCACAATCGCGAACCACCATAGTGGCTGAGTAGCTGGTGTCCGAATCTTGGCGTCCATCGCGGCTTCGCCTTTTTATACTAGCCATCAGGACACCGCCCACTTTTTCGAAGATTCTAGATTTGGCTTCTAATGGTTTGGCATGGAAAAGTACTGGGTAGCACCTGTACTTTGGACCCGCTACTCGTTTAGACAATGACAGAGCTATAGGCCAGAGGGGCAAAGAATTATTTGTGACGTAAGCCCTGACGACACTTGGTTCCCGTTCTTCGTTCATTTGTAGTATTTTCGATGACCGGTAACCGATCGAATGATTCGCGTTCATTCATCTTTTTACTTATCGATGGACGCTATTCAACTGAACGATTTCTCGAAGATTCTTCCCAGCCGTCGTTTAATTCTTATCTACCTACTTTTAAGGTGCGCGATCGAAATTATTATCTGGTTCGTTCCGTTTAAATACCCTCAAGATTAATTATTATATATTGTTGAGATTAATTCGAAATTTTTATTAAGTATTTAAGGATTAAATATTATATAAAGAAAATTAATTATCCTACTCTTGTTACAACGTAACAATACCCCCTCTCCCAGAGAAAGGATTTTACGTAGTAAAATCCGCTGCGGTAAGCGCCTAATAGGAATAGAACCGCCCAGTATCTGTCTTACTTACATACATCCACTATCAAATACCTATCATACGTCCTAACACACGACCTGTCATAATTTGTCTGAAGAAATTTCTATATCTACAGACTGCCATACAACCAGAGTACGAATCTATAATAAAGATTGGACTCAAGAACAGCACTGCATAACAAAGAGCGTCTAAGGGATAGAAATACTGTAACGTGAAACTTCTGTACGAATCGGTACTGTGTAATACGTTTGTCTTTGCTGGATTTGTTACAGTCACGACCCGCTGTAACTAGTAGATTAGTGTAGGCTTATTTAAAGAGTCACAACCCGCTCTGACGAAGAAATTAGTGTAGGCTTATTTAAAGAGTCACAACCCGCTCTAAACGCGCATAACGCAAAACAATAAACAGCAGACGAGCAGACCTATACCAAGAAACTGTCATACTCCGCTTAAAAAAATTGCACAAAGCAATTAACATAACGTGTGTAGACTTATATAGAAGTCTTACAACACAAAACTCCCAAACTAAACATCAAAAATTCGTGTAGGCTTATTTAAATCCAACAAAGGCAACGCAGACAGAGACCGAAACGCAACAACTATTAAAATTAAAATTATTGTAAACGAGAAAGAAAAAAAATTAAAAATTTTAAACTAATATTCTGAACATTACTGAACTAACAAGAATCGAACCGGTAACTGTGACAGCGTTGTATATGCTAATGATTGCTTAAACAAAATTAAATAAACTAAATGGCATTGTGAGTATGTTTAGTCTTTAGCGAATTTGTTACAGTCACGACCCGCTGTAACGAGAAAAAACAGCAGACGAGTAGACCTATACCAAGAAACTGTCATACTCCGCTAAAAAAAATTGCACAAAAAGCAATTATAACAAACCATGTGCAGACATATATAAGTCATACAACAGTAATATAAAACTCCCTATCAAAACAACCAAATTCGTGTAGGCTTGTTTTAATTCGCTAAAGGCGACCATAATCAACTACCAAACGAACTAATGTTGTAATCAATATTACCGATACAAAACAAAATAAATGCTAACATATCATACCTCCGGTTAACAATTCGAAGAGAGAAAAAAAAATTAATGGGTCGAACCACCGAAAATTATATGATAAATCCAACGCGTATAATCCGCCCGAATATAAAAACATAAGTAACTTGATTTATGGATCAAAGATACTATTAAAGTGTTATAACATAATACTTCTAACCTGCGAATGACTATTACGTATGTGAGCTCAGGTTTAATCAAATTTAAATAATCCATGTTACGGTCCATTTTTAATCCAAAATTAAAAAAAAATTTGTGCCAAGTTAAATTAAAAAACTAAATTAATTAAATTTATTAAATACCGAAATTAAGTTAATTAAATAACGAGACAGCTATATTGAATTAAATTAAAGAAAAAAAAAATACGCAACGAGATGTGACACGTGGGTAAAAATATAAAATAAAAAAAATTAAGAATGATGTAAATAATTGCACGTAATTGCCATTAAATTTTCAGACCAAAATTAAATTATAAAAATAATGTTAAAACCACTAAATAAATGCAAAATATGCACTAATAATAATATTAATATCTCTGAAATAAATTACAATTACGCACAACACAAACACAATTGGAAAAAAACATTAATTAAAAATTAACTGCAATTGAAAGAAATAAAAAAAAAATGCAAAGTTATTATAAAAAATTAAATCTACACAAAAAATGTTGTAGAAAAAAGAACATTTATTAAATTATCCCACTGTGTAGTTCTCGCGCAAGTGTGGGCAATCTGGGATGTTAGTCGATTACCCTGCGGAGCCAGGCGACAAAAATCGGCTACCCGTTCTCTTAAGGAGAAACGGATCGGTGGTACCACCCCGTTCAGCCTCGTCCGCAAAGACTTACCACCTGGATGAAGAATACGGACACCACAAAAGTACAAAAAATATAAACCTCTCTGTGCTATGCTTTAATTGTTGGGCGCCACTTTGTTACGACAACCTGACGGTCGTCGACAAATATAGATAAGAAATTAAACAATTTTAAATTGAATACAAGTTTATTACTAATATAACGTACTGAATGAATTAACAAAATAGAGTTCGGTCTACCATATATAACCGGGACGTGGGTACAAGCACTAAGAGGTTTATATCGGGCGTTAAATCGTAAGGGTGTAGGGTGACTTAGCTTAGGCCTCGTCCTGCGCGTGGAGGGTCATCAACGTCCTTTCCTTTCACGGGGCCTGACGTGCCCTGCCGTTGGAAGTGGTCTGCAGTTCCAGCCCGTACTGAGGGTGGCTGCCTCGAGACCGCTGCGAAGGATGGCAGCTACGGGTTGTTGTTCTGAAGGACCCGTTCTGGGGCGTCTGCTCTCAGCCCGTACGGTGGACCCTCTCCTCTGAAATGCGTCGAAGATGTTTCTGTAGCGCGAAAGACCCGGCACCCTGACACCCTGGACGACCAGGAGTGGTGTCGGTATCCTTCGCGTTACATTATAAAATGCGAAAGTGGAGTGGTGATAGCTTATGTCCGTCTTTATAATAACAAGCAAAATACGGAATGAAAATTAAATAATAAAAAAATATAAAAATGAAAATTGTCTAACCAGGAATCAACTAACTACTATTACTCGGACTATCACCATTCCACCACGCCATAAACACAAAGAAAAGTTTAAATATAAATTTGAACAGAGATAGGTAGTTTCAGCATAAAAAAAATAATTCAATGAAATGACCTTCGATATATGAATCGTCGGCTTCCAAAGGAAAATCCGTTTTAATACGGTATTACAAAATAACTTACGTTTACAGATTACAAGATCTAATTAGCGACATTAATTTTTATACATATATAAGATTTATGACGATACGTCGGTGGCATCAACATTAAAGTTTATTACAACTACATTAGGTTTACAGGAAAAAAAACAGATATAACTAAGAATACATACAAGCCACGACGTTAACTACTGCGCGAATTAATTTTTTTTTTTATTTTAAAGAATTTAAAACAATAACGCGGCGAGCATGTTCGCCTAACACAAAATAATTAGGTTATGATTTATATTTACACCCACGTGACTATTCTATTCCCGGTAGCTTCTTGTTGATATTAACTTGCAATATTTAAATATAAAAAAAAAAAAATAATTTATTTTGGATTAATTTTTAGGCACAAAACTAGGCAATAGCGACCGGCCCTAATGGACTTAAATTTTATGAGCTCACCTGAGGGTTATATACGCGGCATAATTTAAATAATTTCTCGAACGAACAACATGATTACTTAATTAAGTGACTGGTTTAAACATTATTAAAAATAAATTAACCACAATCGCGAACCACCATAGTGGCTGAGTAGCTGGTGTCCGAATCTTGGCGTCCATCGCGGCTTCGCCTTTTTATACTAGCCATCAGGACACCGCCCACTTTTTCGAAGATTCTAGATTTGGCTTCTAATGGTTTGGCATGGAAAAGTACTGGGTAGCACCTGTACTTTGGACCCGCTACTCGTTTAGACAATGACAGAGCTATAGGCCAGAGGGGCAAAGAATTATTTGTGACGTAAGCCCTGACGACACTTGGTTCCCGTTCTTCGTTCATTTGTAGTATTTTCGATGACCGGTAACCGATCGAATGATTCGCGTTCATTCATCTTTTTACTTATCGATGGACGCTATTCAACTGAACGATTTCTCGAAGATTCTTCCCAGCCGTCGTTTAATTCTTATCTACCTACTTTTAAGGTGCGCGATCGAAATTATTATCTGGTTCGTTCCGTTTAAATACCCTCAAGATTAATTATTATATATTGTTGAGATTAATTCGAAATTTTTATTAAGTATTTAAGGATTAAATATTATATAAAGAAAATTAATTATCCTACTCTTGTTACAACGTAACAATATATTGGGGTACGTACGTACTACCTCGTAGCCAAGTATTATTTATTTAACCTTTATCACATAATGTACAAAGCGGACTTAATGCCTAGAGGCATTCTCTGCCAGTGTACCTTGGGGTGATGCAGAGATAGTTTCATGGTAGGTGCACAATTGAATTGGAGTTCGTTAATCAAGCAAGATTACATATTAAAAGCAATATACTACACTTATTTACATACATAAACTTACATACACTTAAATACATACACATATACATAGATTCATACACATACTTATACATACATACATATATACATACATCATCATCATCTGATGATGATGATATAGATGTAACGCAAGGATGATTCCTTGCATTAAATCCCGGTTGCAGCCCAAACTCTCGCTTCGGCGCCCGGGGTCCGCATTCCGACTTTTTCTTCTCCACTTCGCACGGTCTTCAGCATCCCTGGTAGTGAGCCCATTAGCACGCATTTACGACCCCTTATTTTAGCCCCTTTACGACGTCAAGCCAGTACTTTTTGGGTCTACCCCTCCTGCCGGGGCCCGGCGGAGGTGGCATAGCCAGACATTTGTTTCCCACGTAAGCATCCGGTTGCCGTAAAACGTGGCCGTACCAACGGAGCCGACATACATATATACATACATATATATCTAATTAAAACAAATAATAATAAATAGTATATTATCAGTGGTACTCGAAACCCTCTAGGTGGTCACGAATACAGATCCTACAATATATGTTAGAGCAAAATTGTGTGAAATACTGTCAAGTATTTCACCGACAATGAAGGAGAAGTGGGGAATGCCTGCCGAGGTCACTGGTATTTATAATGTGCAAGTCCTTGGACGGAAATTAGTTTTGTCCTTGAGCAGTGTAGTCTATTAAAAATTGTACAGTGGAAAATTACGTACAAAAAGTTATAGTGTTAGGGATCGCCTAATACGCTGAAGTGGCTATTTTTTTTTATTTCTGAGGAACAGCAGATAGGCTGACGGCTCACCTAATGATAAATAGTTACCGTCGCCTATGAATTGAGACCCCAGGAGTGCCGCTAACACGTTGCTGTCCGCATACAGGGACCTAGGTCACTTATTCCGGAACACAACGTTATGGCGGCATACTTAAAGACCAAGGGTGGTCATCTAGACGGGTTCGTCACCCTACCAAGTAGCTAGGGTTGTTGTCGGTTTTTACGAGAGGCTGACCCCGGCCACGAAGGTTAGTATTTCTTAATTCGCTCCTGTACCGAGAAAAACTACTTCAGCGAGATTCAAAGGTCATGAAGAAGATCCAGGCAGCTGTCATCGGTCCAAATATCAATCAGTAAAAGATTGAGAGAAACTAACTTAACCAGATAAAGCGTGTAGGCAATAAACACGTACTTAGTTGTCACCGGGCTCCGTTTTATAACAATTGGCGGTGCGGCGGAACTCGGGAGTCCCGGGGCAGATAAGGAATTGCCACCCCACCCCCCAGGGAGCGATACCGACGCCCTTGTTCAGGGATGTCAGAAAAACTTGTCAGCGGTTCTTTTGTTTATTTTTTACCTTGTTTGTACTGCTACTTAGTACTATGGACTACCTCCATATATTTTTTATATGCCTACAACTATTTTTTTATTAGATTAATTGGTTCAGCGGCTTAGGCGTGAAAACGTAACAGACAGACAGAGTTACTTTCACATTTATAATATTATTAGTATGGATATATACAATTCCAGAAAATATTGATGATAATTAAGACGAACGAGCCTATGGCACAATTGGTCACACTGATATGTTACTATCGTATATGTTTTTCACAAGTATTGAAATTGAATTTCTTTTTATGAAATTGTACTTGTTATTTATTTAAATAAGGTAATGATAAAAATAGATAGACATGAAAGGCTCCGCAAGGGCTTTAAATAATTTTTAATTTTTCGTTTTAAATAACTCGCTAACCACTATAAACCAGCACATAAAACCAATTTTTCTGAATGTTCTCATTCGACCATGGATAAAAATTTTGGTTGACCTGCTTTCTAAACAAGTCTTATGAGGGACCAAATATAATCCCCTCTAAGCTGGGACATTTGCTTAACTAAGAAAAATACGTAAGTACCCCGCAAATTCTTAAGACCCCAACTCGAGGGGTGACTATAAGCCGAAAAATATAATCTCAAGCACGAGCTTTATGAAAAAGTTTACTTTTATAAGTGACAAAGAGTTTTGTTAGTATTGTCGATGTATAATACTTGCAAATTCAAAAGTTTCCCAAAATGTGGGTTTGTTTTTAAATCCCCCTGTCTTTTGAATATAATCATATACTACTTCAAAAACAAGGAAAATGCTAGAAAAGTGGATAGATACAAGAGCAGGAGTAGATCAAAGAAAAGATGGATGGATTGTGTAAAAGATGTTATGGCAAAAAGTAGTGAATGTTCAGATGTTGACTAATAGAGGAGAGTGGAAGCAGAGGACATGTTGTGCCGACCCCATATAGCCGGGACAATAGAGAAGGAAGGGAGGAGGAATCAGAAGACTACTTCAAGAAGTCTTGGCATGAAACCCCGACATGCTACTCAATCAAATAGATATCCAAAATACCAATGCATTACCCCGTTATTCTGTTATCGTTTTTTTTTTTCATTCTTTATATAGAACTGACAACTGACGTGAAGTGACATTAGCGTATTTTATAAGTTCTAAAAGATGGCCTTGATTTCATCTGTATCGACCAAAGCACGCGTGAACAACGACCAATTTAAGTAGATGCATGACAATGGATACGTCACAACGATCTAATCAAATCCATCACAGAAGGGAGAATTGAAGGAAATCAGAAGAGAGTAAGACCAAAAAGGACATTTGTGGAACCAGTAAAGGAAAGTCTGGATGTCGTGCCGTATCAAGAAGTCACGGAAAAGGCGCTTTGTAGAGACTGGAAGATGCTCTACCGACAATAGCGATAGCTCGTAAATAAATGATCAATACACAACTACAAGTTTTTTTTTATTTGATATTGATACTCAAATCAACACATTTAAACGGAAGCTCAATAAAATCTACAAGTTATCGCATCTAGAAGCTGTCGAGTTTCATCACTAATGCCAAGGAAGTGGCCCAAATAAAGAAAAAACCAGACAAAGCCCCATCCGCCTACGGACCAATAAAGTGGGCATCGTACCAGGACCCCAACGGCAGATAGAGCCATAATGAAACACAAAGCGAGCCGGCGCCCGACGCAAACCAGTCCGGGCAAATTAAATATGTAGGAGCCGAGCTCACACCAGCCGCACGCGGACTAGGGCTGTCGTTTACCAAACATTATTAAATAAAAAAATTTACAATGACAATTCACACAGCGCCATCTGGTCCCAAAGTAAGTAGCATAGCACTTGTGTTATGTGTACTGGACAACTGATGTACTGCATGTACTTATAATTTTATTTTGTAAATAAATACATACTATACATACAACCAGAAATGAAACCATTTCTCCGTCCAGGGCCGGAGTAAGAATAAGAGTAGGTCGGCCTATCGTAAAGGCGACAAAATAACCCTAACTGCGTGGTAGGGCCCCAAGCCTATCCGGATGGCAACCACCCCTGATGTATGCTGCCATAATAACCTTGTGTTGTGTTCCGACATTAGTGACCTATTTCCTGTATCCCTATGGGACAGCTAAATCCTCTGTAGAGAAGCTCATAAAGATTTGGAGAGACCGGAGAATAACCAGAAATACAAAAGTTCGGCTAATGAGATGCCTGATCTTTCCAATCTTCCTATACGGAGCTGAGACGTGGACGCTGAGGATGCAAGTCCGTCGCAAGATTGACGCACTGGAAATGTGGTGTTGGAGACGCCTGCTCAGAATCCCGTGGACCGCGCACCGTACCAACGTTTCGATCCTGAAGGAACTTAACATCCAAGAGAGATTATCATCGACTGTGCAAATACGAATCCTAAAGTTCTTCGGGCACATCACCCGTAACGAGGACTCGATGGAACGGCTGGTTGTGCAAGGGAAAGTCGAGGGCAAAAGATCTCGCGGGCGCTCTCCGACACGGTGGACAGACATCATCAAATCTGTGACGCACTCCGGCATCAATGATTGCTCTCGCTCTGCCAGACATCGATGCGAATGGCGGCGCATCGCAAAAACAGCGGTGGCGCAGAAATTGACCGACGCATGACCACAACCACTCTGTCAAGAGTGTACGAATAAGAAGAATGGGACAGCAGCGTGTTCACGGCGCCCCTAGCGTCACAAACATGTATAGGCGATGGTAACTGCTTACTATTAAGAGGGTCGTCAGCCTGTTGGCTCCTGGTTCCTCAGCAATAAAAAAAACGCGAGACTGAAATGGGACCCGTGACCTTCGCTAGCATACCCAAGTAAGTTAGCCGCTACGCTACGGAGGATGTCAAATTTATTATTTACTGCAGTTATTTAGCTATGGTAGAGGGTTTCAATGTTTAATATTGTTTCGATTTAGCGGATATACAACGAACTAATAAGATTTTTAACTACTCGTGAATCTATTTCTTATTTTTGTACTAAGAAGATACTTCAGCATTTGGTTGAGTACTTGTTCGAATTCTCAAATGTTGGTGAAATGAAACACAAATTTAGTTTCACAATGAGTCAGTGGGAACACTTATCCCTTATCCAACCCAAATTTTGGGCTTAACGCTTTTTCGTTACGTGATAATTTCTGCCGGTTAACCACTCTAGTGTAAGCCGCGTAAAAGGACTTCGTTCCAAAAAAATATACGCAAATAATTATAAACAAGTAATCTTCTGTACTGGCTTTCGTACGTCAGAATTCCTGCAGGGATCATGGGTTCGTTTTCCGTACCGAGTCTAGGTGTTTGTGTTTAGTATTTATTTACACAATTAAAGTATATCAGTTGTGTAGTACCCATGACACAAGCGCTCTGCTGTTTAGTTTATAAAAAGAGGACACTGTGTGAATTGTTATAGTATATTATTTTATTTTAAATAGAATATATGGAAAATTGTTTAATGGCAGCCCTATAGTTGAATGGAGCGCAGCGCGTCATTAGCGACCCGACCCGCGCTCCGCCGTCTACCAGACATTTTTTATGCGGCCCGCAGCCGCGCTCTGTGACACGCCCCACCGCGTTGCCGCCTGCCAACCTGCCTTGTAATTTACAGCACGTTGCGCCATGATATACTTTTAGCGTATTTCCAGTGAAAGCAACTCAAATTAAATCTAGTTCTTAATGGAGCCATACATTAGAAAAAGCAGCGATTCTAAGGAAACTCCATAATATTTTACAATAATTTTAAATATATCAGGCAGTTCCAAACATTCTATTTTTAAATTATAACTTCTAATACTTACATAAAGTTGCCAGTCTGTAAATTCAATAAATAAAACCCTTTTTTAAGTATATTCACCTCTTTTAAGACTATACCTAGTTGGTGTTCTCCATTTTCGAATTTTATCAAGCAGATTAACATTAAAAAGTAAATAACACTGAGTTTTGTGTATCGTACCATTAAAAAGTATGATGAAGAATCAAGTGTTGTTGATAGGAAAGAAGCGGTCGACGCCATCCCGTTAGATTTCCAACTGGGATCAAAGATATCAAGACATGAATCGCCAGAACTAGCAAGTAAAAGTTGATGGGTTTTCAAATGGGATTTACCAAAAATATTGTAAAGACACTGCTTAACGTAGACCTTGGAATAAGAGCTTACAAAAAAACGACCATCTCATTTGGAAGATCATCCAAAACAGCGATTATTAATTTATGCTTTCTATTATATTATACATCATTTACACTTGCAAGTCTTTTTTTCTCTTTATATAGAACGGACAGTGTGACGTCATCTAAAAATATATAATATTAAAAAGTAAGTTGTCATTGAAAACGGTAAATCACTGACCACCGCGACCAAAGTACTAGGGCAACACAACCGAAAAGCGGTAGCGTGCTTCGTTAGACCGGCATTAGTGTTGCGCACTACATAATTTAGATATATAATGGTATTCGACGAATAGTATTCGTTATGCTCGTTGCTCGCCATTACAGAGCGTGAGTGTCTTTGTCCTCGTTTTACGTGTTTATAGATCTAAGGGGTCATTCGGGAGTACTTCCAGTGGAATGGTTCCTACTAACTTTAATTGCTAGAATTCACGAACCGTCATGATTTCTTTATGTTAACGTGTTCTACGACTAGATATTTTTTTAAACATGGAATATGAGGAGAGCTGGAATTGGACGACCATTCACGAGAAGAAGTTGTTTTACGGAAGAACATCAATATAAAAAGACGCTCAGAGTTATTGTTCTCAGGATTTCTAATGAAAACTTTAGATGTAACCTATAGGGCTTCTTTTAAGTGCCTCAATGGCTTGCCGATCTCCCCGATTACTCCGAGACATCAATGTCGTCTACATTCGCCCGTGGTTCTCGGGTCTTGATAGTGAAATCTTCACAACTATACATATTAAATTAAATCCTGTTAAATCCCGATTGCAAACCAAACTTCCGCTTCGGTGCTCGGGGTCTCAGACGTTTTCTTCTGTTCTTCGCACGTTCATCGACATCCTCGTGAGTCCATTAGCACGCATCACCTTTAACGTCGTCAAGCCAGCTCTTTTTATGGTGTAAATGAATACCATAGACTACCTAGAAAGAAGATATATATAGATAGAAGAGCTCAGTACTTCACGAATACGCAGTGATGTAATGTTAAAATGGTGTATTTTATTAAATCCGCAGTGATTTTTATAACTAATACAGTGAACATGAAGTATTTATTTGAACACGCAGTGATTTGTATTACTGACACAGTTGAAATGGAGTATTTTATAGGTAAAAGTATCAAGCGCAGTTGGTCGTATTACTGAGCGCCCATTAAATCGGGTCGGTGACGAGGTAACGCGCTCGCCGCGGGGGCGCGATAACGCGGCCCGTATCCTGCGTTAGGGTTGTCACCACAGATCTTGAATTATTTTAATAATATTTTTTATTGCTGAAGAATATACGCTGGCGGCCCACTTGATAGTAAGCAGTTACCGTTGCCTATGGATGTTTGCGACACCAGGGGCACCGTGAATACTCTAATATCCCATAGGAGTACAGAAACTTGGGCCACTAATGCCACAACACAAGTTTATTATGATGGCATACTCAATTTAGTTTCTTAACGTTTCAGGGTTTAATAAGCCCTGTACCGCTACAGTGATAGTTTTATGACCAGATGTAAAACGCCTTGTCACGCAGGAATGAAAAAAACAGAGATAGTACTCAGTACTGCTTCTTCGTGTTAAGATATAGGTAAAATTCATTAAATGAATACAGCTTTATAATTTAGAATAGAAATTTATAATTAGTCATTGATATCAGATAATATAAATCCAAATGTTAACAATATTCCTCGAATAATGACGATCTTACGTTTCGTAAATAAATGAATTTATTTATAAAAGAAAATGTTAACCAATATATACTAATGAAAGATGTTAAGAAAATGTATACTAATTGTCTATTACCAACAAAACAAGCTTAGTGTGGCACTAGACTAGCGTTGTTTGAATTCTCTTCTTCCTGCCCTTATATGGGGTCGGCACATGTGTTCTCTCCTTCCAATCTCCTCTGTTAGCTCTCATCTCCACATTCACAACCTTTTTCGTTATATCATTTTTTACGCAAATACATCCATCTGTTCTTGGTGTACTCCTGTATCCATCCACTCTGATTTATATCATTTTCCTAGTTATATGGGATTCTTCCCTTCGCATTGCTTGGCCAAACCACGCTAGTCTGTTACTTTTAAGTTTCTCAAATACTGATGCCTTCATATGCTTTCACTCTTCCTCTAATATATATTCTTTTTTTTTATTGCTGTAGAACAGCAGACAGGCTGACGGCCCGCTTAGAATTTAGTAGTTACCGTCGGCTATGGGTGTTTGCAACGCCAGTGGCATCGCGAACACGCCGCTGTCCCATAAGGGTACAGGAACTTGGGTCACTAATGCCGGAACACAACACAAGGTTATTATGGCGGCATACTTAAGAACAAAGGCGGTCGCCATCTAGACGGGATTGAGGCCCTACCACGTAGCTAGGGTGGGTTGTTTTGTCGACTTTTACGACAGGCCGACCCCGGCCGCAGAGGTTAGTATTCTTTCTCCGCCCCTACACGGATAAAATTCACTAGATGACCCGGCAAACGTTGTCCTACTATACGAATTTTTAAAAAAATGTCATATGTCCTTCTCCAAGGTCCAGTCTACGACTATACCGAAATTCATGAAAATTGATTGAACGGTTTAGGCGTGTAAGCGTTACAAACTCGCTTTTTAGGAAATCGTAATAATAAATATTATGTTATGCATTTCCGTAACTCCAACAATCCATCTCAGCATATGGATCTGTGAATTTTCACAGTATATTTATTCTTTTTTACTCCCGCATCCGCGGCAGCCTTCATGTCCATGACGTAGCGGACAAATTGCAAGAGTGCAGCATTTGTTTGATCATGTTTTGTGGCAACCATCTTTCGTGGGGAAAAATGTATGTCCATGCCGCGTTCGCCGGGCCCCGGCAGGAATGGTTAGTACAAAAGTGCTGCTTTGACGTCTTAAAGGGTGATATTCGTGCCAATGGATACACTAACAGGAATGCCGAATTATGCGAAGTTGAGAAACAAAAGTCGAAGAAACAGAAAGCGGTTTTTTTCCGAGCAGGGGCGGAGTAACAATACTAATCCCTGCGGACGGGGTCGGCCTGTCGTAAAAGGCAATAAAACAACCCAAGCTATGTGGTAGGGCTCCTAGCCCGTCTAAATGGCAACCACCCCCCTTACGTTGTGTTACGATATTAGTAACCTAGGTTCTTGTACATATATGCGGACAGCAGTGTGTTAGCGTACTCCTAGCGTTTAAATTCATAGACGACGGTAACTGCTTACTATAAAGTAGACCGTCAGCCTGTCTACTGTTGCTCAGCAGTAAAAAAAATTGTTTGGGATAATGATTTATTGTTTTTTTCTTTAACACCAAGAATGTCAACCCTAAAATTTGCCTGAAGCGTGGGGCCCGTTCAATATTTGAGAGTAGGTGTACAACGACACGTCCCGCCACATCGCTGCACCACTCGGTACGGACCGCTTCATGCCAGATAGTGTATATACATATAATACTGCTTATATACCGTTCGTTTATATACTTGTAGTGTATGTGTAGTTTATAACTGCGCAGGAAACGGTCGATGTTAAGCTGCTTTCACGTATCATGTGACTTCTAGTTATATCGTATATTCAAAGTAGTAAAGTACTTGTGTTATGGGTACTAGACAACTAATATACTACATATATACTTTGGTAAATCAATCATACTATACATAAACACCCAGATGCGAAACGGAAATTGAACCCGTGATCTCCGCAAGCGTATCGACGTGCGTTACTCGTTCGTCATGGAGGTCCATAAACGTTTTTATTTTTGCTTTTATATTTTTAAATCAGGCTAATTAAGTAGCCTCTAGTAACCTACGCAAGTCAATAATATATCCCCCAAGGGCTCATAGGCCCCAGACTCCTAACTAGCTTAAGATAGACCAGCGCCTCGATGCCCCACCGCTAATATAGATGCATGCTTTGTATTATTCTGGGGTTCACCTCGAAGCCCCAGCCTCCCCTTTTTTCCGGAGGTGGAAAAATGCCCTTTAGGCACTACAACTACAAGTTCGTTGCCGTCCCCGCATGACAGGCTTGTGTGGGTTAGCAGATATTGCACGCATCGTATATGGTGACGTATGTTGAATACCTTCTAAAACACCCCCAAGCTCATTTGCTTCGCTAATGCTCGGTGTGCCGTAAAGTGATGTGACCCAAAACTACTGCCATCCCCAACCTCCCCTGCACAAGAGGCAGATGACTCAGCAGCAGTCATATTTGTAGCTTTTGATGACACTAGAATTCTGGGGTCCAGAGGCCTATTGCCTATTTATCGACACGTAAGACGTTTGATATCACGGAATTAACAGGCTGGTTTATATTTGGTGTAGTGTAGCCATCCAATGCGGTAAAGTCAGCGTTTTGGGAACGTTTCCGGGAGCGATCCGGAAGCTATGTATCTTTTTAATATCATACATGTTTTTATGTAGTAATTTAGGCTTTATGTTTAAATTTAGTACCCATACTAATGATGATGATTACGATGATTGCAAAACTGAAGTGGCAGTGGGCTGGGCACATAGCTCGAAGGACTGATGGCCGTTGGGGTAGAAAAGTCCTCGAATGGCGACCACGTACTGGAAGACGCAATGTTGGTAGGCCCCCCACAAGATGGACCGATGATCTGGTCAAGATCGCTGGAATAGGTTGGATGAGGGCAGCGCAGGACCGATCATCGTGGAGATCTTTGGGGAAGGCCTTTGTCCAGCAGTGGGCGTCTTCCGGCTGAAATGATGATGATGATGATTTATACTAATATTATAAATGCGAAAGTCACTCTGTCTGTTACGTTTCCTCGCCTAAAACGTGGAACCAATTCTGGTGAATTTCGTTATAAAGACAGATTGGACCTTGAAGTCCTTCTCCAATAAAAATAATTTAGCATGTCACCCAAATTGATTTACTTTACCTAAAAGTAAAGAAAGTACAGGTTTCAACTTGTTTTTAAACAGGCATTGTGTAATCCTAACTAATATTGTAATTGTGAAAGTGAGCTTGTTTGTTTATTACGCTTTCACGCCTAAACCTTTAAACCAATTTTGATGAATTACGGTCTCGTCATAGATTGTACCTTGTAGAAGGTCATAGGCTACTTTTTTTAAATTCATATGGCAGAACAGCGTTTGCCAGATACTAAACTAGCTAACTCGTTAATCGTTGTTCTGCTATATGTATACAAATAAAAAAAACTAGCTTATGTCCTTCTCCAAGATGCAATGTACCTTTATATCACAATTCATTAAAACTGGTTGAGCGGTTTAGGCTTGAAAACCTAACAAACAAACAAACAGAGTTACTTTAACATTTATAATATTATGGATTAATTGTGGAATTTATATAAAATATACATTTAAGATCAAGTTCTGTTATTCCAAGTACCTATGTCGGTTGTAGTCTCGCACGCGACGGGCTGTGTCGGGTAAGTAGGAGCGATTTCGTTCCCAACACGAGCAAACGACACCCGCACGCCCTTTTGATGGATGGCCAAACTTTGATCCAACATTGGAATATTGGTTGATACATTTGATCCATTTTTCTTAAATTCGGATGATAACACCTACTTTTTGAAGTTAAACTTTTTTAGCACCGCTGTGATTTGAAAACTTGATGAAACGCAAAAGAGGTGTATATTCATATATATATGATTTAGACTACGAGAGAAGAATATAATTGGGTTTTTGAAAAAATGATCGTTTATTATTTATTTTAAAACTTTAACATAAATTATATTAATAGTCGTTGCAAAAACTCTTATTTTTTCAATTAATTATAAATAATTGAAAATTGATAATTTTTTATAAAAAATAATCACGTGACTACGAACGCGCCACTATTGGTCGCCATGTTTGTGACGTCATAATTTTAAATGAATTTTATAACAGTACATACAGTGTCAACATCTAAATTGACTAAATATATTCGAAATTTAGGGAAAAAAATTATTATATCAGATAATTTTATTTAGTCACGTGTGATAAAGGATTTATAATGGCTAATACCAACTTATTTTCCGAGTTAAGCTTATTCAGTAACTTTAACTATTAACGAAAGATTTAAAAAGTTCAAGACGTCCAATGTCATGACTGTGCAGCGTAATCATGTAACAAATACTTTATTAAAAACAAAAGTTGTTTATTATTATAGACAATAATAATCTTTTACATATTTATATTTTGTATACAGGTGGTTGCAAACATGCATTAGCATTACTTAAGTGGACTCAGAGAAGTGAAGATCCAACACTTACTGAAGTAGCTTGCTGTTAGAAAAAGTATCGATAATCAGGCGTTAGTACTGTAAAATATATCGAAGCTAAAAACTGACAAAAAAATCTCTTTAGTCTCAAATGAAAACTTGCCATACAGATAACGTTTTTACAAGAAATGATTCAATTTGCAAAAAATTAACAAATCAGTTCTCAAATTGGGCAATTGAATTTTGACTTAGATTCCAAAAGAATATATGATTTATTGAACTATATTTATTCAATTTATTTTTACGTATAGGCGGCAACACGTTCGAGCGCACGGACCAAGTGAAATACCTGGGATCTGTAGATTCTGTATTTCATGCGTCTGGTGACATCGATTGCGACGTCAAGGCACGCATTGCTGCCGCGTGGGCCAGATGGCGTGAGGTAACTGGTGTCATTTGTGACCCCAAGATGCCGTAAAGTTGAAGGGACAGGTCTATAAGACCATCATTAGGCCTGTCCTTTTATACGGCTGTGAAGCGTGGCCGGTGTTAGAGCGAAACAAGCAAGAACTGCGTATCACGGAGATGAATATGCTGCGGTGGATGTGTGGAGTGACGCGGAAGTACCGCGTTAGGAAATCCGTTTCACGCAAACATTGACTTTATTTGGACTACAGCTCCTTATGTATCCATCCACTCTTATTTCTAGCATTTGCCTTGTCTAACATTCCTACTTTCGCATTATATGATTATACTAAGCTAGTCTGTTAATTTTTAGTTAATCAATCAAAAGCGCTACTTTTAAACTTCTTTTAATGAACTCATTATTAATTTTAATAATTTTCTTAACTTCACACGCAATCAAATGCCTCTAATTAAGCTAGCAGGAGGCTTTGTAAGTCTGAAGAACTTAGGAACTTGGAAAAATATGGACTCGCTATTTTCTTATATGCTGGGACTGTTATCGATGCAACCTGCGGCTGGCAAGCCACATGCGGCTCTTTGAAGGATTATTTGTGGCTCTTGATAAATGTAATGTACCAGAGTTACCTTTTCTTTTTTGTGTTACTATATTTTAAAAAATTATTATCGTTCCGCATGTTTTTCAAAATAAATTATATTAACACGCTTTTATTTTATAGTTAATCAAACTAAAAAGTTAAAAATAAATTATAGTTAAAAATAACTAAAAAACACGCTTTTATAGAAAACAAAACTAAAAAGTAAAAATAATTTTCAATAAATTTTAATAAAGAATAGTAGTACGTATAATATATAATATATATAATAGTATAAAAATGAATTTTATTGTTAAAAAGCGTGGGGTGTTTTTTAAGATATTTTCAAAACGACTAACTACTACTTCTACTAATATCTGTCAGTAAAATATTTATAACAATTGACAAGCACCCACACTTTTTTACAATAAAATTATTTTTTTTTGTTAATCACACTATCATTAATTTAAATTAATTGTAAATATTTTTTTACCTTTTAGTTTGATTTTCTATAAAAGCGTATTTTTTTGTTTTTTTAAGTATAATAATTTTTTCATAAATATTATTTCTGTAAAAAAAATTAATACCTTTTTTGCATACCTTTTAATACGTATTTAATTGCGGCTCGCGAAAAATTTCTAATTTTAAAAAATGGCTATTAAGGAGCTTGGCCACCCCTGATATAGAATATAGCTAATAGATATTATAAAATTATTATCACTGGATATGAAAAAAATGTATTTGATAAGTATAGAGTATAAGGTACCTACCGGAGTGGTAGGTGTCGGGAGTGTCAACAGTGTCGGCGTCACCTGAGCTCGTAATTCTACCGACGATACTCACCGACGTCGCCTCACCTACACCTGTAGGGATGTCTACAAGCCGCTTAAAGATATATCGATATTTTTTATAGCTTTAGTTATTTTTTACAAGTACTCTGCTACTTTTAAATGATGGCAACGAGTCACTGTATATTTATTTATTTTTTAAATTGGTATTTTTTAATATTAATATTATAAAAATGGCTGACAAGGACTATGCAACGAGCTCAAGATAGAGTTCTGTGGTTCCCATCGCTGGGTGAATAACAGAAAAAAGTAAATTGGAAAAAAAATGAGAAAGGGTCAATGGACTCCAAAAAGTAATAGACTTCACCATATATAAAAAGTTCTGCGTCAAATAGTAGCAGTTTAATACTAAGAAAAAAATTGTAACATGTATTGGATAAAAATATACAATAGAGGTGGCAGAAAATATTTTCTTTTATTTTTTCCTGTCAATATTTTCTTTTACTCTTTTTCACGTAAAAGTTAAGAATAAACATCTAAGAAACACTAGCAATTTCGTATAGATGTTATCTTATCCCCATAATGGCGGAATTCGACGAATAAATTTTCTTAGAAATTATTCAGGTCCTTTATTCATAAATGTTTTTTTTTACTTTCACCTTACCACGAATTTTTTTTCCCTCGGTCCCCCGGGGCCAGGGGAACCCGTCAAGAGAGGGTTTCTCCCCGACCCAAAAAAAAAAACTCAAATTTCGCGAGCTCCTCCTCAGCGCGAGCCGCTTGGAGTCTCTCTGGATCCCTCCAGACTCTCCCTATCTGAATTTTGAAGGACAGAGGTCATTACTACTACATCACTAGAACTGTATAATATTTTGTCCTATAAAATATATATTTATATAATCTATAAATTCAACGAAGTCAACCATCGACATCGCCCCCGCCTGTTGAAGTACACTCGTTCCCGGGCTGTGTGAGGCGATGGAATTAAATCGCACGCACCACACTTCCGCACCTCCCTCCCACCCCCGCCCATTCGAACACGAAACGTGCTTCAATGCCCCGCCACTAACAGGGTTGGTTGAAACATCTACCACAGTTAAGTATTCTTCTCAGAAAATACGGTATTTTTCATTCTTCTTTATTGAAGTGGAACTTTTTAAGCACCGCTGTGATTTGAAAATTTGAAGAAACGAAAAAACGACACAAAAAAGATACAAACATTTATAAATATGTATATAGAATTTAACCAGCGAGAGGATGAGAGATAAAGAAGCCTGACTTAAAACTAAGTGACACTGAAACCATCTGTAAAACAAGTGTTTTTAAGTTATACTTCTTTTGGTGTGTTTGGAAAAAATACGAGAGTAAAATTTTTACAATGCGCACGCGCACCGCCATTCAAAAAACGACACGATGAAGTTAGTAAAGTTAATAAGTATTTATTCATAAATATGTAATTTTAAATTATACATAGTGCATAATTATATAGTTTTAATAATTATAAGTATATAACTAGAGGTGAGGTCATGGTGAAAATTCGTGATAAAAGTGATTTTAGTTTAAAAAAAAACGTTTTAAGTGCATTTATAAATTTGTGGTTTATTGTCGATATGTATTTTTTTCGTTCTTTTAATAGATATAAATACTCTAAAGACTTTTTATGAAATTTTAATTTTGGAATGATCGTTCGGCTGCAGTTTTCTAATCACATTTCCACATGGGCTTTTTCATGTAAAGCGTTCTAAAGTTTCGAGGCCGGCAGCGCCAACGGTGTTTTGCTATAAGGAGCTGATATTCAGTTATAAAAAATAGTAGGTAAAGAGAATACTTCGCCAGACAAAGCCCTATCTGTTAAAAGTTGCCAAGTACACATGAAATATGCAACAGCCCTGCCGACAGGGGACGGCTGACTGATGCCTCGGGCACATGTGCTGTTTGCGTCTCCATTGTTATATACTCGTATCCTGGGTATATAAGTAGATTAGAGCAAGCCATGGGCGGGACGGATTCTATTTTGCGGTGAAACAGTGGATATGACACGTTGTCACACTCATATTGTGTTTACATTTACTCAATCTTACTTCTAGAAATTGGACATAAATTTAATGGATAAAATTTTGTTATTTATTACAAAATGAAATCTTCAAGGTACCTTGTGCTTAAGTAAATGCGTGGGATACGAGCCCGGCCCGCTTCCGAGTGGAATACTACTGAGGTAGCAGGAATTAAAAATTAAATTATTACTATTAATAATTATGCCAAATAAACACATCAAAAAAGTCTAAGCAACATGCATGATATTACAAATTACTAATTAATTTCTAAGTTTTTACTCACTCAAAGTGCTCAGGTATGTAAACTTTTTTGTTATTGATGACATACTGGCTGGTTGTAAAAAAAAATTTCGATTATGTTTTGTTTTTTTTTTTCATAAAATTAAATGTAAGGGAATTTGTTTGAATTTAAGTACGTTTTTATTGCTACGTTTAGTCTTGATTTTATAATTTTACCAACCATTTAAATAAAGTTAGCGACAAAATTGAATTGTTAGATATTCTTTACGTCATGGAGCGACGTCATTTGAAGGCAAATGAAATGCAAATAGCTGTAGGGATGTTGCAAGCAGGAAGTAATCAATCTCAGGTATCTCGACATTTTGGCATTCATAGAAGTGTTATTTGTCGTCTTTAGCAGCGCTACAATAATACAAGGGAACCCGCTGAACAGCATCCAAGCCGTAAAAGGAATACAACCACTCGGCAAGACCGGTACATACAACTGACTGCAAGATGCCAGCCGATGTTACCGTTCGAGAGATAAGTTTGAGGCTACAAAATTCAAGTGGTGTTGATGTAAGTCCCCAAACTTTGTGAAATCGACTGCATGAGTACGGCCTACGAGCTCGACGAAATGAATGGTGTAGAGAACGCAGAACATGGAGCCAGGAACAATGGGATAAAATTATGTTTTCCGATAAGTCGCGATTCGGGTTTAGGACTGATACAAGAAGGGTGCGAGTGTACCGTCGGCCCGGAAATACTGAAAGGCTCACGTGCATTCAGGAAGTTCATCCATACAGCGACTCAACAATTATGGTATGGGCGGGTATTATGTAGAACAGGCGAACTGAGCTCGTTTTTGTAAATGGAAACATGAACGCTGAAAATTACGTTGAAGATATTCTCAGACCTTATGTCCATCCATTTGCACAAACCTTTGGCTCCGATTTTACGTTAATGCATGACAATGCGCGTTCACGTACAGCTCGGCGAACCAGTCAATACTTGGCAACGAAGAACATCCGGGTATTGCCCTGGCCTGCACAATCGCCAGACCTCAACCCCATCGAGCACGCATGGGACATGCTCCAGAGTCGTGTTTTGAAGGACTTGGACGGAGTGACAACAACTGAATAGCTGAAGGATTTGCTACAATTCCATTGGGAGCGAATACCGCAAGATGACATAAACAGTCTCATTAATTCAATGAATAATCGTTGCAGACAAGTTCTGAATAGCAGAGGAGCCCATACTTTGTATTAAATTATCCTATTCTTTCACAATAAATTCATTTTCTTCAGAAATTTCATTTTGTAAAAAAATGTTTAGTTGCTTATGTACCTTAGTTTCTACAGTATATTCTAATATTGTTAATTTCTGTTATTAAAAGAACGTATAAAGACAACAGCGGTTATTTTTACATCATAGGACCCTAAATATATTATTTTAAAAATAAAATACAACGTTATAATGTGAAAAACCATCCTAAAATTTAAATTAGTACATGTTGCTTAGACTTTTTTGATGTGTATAATAAAGTTTGCATATGAAATATGAAAAAAAAACAACATCATATGTTCAATTAATTTCAAAAAGTTTTTGTGTTTTAGAAGTTGTTATTAGGCATTTGTCAACAACTTTGTACTTAGGGCTCCGGCTCCCCAATTTTGCACCATATAAACCCAGCGATAGGGGGTATAGAGAAAAGCTATCTAGGCAACAGGTATAGCAAGGCGCTCTAAAAATTGCAAGATTGGAGGTAAAAGTCATGTCGCAATGTTTTTTATATAGTGAATATAGTTAAAGTACTAGGCTCTCATAAAAAGCGGAATGTATTGCAGCAGGCCCCGCATGTCTGACCGCAGGCTTAGTCCGGTAAGCTGCCTACAGCTTTGTGGTTTCAATTCACCACGTACTGAAGTTCCTATATGGTTATTAAAACATTGCAGCCTAAAATAGTTTTAAATTACCCGTATACATATATGCCTCGTCTTAGTAAACATGACTTGCCCTGTGCACAGTAACGGGGGAGTTTCGTAGGATCTTCAATTGAAATATAACAAAATATTCTTTACTTTTATTTTAAATATGTTCCATTTTTGAAATTTGTCATTCACATTCATTTATCATACTCGTCACGGTGGTTGTCAAATTAATTAAAAGGTGTTAGTTTTAAGCAATAATTCGACAAGTTTGGGTTCGTATTTTTATAAAAATACATTAAGGCATTTTAAATATTAGACAACGTTAATTTGATTAGTATATTGCTTCTAGAATACCTGCCACGCTTGTCTAAAGAGGATTCGCAAGTTACACATACGGGTGATCACGGTACTCAGTTTACGCGGTTTATTTCACCGTTGCTGCTTGGCAGTAATCCTATAACGTAAATTAGGTGAAAGGCAATGCTAAGCGATGATTAGCTTTAGCCTGCCATTGTGGTGATAGACGATATTGATACAAAATTTATTATACATTTTTTATTTATGGTTTCCTGCAAGCGCAGTAGCATATTATGTAGTACAATACTAACTTATAAAATACTAACTGACCCGGCAAACACTGTTCTGATAAATTTAAAAAAGTAGCCTATGTCCTTGTTAAACGTCCAATCTATCTCTGTACCGAAATTCATCAAAATTAGTTTAGCGGTGTAGGCGTGAAAACGTAACAGACAGTACAGATAGTAGTAGTTACTTTCACGTTTATTTACTCGTAATATGGATATATCCATTTTGTATATATTTTATACAAGAGTGAGAATCCAAGCGTCAAGTCGACTCTCATCAAGAGAAATCATTCATAGGCCGCACCGACGCGCCCTTACATAAAAAGTCCTTATGGCTTGGAACGTATCGATAGTAAAGTTATCGATAAAAATATATCTAACCTATATTTTTGGAGTTTACACCTTAAGAATCGATTTTCATATATAAGGCGCCCGGTATGAGAAAAATGTGAGAGTAAAATCTACTAATGAATGACCTCGTTACGTTTTTGGTGCGCGTGCACCTGAACACACTAAACAAAACAAAACGATGTATCTCTCAAGGCAAAAATTACTTTATTTGTTACAACTTAGATTTCACATTAAATGTTGTTTAACATATGTCTTTTCATTTGTAAGTGACAAGAGTAATTTATTGCTTTGCTCATTTTATATGACGAATGATCGTAAGTATTAGATAATGTTTTGGAAATTTGTGACTTTATTACTAGGTGCCATATTTGTAATTAGGTTGAACTTAAAACTGTTTTAAAACTTTTTTTATATATAGTATCATAAAGTATTAATCTTTTTTCAGTTAAATAAACTCTTTTTGCGTATGTTTAGACAATCTTACTTAATTAGTAAACTCCAGTCGTGCGTCGGAGCTGACTCACACAGTTTTTTATTACTGAGGAATAGCAAACCGGCTGAAGGCTCACTTAATAGTAAGCAGTAACCGATGCCTAAGGATGTTTGCTGTGCTACGGTCATAACTAACATGTTATTTTTGTAGTTTTTGTAGTTATTATGACAGTATACTTATTGACCACGGGTGGTTGCCATGAAGACGGGTTGGATACCATACCACGTAGCTAGGGTTGTTTTATCGGCGTTTGTGAAAAGCCGACCCCAACCGTAGGAGTCTTACTTCGTCCCTGCACGAATAATATACAGGTTGACTTTGACAAAACCGTCCAAATTCACACAGAAGAATCTTTAGTAAAAGTTATTAGAAACATGTATTTTAGTTTAGTATCACATAGTACAAAAATGTTGAGTAATCAGCATCACAAAGTCTCCAAAGAACTCGCAATTTACATAATACTGCGCGAGAGTGTCAATGACCTCTCCATTGGTACCGCAAAAAACTGGCAATAACCTAGTACGAGGCCGAGGACGGCGGTCATTGCATCTGTGCGACCGAATACGCACCACTCATTTACGCAGGAGTGACAGAGACAGGTAATAACAGGTTAACGTACGAAGTTTGCACCATATGACTATTCTTTACGATTGAATTAGTGATCATATTTTCCTTGGAATTAAATATTTTATGGTGAAAATTTGACATACAATTTTTTTGCAGAAATGGGTTCCTTAAATGCTGTTTAGTGCGTAAAAAAAATTTGGACGGTTTTGTCAAAGTCACCCTGTATATAATACTATACAAACTATTTAATAACAATATTGTCGGTTTAATTATCAGAATACGATTAATTATTTGGATAAACTTTACAGGAGCAAGTGAAAACTTTGTTTTTGCTATGCATGGGAATTATTTTACTCATAACATTGTCACTCATAATAAATTAGCCATGTTTTTGTAGAACATACGAAGTAATCCAATAAATAGGCTTCAAAATACTCCACTAGCCGTCTAGTTAAATTTAAAAACACTATTGCGATATTTTTTGAAGTTACGCATTCTGTTAATTAAGCCAACAGTAATTACATTGTTGGCTTAATTAATAGAGTAATTAACGGTTGATCGGTTAACGTGAAATATTAGTGTTGATTAAGAAATTATAATTTATGTAAAGTTTCTCGTGAAGAAAGTCTACCCCAGAAAGAAAGAAATGAAAATGAGTTTGTTGACCTTGTTTAGATCGATAGATTTTTTATTACATATTATAAATAATTTATCATTTTGCAGTTATCTAGTTTCGATTAGGTTCTTAGCAGAAAATCTGCCCTTTATGTCAGTAATTTTTTTAGATATTTGTTAGTTTTGTCAGTCTTGTTGATCAAGTTTCTTATTCTATTACGTATTTATATATGTTTACTCATATTTTATAGTTTTTCTGTGTTCTTTAGCACATTCTTCCCTGCTTAAAATAAAAAATATTAATAAATTAATAATAATAAATACTATGACAAACCACACAGTACAATTTAGTCTGAAAGTAATCCGCTTATGTTATGGATACTAGAATACTACTCATATGTTCTTTTGTAAATAAACCTAACATACATAAATATAACACACAGACGTGGAGCGGGAACTGAAGCCGTATACTTATAAATACAACTCTTCACGAGATCTCTAAAACCATACGCATCATTTGCGCAGAAATTCGCGGATTATCTGGGCCCTAAATTATATAACGAAATTAGCAAAGTAATTAAATTAAACAAACTTCCCATTGGTAGGTGTAAGAAAGTTTTGAGTGATTATTTGTATGAGCTGAATTATCAACAGTCAGAAGAGATTATCAAAGCAATTATTTAAATATAATATTACATTTTACTTATATATAAACTTACATACATTATGTTCACATACAATCATTGTTTCAGTTAATATATGTATCTATATTTTTCTTTCCCTTCTTCTTTCATTAATATTTTATTTTAAATTATTATTTATTTTTACTACTATATCTTATTTAATTATTAATATAATGGTAATTATTATATATTAGTACTTATTTTAAAAATACTGGCCCACTGAGATACAGTATTCACTAGTTCAGGGGCCAGTGTGATTTTCTCTAAGTCAAATTAGTTGTTGTACATGAACTGCTGTGATATGAATCTTTTATATTTAAAATTTGTATGTCATGTATAAATAAATAAATAAATACACCCGATCAACTTAAAATTTAACATAGTTACTCATTTCGTGACGTGACAGACACTCACTGAGAGACGGATTTTGCGGAAATCCTATCCAAAATGTAACTTTTTTATTTGTATGGCAGATCAAAGTTTTCCGGGTCAGCTAGTATTATACAAAAAGCAAAAATAAAACGCACATTTATCGACAAGTAATTTCGCCTTGCTCCTTTGACACCATCACTAGCATTCCCGTCCCGTGCGATTAATCAGCCGTCGTTAGGGCGTGATCCGACCCAAACGATCCGCGGAACGCGCACATTGCTCCCCGAAGCAGGGTTGCCACCAGCCAATTAGTTCTCGTTTTGTAATCAGCCTTATATCTAATTACCTCTAAATTTAGATAATCTGGTAAATAAGATTTATGCCATAAATATTTAGTTTTCGACCATTTTGAAAGGTATATTCACACTTCGATGAATTTGGAAACTATTGAACCGAGCCAAGAAATATTTTTCATTATTATATGTGTTTGTAAAATTTAATATCTCGTCGCTCGTAAAATATGTAGTCTTCGTTTGATGTCATGATTAAACGGCGTTCCTTAATGAAACTCCAAAAAAAACTAAACAAAAAATAACAGTGCCGTCTAGGGACGCCCGAAAGAAGCGAAGCTTTATAGTTTATTGCGTAGAAATTAAGCGTTAAAAATAATGAAAGAAGACGTGAGGGAAAAAAATAAAGTCTTGAGAAAATAAAAATAAGACTGATTGTTTGGGAAAATAAATACATTAAAAATAAAATACATGTCTAAAAACGCAAGGCTACCGCGAAGCTCTCCAAATTTTTTTCTTCTAACCGTGAAGAGAGCTGCACCGTAGCCTTGCGTTTTTAGGCGTGTATTTAGTAGCAACGCGTTGGCAATGCCTCTGGTTTTGCAAACGTCCATAGAGGACAGTGAAACTGACACACTCCCGGTGTTTAAAAAACTGTGTGTGTGTGCAATTCACACATGGATACTTCAGAAGAGCAACCTACGAGAGAATGAAACAAATATGCAGTATCAGAAGTATTAGGATAATTATAAGGTTTATTAACATATTTAAAAAATATTTTTACCAAGATACTATTACTTTATATTTTAATGCAAAATATTACATACATTTCACGTGTATATAAGTAATGAAAGTCCGAACAAATTATGTATCTCATTCTCTTGTTGGCTAAATCCTATTTCTTTTTGTTTAGTCGTTTTTTATTTTCATCGAATTTTCAATCTACAACGGTGCTAGAGAAGTCTCATTTCAAAAATATATATGTAGTTCACGGACCATGAAGTGCTCTGGCAACCCTAATGGAGTTCGCTCCATGATCTCGCTCCCGTGCCGCTGTCGTCGTGGATCGACGAGTCCACTGACGCCCCAATTTGTAGCCCGACACGACTCGCGCCACCGCCACGTTGCTCGTTTAGTGACAATCGATTTATCGATTGAATTATGCACCTCACTATTTTTGACTGTAATGGCAGACTTTTTCGTGGGTTTTTCAATATATATTTAGCAAAGAATTAGGCCATTTAAAAAATTTATTTAGACTTCTTTTAGATGGTGGTCAGCTAATTATCATTTACTATTGGAGACATCCGGATCCCTTGGCCCATAGTAACTTCTGGTAAATTTGAGTAAATGTCTTTGATGACCTTATGGCGTAACGGCTAACGCGCGTCAGTACGCTTGCGGAGGTTCGATTCCCACCTCGCGTCTGGGTGTTTATTTATAATATGCATTTGTTTACAACAGAAATGTATAAACATGTAGTTTATTAGTTGTCTAGTATCCATAACACAGGTGCTATGCTACTTAGTTTGGGACTAAATGGCATTGTGTGAAATGTCCCAATATATTTATGTATTTTTTAATATTTATAACAATGAGGTCTATGTGGCCTCATTGTTTTAAACCTAAAACGACCGCTTTTGTCCTACTGTCTGGGATGATTGTTAAGTATTAGAGGGCCGCAGGATTAACTTTTGGTCGTTGCTCTGCGAAATTTATAGAATCTAAGTCAAGTTATTTCGCTGGTACATTGGTATAGTTTCAAATTCTTTACTGGTTTTATCCTTCTTTCGCGTTTTCCGATCGAGTATACAATTCGGAGACTAATCTGTGCTGTTGAGAACACTACACAGATAATAATTTGCGTATTTCTGTCGATGCACCTTATTTATACGAGAAAAAATTACTAAGTTTACCTATATAAGGAAAATAAATTTGGCTATAAACATAAAAACAAACACTGCTACCAAACCCAAAAAAAAAAATCGGTACCAAAGAGCTGCATTTGTCTTTTACATTGTTTTAAACTGAGTTAAAAGATGTTTTTTTGAATCTTGTAACGCTGAATAAAAATAATAGAGGAAACACATGAATAACAGAGAAATGTTTTTATAGCTTCTACTTCTTCCTGCCTTTATCCCAAACTATGTGGGGTCGGCACAGCGTGTTCTCTTCTTTCACTCGCCTCTATTAGCAGTCATCTAAACATTCATACCTTTTGTATTTTAACACAGTCCATACTTTTCTTTGGTCTAGTTTAGGTTGTTTAGGTTTGGCATCCTCCTTGTTACATGACGCTTCTCTCTTCGCATTATATGGCTATACCAGGCTAACCTATTCAGCTTCTCATTCACTGCCGCTACTGTCAAACTTCCCTTAATATACTCATTTCTAATGTTTTTACAGCACAGGAAGAATTTTATAGTTACCTATATATGTTTCTTTAGTTTTAATTTAGTTATTTTTTAATTTTTTTAAATTAAAAAAATCTGTGCAAAGGCGGAATAAGAATACGGTCAGTCGCAAAGGCAACTAACTATTCTAGCTAGGTGGTAGGGCCGCAAGCCCGTCTGAATGGCAAACACCCTTGGTTCATATGTATGCCGCCATAGTAACCTTGTTTTGTGTATCGGCATAAGTGACCCAGATTCCAGTTCGCCTACGTGGAACGTAAGAGCGGGGCTCCTGGCGTCCTAAATATCGATATGCGACGGTAACTGACAGCTATTGTGTCAGAACATCGTTATGAGCTTAAATTGGGATATATAAAGGCTTAAATATTTATACAACCCATGGGTGAAATATAGCTATATATTGCCAACTCTTGTGTCTCATATATTTGCAATAAATAAATACATCTCTTCAATTTCAAGCGTCTCAAAGTAGAATCTGCGTTCCCATATACTTTAGTTCAAATAAAACTGGTCAAGCTATCAATGCGGTTCCTTTATAACAAGTCTTGCCGGTAACCACACTAATCCGGGATTATCCGGGTCACGGGGCCCTGACAAGTGGTTTCCGCCCGGACAACCCGGGGTGGATACTTTATAAGGGTTGATGAGTGCCTTTTGATGCACGCCATCGAAAAACGTGACCGAACTTCTCAAGAAATGAGGGTACTTTGAAAATGAATGTAATCGATTTTTGCTTACATTTAAAATTTATTTGTATTTGTAGTGGGTCATACGATGAAATATATAATAAATAAATATATTGGGACATTTCACACAACGCCATCTAGATGATGTCGGGGTGCCACCATTGTGGCGCGGGCAACGAGGAGGACACGGTGGACCACACTGTCGCCGTGTGCCCTGCATGGCGCGAGGAGCGCCGCGCCCTCATCGCCCAAATTGGCGCGGACCTGTCGCTCCCGGCCCTGGTTCTATCCATGGTCGGGGGCGATCCTGGATGGACGGCCGTCGTGTCCTTTTACGAGGCAGTCATGTCCGCAAAGGAGGCGGCGGAGCAGGAACGGGAGTCGACCACCACACTCCCCTCCCGCCAACGCAGGCCACGTCGGCGGCGCCGGAGGGCAACTAACGACCTCCGACCGCCGTAGCAAACGGCCGCGGGCGGCCCCTCGGGGAAGGATCCGCCGCCCGCACTATTGCCGCGAGGGAGAGGGCCGCGTGCTGTTCCGCGGCCTCCCTCAACTCCTACAAGACAGGAGAGCGCCGGGAGGACGAAACCCTGACCCCCTGGTGTTAACACCTTAGAAGAGGCCCGCCTTGACACAAAGGGCGGGCCGGCGCCGGCCCGGGCTTCGAGATCGGCAGGCCATATATCCGTGGGCCCGGGTGTAGGCGATAGGAGAACAGCGGGGTTTTTAGTGGGTAGTCGGATGGTCGAACATCTTTCCCGGAGTCCCACATATCCCTCGGTCCCCCCGGGCCAGGGGAACCCGTCAAGAGAGGTTTTTCCCCGGGACCAAAAAAGACATCTGATATACTACATATTATATTCTTTTCTTTTGATATGCAAATTATAAATAAATAAATACATATGTATTATACATAAACGTCCAGATACTGGATGGGAATCGAACCCGTGACCTCCGCAAGCGTACTGACGTGCGTTAGACGTTACGCTTGGAGGTCGTCAAATAATACTATAGAAAAAGTTAATAGAAAACATGATAAATTTATGGAATGATAGAAGAATGTGAATGAAAAATAATTTTTAAAACATATTGAATTAAAAGTAAAATCCAAAAAAGCTTTACTATGTTAGAAAATATACTATACCCAGACTTCGTGGAAATGTTTCTTTGGCAATTTCTAGTCAAATGCCAGTCATGTACTCGTTAGGAAATACAATGACGTCTCGGCTCGGTCATATTAGCCACGTGATAGAATGATGTGATGGTGATGCAAAACTGGCAGTCTTTGGACAAACCCATCCAGTGTCCGCTCCCTCAAGTCCTAGCTTAGTTGGTGGAGGATATTATAATTTTTTTTGTTATTTATTTAAGCTCTAATTCAAATTGTTACCGTTCTGAAAGATCTTTTTAAAAAGAATAATTTCTACACGACAATTTATAACAGTTTTATAAATAAAGCTAGCGGCTTTTCCTGGTCTCGTACGGCTGAACCAATCTTAAGCTTGTATATGTTATGAGATTTTAAAAAATCCTAATAAATACAAAAAAAAAAAATAGACGTGTAGTTGGGAAATTTATTGCCGCTTTTTCTCCTTGTAACAGCTAAACACGCTGTGAAGCGGCGGTAATTTTCATTCATACTGCTTATAATATTTATAAAATACATCTTTGATTAAAAAAAATGTTCTAGGTTGGAACTTATTTTGAATAAAAATTTGAGCTTAAGCTTGGACATTTTTTTATTTTGAGATAAACGTAGAATAAATGTATCTTTGCACAGGGCGCGGCGTAAGTAGTTTTTTCAGAAATAAATATAGCATGTTTTTTTATTTATTAATAAAACGTTTCCCCTGACGTTTTTGTCAGAGACTTTTACACTAGTTCCCAATAATTAAATAAAATCATGGTTATTAAAAATGGACTATTCAGACACAGAAAAATTTATTCATATTGGAGAATAATACATGTTTATGCTAGCTAGAAAAATTCACACCTACACATACGCACACGCGCATACATACATATACACACAAACACACACACACACACGTGCCCCCACAAACACTTCCTCACACTCGCGCATAATAACTAACGTTGTAAAATATATAATATTCATTTATGCAGAATTAGTTAATTAAAAATGGGAGAATAAACTTGCCCCAGAGATACAGATAGATCTAGTTCTGGAGCAAGTGTTATTTTATTTTATCTACTTTTAGTCATTTTATTTAAGTTTGTAGTATTTAAGTTTCACCGTCATAATGTTTAATTTAATTTTAATTAATTTAATTTAAAGTACTATTGCTATTTTTATCTTAATTAATTGTAACTTAATTGTAACTTGAAATAAATAAGTGTAGTTAATTACACTTACACTATATAACAAAACATATCCATACCCATTTATCAAATACATTCTTATATCTATAAAATGTAACATTTATACATATTGCGACGTATGTTACATAAGGATACTGTAGCACTCTAATGGTAATCTTTGAAATCCAATAGTTTTTGAGTTTATTGATTACAAACATACAAATGTTTTCTCTTTATATTATTTACTAGCTGACCCGGCAAACGTTGTTCTGCCATAAAAATAATAAAATGTCAAAAAATAAAAAATAAAATTTAGGGGTGGACTACCCCTAACATTTAGGGGGATGAAAAATAGATGTTGGCCGATTCTCATAGATACCGGATAAGCACAAAAAATCACTAACTCAATTTAGTTATCTGCCTACTGCCTACCCCCTAAGAACGATGGCGTGATTATTTATAGCCTATGACCATTTCTAGGTTATCATCTATCACCATACCAAATTTCATCAAAATCCGTTCAGCCGTTTAGGCGTGAAAGAGGAACAGACAGACAGACAGACAGACAGACAGACAGAGTTACTTTCGCATTTATAATATTAGTATGGATTCGTGTAGATGAAAAACTATCGCTCGTACTAGAGAAGCTAAATTTAAAGATCGTAAAAACTTTGAAAATATCCGTCAAGAAATTGATATTTACTCGTTGCTCACAAATACTTTTAAAGAAACCTCAAACCAATTGCTTGCTTTGTAAGAGAAATAAAATATCAAAGGACCTGTTGCTTTCAAGCTGTGAATGAAAGAGTTTGTACGACTTTCAAAACTTCTGGTTTTATTTTTGAAATGAGGGTAAAGTTTTAACTGTAGCAAATAAAAAACTCTGGTAAAATATTGATTATTAAAGATGATGGATACCAGCATCCATCGTCAAAGCATTCGTGTGCTTAAACTCAAAAAAAAGTGTAATTAAAGATTAGTTTAGTTAAAACAAAGACTATTTTTTTATCACGCTTTTATTAACTTGACCTAAGTATATGTCTATGTGTTGGAGGAGGCCTTTGCCGATTGGCAAACAGACCTACAAAAATAATTAAGTATTAGAATAGAATAGATTAATTTAGCTATAAAAAAAAATATTTTGTATATCCATACTTTTTTGTATATACATAGTTTTTAGTTATTAGTACTTTGTAAATAGATACTAAGTGGGTCTGAATAAAGGGCTTTATTATTATTATATGTCTATGTAACTTTGTATCCATGTAACGGCAGTTTCGGACTGGATTTTTACCTACTTTGAACGATGAATAAAATTTCAAAATTTTGCACACTTGTCAAGATTTGATGACAATATACAAATTTCATAATTTTGTCCCATAGTCCTTATCAGGATCATCAGGATTAACGCTTTCTTTTCCACTTGCCGAAACGCGGAAGCTGGCGTCAAATTAATGAAATTACCGGAAGATGGCGTAAATTCATAAATCTGCCGGAAGATGGAGTTAAATTAATAAAAACATTTACCGATTGGGAATTATACAAAAAATAAATTATGGTTCAAAAAAGTTAAAAAGCAGGCTTTCTTAATTCATTGAATTAAAAAGTAAAAAAAAAAATAATGTCATGGATTGCTTTGTACGATATTTTTAAACTCACTCTGCATTTCGGAATGAAACTAGTAAAAAATTATAACGATTGATATCGAGCACTCCACGCTTTTTAGGGCAGTGATATGAATTTTCACGGCAGGAACTTTTTTGCTGAAGAACAGGAACAGACAGGCTGACGGCCCACTGTATAGTAAGCAGTTACCGCCGCCTACGGATGTTTGGGACACCTAATGCCGGAAAACAAGGTTATAATGGCGGCATGCTTATAGACGGTTGTCATCCAGACGAGCTTGGGGCCCTACCACCTAGCTAGAGGGTTGTTTTGTCGCTTTTACAAAAGGCCGATCCGGCCGCAGGGATCCACGTTCTTACTCCGGTCCTACACGGAGAGAATCTAAAGAAAAGATGTATTGCGTAGTAGAAGATTTTTTTATTGTTGTAGGACAACAGACAGGCTGACGGCCCGCTTAGAATTTAGCAGTTACCATCGCCTATGGATGTTTGCAACACCAGTGGCATCGCGAACACGCTGCTGTCCCATAAAGGTATAGGAACTTGGGTCACTTTGGGATATAGTGATGACGGCAGAGTGGAAGGTAGAGAATATATGCCAATATGCAGGACAGGACAAGGGTAGAAAGAAGAATCTTTATCAAGTGACTTGCAATCTTAGTTACAAAGCATTATTCTTCACTATCAGCTTCTAGAACATGCTAGAACGAGTTGCTAGCCTCTGAAGGGCAATCAATCAGGTTATTTATAAAACGGCGTGTTTAAGAGGGCATACATACTAGCGTTGAAAAGAAATGAAGAGCGTTTTTATGAGGGTTTGTAAAAACCATTTCCACCAACAAAGAAAAAACCATGCTAGATATAAATACATAATTTACTAACACATCGCCATCTAGATCTAATAAGTGTAATGGGTACTGGACAACTAATATACTTTCTCTTGTAAAGAAATAGGTACATATTATTATACAATTAATAATTTTATTTGAGAAGGGATAACAAATACGTATTATATTTCCTGTCATATATTTAATATTAAAGTAAACATATTAAGATAAATAATTTTGTGGTGAATAAAGAATTATAAAAAAAAATGTTTTAAGGTTTTTTATACTGTGTTACGTAATATAGCGGAGAGTATGGATACCAGGACATCATAAAACAGCGCGTGTTTTCAGCGGTTTAATTAAAGAACATTCGGCGGGTGATGGAGAGCGTGTGTTTAGTTGGGTGAGTGTTGGGATCAACGCTGGTGGCGTCGACAACGAGCGTCAGACAATATTTTGCACAATTTATTTTTATTCAGAAGGCGAATTGTCTCGGCAGAGACCCGAGACGTGAGCGCTACCGAGAAACCGAGGAATTTAGGGTTGGCGACTTCGTAATATTATATATTACAATATATAAAAAAATAGTTTTTATTATAAAACCTTCTATTGGAATAGAACAATAATTAAACATGAGTATAGCTGACTTCGGCAAATTTCGTCAGGTCTTCTTGTCGCTCCTTGATGGACGGCCGTCGCCTCCTTTTGCGAGGCAGTCATGTCCGCAAAGGAGGCGGCGGAGCGGGGGCAGGAGTCTACGCGACCCCCCTCAACTTCTACAATACAGGAGAGCGCCGAGGGGACGAAACCCTTGAGACAAAGGACGGGCCGGCACCGGCCCGGGCCACGAGATCGGCAGGCCACATATCCGTAGGCCCGGGCGTAGGCGATAGGAGAACAGCGGGGTTTTTTAGTGGGTAGTCGGATGGCTGAACATCTTTCCCGGAGTCCCACATATCCCTCGGTCCGCCCGGGCCGGGGGAACCCGTCAAGAGAGGGTTTTCCCCGAGATAAAAAAAAGGTCTTCTTATCACGCAACTCCCAGTGATTGAAGATGAATGAAAGTATTCGAGCAATACGTTTTACCAGCAATGATCAAGTCGCTCAGCGATCTAGCTATGTTGGGTGTTCCTCAAATGGATATAATTCGAAACGAAGACCGTAAAAACCGTAAGAGTACCAAAGATGGCGACATAGCTCACAAAATATGCTAGCTCAAAAAGGTAGTGGACCGGTCACGTTGTTGCGGGATGGGCCTTGGAGTAAACATGTCCTGAACTGGAGACCGCGTTCGCCAAATGTAATATAGGCCTTCCAGCCCAATGGACCGATTAGCTGTGCAAGGTTGCCGATCAGTATTGGATGAGACCAACATTTGTGGCTCTAATTTGGGCCTACGTCCAGCTGTGGGTAATGGTTGGCTGACGATGATTACATATCCCCCGTATAACAAAATTTCTTACTACATAGACGTAAGGGATCGGAACATAAATTATTAAAATCAACATTGGAACTTTTTAAACGATTATGTATCGTGTCAACCCTAAAATGCACGAGCGGGATCGCGCCTAATTGGCGCGCGGAATGGCGGAGTGGAGTGGCGTGGCGGGATGGCGTGCCATGACCATAGATCATTTCGCCAAAAGGAGTGCTCAATAGATATTTTTTTTATTGCTGAGGAACAGCAGACAGGCTGACGACTCACTTAATAGTAAGCATTTACCGTCGCCAATGGATGTTTGCGATACGGTCACCTCGAACACGCTGCAGGGGTACAGCAACATGGGTCGATAATGCCGGAACACAACACTAGGATATTATGGCAGCATACTTATACACTGTGGTGGTTGCCATCTAGTCGGACTAGTGGCCCTACCATTAGCTAGGGTTGTCTTGTCACCTTTTACGATAGGCCGACCACGGCTGCAGAGGTTATTATTCTTACTCCACCCCTGCACGGAGAAAAGCACATGGTTTAGAGAATGGGAGAAACTATATCACTGAATTAAATCTATGACAACCGATCTGGAAAGAAAGGATGTAATATTATGCTAATGTTTCAATAACAAAAATATTGTAGAAAGGTTAATTGATTATCATGTGATATAAAATTGTGAAATTAGATTATAGGGCTTAAAGGCTATTTTGTGGGCGGCATTTTAAGTTAAAAAGAAGGTTATAAATATTATTATTATTAATGAAAACTAAATCTTCCTGTGGCATTATCGAAAATTAATTTTTACTTCAGAAATTAATGTTTCTATATAAGTTCCTGCTTCATGCCTTGGTGCTGACACGAGTGACCAATATATTTATAAGCTGTTCTTCCAGCAAGCATTTTTCTCAATCATTTTTTATTAGTTTCTCTTCTTTTCGCGAAATTTTTAGTTTTTATACGAATTGTGGTCCTTGAAGATACAAATATCTATATAATAATTGAAAATCAAATTCATTTTAGTATAAGCCGTACTCGTAGGGTCGTAAGTTTGATATAGCAGTAACCAAGATACAGTGAAACACCAATACTATATAGGCGAGATGTATTTTCTTTACGAAACGGAAGAAAGGAAAGGTTTATTGTATCAGTTAGTCATCCTAATACCTTTATCATCTTCAGACTGTTGAACAGCTAGACGTCTTAAAGCTTGCCAGAGAACTCCCTTTTCGGCTGGTCGGATCCATCTTTTGCTAACTTTTATCCGTGCAGGGGCAGAGAAAGAATACTGCACTCTGCGGCCGGGTCGGCCTGTCGTAAAAGGCGACAAAAGCACCCACCCTAGCTACGTGGTAGGGCCCCAAGCCCGTCTGGCTGGCGACTTCCTTTGGTCTTAAGTATGCCGCCATAGTAACTTTGTGTTGTGTTCCGGCATTACTGACGCAAGTTCCTGTACCCTTATGGGACAGCAGCGTGTTTGCGATGCCACTGGTGTTGCAAACACTCATAGGCGACGGTAGCTGCTAAATTCTAAGTGGGTCGTCAGCCGGTCTGCTATCCTACAACGACAAAAAAATAATAGCTATTTTCACTAATAACTAGTTATCAATAATGCATTATCATTAAATTACATTTTATTAATTCTAACGCGTTTTATCTATACAAATTTTAACATACCTACTTTTCATTCAACAGCCATGATGATACATGATGTAGCGAAATGATATGATCAAGTCAATGGGCATACGTTTGGCCAGAGAGAATCTTCTGTTACATCGCCTCCATTCCTAAATGCTCTAAGGTCACAGCTCGGCGTAATTGCAGACGCCATTAGTCCCGTCCCGCGTCCCGCCTCGGGCCACTCTCAAACCCACACGGCGCGGGATAAGGATCTTTGATGTTACCCCACTGTTTCGGAGCGTACGGTGCCAAATACACCTACCAAGTTATGCACCTACCTACTTGTATTTAATAACATTTTTCCGAGTTAATTATTTAACGGCTGCGTATGAAATGTTTAACTTATATTTATAAGTAAATATATATAATAGTGTATATTATAAACCAATGGCTACCAAATTAAAAGTTTAGAAAACAAATGAAAATTAATTTTTATAAATTTTATTCTGGCTTGGCTACCCTATTGTTTAGTTTCATATAAGTAATGGATTTGTTTTGTATCTAGGTCTGGACTGTCAACTGAAATTGCTGTCATAAAATATGCCTGAAGGATACAATACGCACCGACGTACACGCGGTGCCTCAAGCGTCGCATTCATAGTCGACGGTGACTGCACTACTAAGTGGGCCGTCAGCCTGTCTGGCATTCCTAAAAAAAGCATAAATCTAAAAACTGTGCTTTACTGAACATTATCTCTTAGGTGTTCAGATCTAATTTTGGAGTGCATGTTGCGTTCTCTATTTTAATGTCTCCTTTTTATTATTAAGTTAACTTGTGTTTAACTTTAGAATTTTGACTGGGGATAACTAGTTTGTGAACCATATTAATGAAAAGCTGGCAACACCATTAATCACGTTTTACTCGAATACGGCATAACCGCGACAGTTGTGACTTGGAAATCGCGATTTATGCCAAGTTCACTGACCAAACAGTGAGTTATTGACGAACGAGATGACCAGGCAGCACCTGGAGCGGTTTCGTATGAAGATACTACACTAGTTATAAAAATGAATAAAATAAGATAAGAATGCGAATAAATTGAAAGCAACATATTTAGAATTGCGACCTCCGTGGCGTAGCGGCTAACGCACTTCGGTACGCTTGCGGAGGTCACGGGTTCAATTTTCGTTTTGTGTCTGGGTGTTTATGTATACCTAATACGAATATTTATTTACAAAAGAAAAGTATGTATGTAGTTTATCGGTTATCTAGTATCCATAACACAAATACTATGATATTTATTTTGGGAGAAGATGGCGCTGTATGAATTTTGGCAGTATATTTAATTAAGTTAAAATAAGCTGCACAGTTAAATAAAACTGAAATATGAAATCGGATAAAATACCCAAGGGCATTAAATAATAGAAAATATAAATTAATAGTCTCTTTTCTTCTTTAATAATAAAAGAGCAACTCATTAAAAAAAAACATATTAACATTATATTGTACAAGATCTCATCTCATCACCAGACTAACATTATTTGAAGAATTAGGACATATAGGTGGCGAGTGTGGCGGCCTTCCATATAATTACAGGGTCCCGAGCTAACGGGATAATTAGCCGGTGTCCCTGGAGACCGTTGACCGCACTGATGACCGGTCTTGCTTGTTTGTTGATCTTTTATTTCTCTTTGTGGAATTAGTTTAAATTAAAAATAAAATGTACTAGGTTTTTGGGACGGAAGTAACACTTAACTTTGAGGGCTATTAAAAGCCACACATGGCTGTGGATGGTAATCAATATTTAAGCAGGTATGCAACAGCGAATACTGGCTATGTATCAAGAGACCTATTTTTAAACATTTTTAACCGCTTTCCCTTGGTGACCATCAGTAGTATAAGACAAGACCCTCCTCCGTAGTAGTTCCACATAGTAATTTATAAATATAGTTTTCAATCATTTTTTGCCAGCAGAAAGTTAAACTATATTAATTTAGCTTATATTTCTGTTTATTAATAAAGCGCCAAACGCTGCGCGCCATTGTTGAATGTGTAGCTCCAAAAAGCACGAGATTTCTTTTACAGGATATGGACTACGTGACGAATATCTAAGCCCAATCCCTTCCTCCTAGTGAACAAGCGCTGTATTTTAAAGTTCTCCCTCCCTCCTTTCTGAACGTGTTAATGTTTCCTTAACGCATGCTAGCCTGGTGAGCAGCGAAAGTCCCACCGAGTCTGGGGGAAGTCAGCAAGTTTTCAATCCTTACTACCGAACCCAGGGATTTAAAAAATAAATGTGTAGATTATTGTATATACTCGAGTGTAATACGTTTTATGGTACTTTTCTTGGGTTTGAAACTCCTACAAGGAACGGACGGTAGACGTCACGTTTATAAAAAGGCGGTTGACAGTTTCACACAATTTAAGCAAGAAAAATTACCAAGAGATGCATATTATATTTGGAGTCAAAACCTTATTTAATACTAATAACTTATTTTTAATAAGAAACACTTGATAAAATTATGAACTTTATAGAAAGTTATCCAACATATAGCAATTAGGGCATAAAATTTGTCTAAAATGATACGTGCTGCCATCTAGAAAATAATTGGATAAGTTAGATATTCTACTCGACGGTAGATGGCACCTTTAGACTGTGTGTTGCTGAATAGATGTCGCTAGTATAAAAATAGATATTTGATTAGAGTTTCTTTTTGTTACAGAATGCAACAAATCAAGAACCGGTTTATAGGAAGGTAGCTGTTGTAGAGAATTTCTTCGATATTATCTATACTGTACATGTCGAATTAGAAGGGAGACCAGGAAAACATGCAGGACAAAAGCGCACTTATAGAACTGTGAGTAACATATTATTTCTCCTAATATTAAAAATTGTTTAAGTATTTAACTCATATAATAATTTTTAATTTTATAGATTATATTTTTCTCCACATAGCTAATTATTAAGTGACATCTAGTGTGTTAAATTAAATGCTTAAGCGTAGAAAGTATTTTATGTTGTTGGTTTTCATATATTCTAATAGATGGCGGTAAATTTATTGTAAATTTTACATTGAGCTGCTGAACGAAAGTTAGAAATATTGTAAAATAATAGTAAACTGTACATACAGAATCAGAAGTTTCGCCCATAGATTATTAACAGTAACGTACTTTGGATCCCGAAGTCTCGGTCACAACGTGGATGAACGAACTGCTTGTAAGAAGACATCGATACGATTAACGAAGAATCAATTACACAGGTCTGCAACAAAAATGCTGTCTGGAAGTTTTCAACTGATTTCTATGTATTTAGGTGTTCTGAAAACGAAAAAAATACTCAAAAACGCAAAATTTTATTATAAAAGGGGTCTTTTTGGGCTAACTTGAAGTCATAAATAAATAGGTGCAATTATAATTGGATTACTGTTTATAAATGTATACAGGCCCTAACTATCATTACTTTCTAAATAAATAACTCCCTGTGTGAGCTAAATTAACAAACAAACAATTGTAACCTGAACGTGCGCGCTCCGTTAGTGCAAAAAGTGACGCAGTACAATTACGTGATAACTCGTCATTGTTTTATAGATCTTGGTCAATATAGTGAAATGTGGTCTGTGCGGAAGTGTGTGAATTCGTCTGACAGTTTCTGTTATATTTGTGCCGAATATATGGTATTAAAGCAACTACAGTAATACCCCGCTTAGCGCGACCCCGTTACGCGCGGTTTCACTATAACGCGAATTTCAAATTTCGCGCTCAAATGCCTCGCTTACGCGAAAGAGTGCTTATAAACATAATGTAGTCTTATTACCATCGCCGCACTTTTAGCCAACTAATTCATGAAACTGACGGGGAAAGAAGACAGTCTATGCGAGAGTGGTGGAAGTCATACAACATTATGAAGTCTATTCACAACATAGAAGAGGCTTGGAAGGAAGTTAAAATGAGTTGTATGAATGGGGTGTGGCGTAATCTTTGGCCAGATGTAATGGAAGCACCTAGAAGAATTGTCCAGATGCAGAGACAAGTGCTTGAAGACATTGCTGCAATGATTGAGGGGTCTGAACTTGAAGATGTCACGGTAGAAGATCTCGTAGAACTTGTAGCAACGCACGACGATCCTATCAGCAATGAAGATCTGATCGAGTTACAGAATAATCCTATCTACGATGAGGAAGAACAAGTAGAAGAGAAAGTTTTATCTTCAGGGGAAATACAAAATGCAGTTTTAAAAATTTATTCAGGTTTGGACATATTGCAGAGTATAGACAATAATGATGACCGTGTCTTGACCGTGTGTCAAACAATTAAAAACAGTGTTGGGTGTTATGAACGTATTTTACAAGGACGTAAACAAAACGCTACCCAAAAGACAATAGATGTATTTTTCCGTAAAAAATAAGAGTATGTATTGCATAAAGTGTTTATTTAAAGTAATTGATAAGAAGAATAGAATTAAAGTGATTGATTAAAATGATTTGTTTTTTTTTTTTTTTGTATTAAATTTTGACTATGTTTAATCATAAACCCCGATATACGCGAATTTCAGTTAACGCGATTTTTTTCGGAACGTATCCCTCGTGTAAAGCGGGGTATTACTGTATTTAATATTACGGACTTTGTAAAAAAAATTATACTTCGCGTATTTTGGCTTAAAACTTAGAGATCAGGATGAAGTTTGGGCACCTCACAAAGTCTGCAAATGATGTGTTGAAGACCTTCGAAATTGGTTTAAGGGCAAGAAAAAAGCTTTTCGATATGCGATTCCTGTGGTATGGCGCGAGCATAAGGACCATAGGATGATTGTTACTTTTGTACGTATAATGTGAAAGGGTATAATTCAAAACGGAAGCAGTCAATTTCATACCCCAATCTGCAATCAGCCATACGTCCCATCCCTCATGGGACCGAAATACCAGTACCCAAGGCCCCTGCTACCTTGGAAGAGATTCCAAGTTCTGACGAAGATGGTGCTGTATCTGAACCCGATGACAATCAAGTTTTGAATTTGAAGATAACAGCAGTCCGGATTTTCCCAGGGAGAACTAAATGATTTGGTAAGAGATTTGAATCTTCCCAAAAATGCTGCTGAGTTGCTTGGATCAAGTTGTTTGAGTTTGTAGTTACAAACAAATCGTCAAAAGAATGTTAAAAGCATTTCAAGCTTTAGGTTGCCTAGTGAGTTTAAAAGTGCATTTTCTTCATTGCCACCTCGACTATTTTCCAGAAAATTTTGATGTGAGTGAAGAGCAAGGTGAATGATTTCACCAAGACATTAAGGAGATGAAAAAGACACCAGGGAAGATGGAGTGTCTCAATGATGGCAGACTACTGTTGGACGCTTCAGAGAGACCTTCCAGATGCCTCCTACAAGCGAAAATGTACCAAAAGGAGTCACACTGGGAAAAAGAAACGTGTTTAGTGCTTAATAGTTAATGTATTTTAGATAAAAAAAATTATCTTTGTTACGCAATTTTAATAAATAATTAATATTTTAGTCTTTTATCTTTTATTTTAAGATGATAACTTGTTTAACATAGATACCTACATTGTCAGAAAGCGTGACGTTCTGTGACAAAATGAAAATCATTTTCGGATTCAGCACACCCAAAACCATAAGAATTTCGCAAAAACGTCAAAACAGCTCACAATTTTTTATTTTTTGCAGACTTGTGTTATTTTTACTTACTAATGAGCTAATTTCGCCCACAGATCACGGAGACCTACGCATTTCTACCTCGTGAAGCGGTCACCCGTTTCCTGACAGGATGCGCCGAGTGCGCACGGCGCCCTCGCAGCGCCTCACCGCCCCCTTTACCTACTCCATCCCCATCTCCTACAAGGCATCCCACATACCTCCCTTATCTGCCCCATTGCGCACCGGACTATACACGAAATTGGGAGTCAGAAATAGATGCGGCACATTCAAACTTCTATGAACCAAAATTTGATTTTACTGAACTCCAGCCAATCAAGAAGGTTGAAAGTCCAAAGCACAATGAAGTGGAGGATGAACCAACGTATATTGAACTAACATCCAAAACCAACAGTTTTGACACAAATCCAATATTTAACAGAACCTCACCAGTCGAACCTCCTTTCCGAGAGGAACAGCCTGTCCGCACAGACCCTGAAATTGACAAGGACGACAACAGCCTGATAGACGTAGAAGATGTCAAAGCTGATAGTCCACCATTATTACCGCAGAAAGAAGACATAAAGAAGGAGCAAGAAGCGAGTACCAGGGCAGAGAATAGTGACAGTGAAAAGCGGGAAAAGAAATACAATCCGCTTGATGTAGCAAATTTGACAGCTAAAGACCCCCCAAAATCGAGATCACCGCCCAGAAAAAAGCTTTTGCCGTCAAGTATGGAATATTCTAGTACTTTTGGAAGATTTCCCAAGCCTTGGAGACCCGATGGTGGGGTATACTTTAGCGGAGAAGAGGTTGACTACAGCGTGCCGATTACCACTGCATATTTGAAGCATATGAGAAATTTGGCATGCCAAGATCGCATGGATTTGGAATATAAGGTGAGTTTTTTTAATATTATTTCTCACAGTAACATAATACGTAAGTATATTACGTCTCACAATACAGCTTACATATAACCGAGTATTATTCTTAGCGTCCGAGTATTGTTTCTTTTAAGACAACTTTAGGTTCGGGTGCGTTTAGATCTTTTTATATTTAAATAAAAATACTGTGACAATCCACAGAGCGACATCTAGTGCTAAATATTTGAGCGCGTGTGTTCGGGTACTAGATGATTAATATACTACTTAGAAGTATGTTTATAGGTACTTTTATAAATGATTACGCATTATAAATAAACATAATATAATCGATTCGGCCCCAGACGAAAAATAATACAGTTTTATAATTTTAGTTTTAATTTATTAATCTTCGAGTTTTAGTTTTAAAAATATATTGCCTTTAAGCTATATTTTCTAAAATAATCTTTAGGGATAGGTTATGTAAAGGTGCCTGTCCACTGTACCATAATATATTGTGCTATAAAACTATTATTACAATTTTATGCTGGAATAGCAGATGGCTTGACTGCCCACTTAAAGTAAGCAGTTACCGTCGCTGTGGGTATTTGTGACGCCAGGGGCACCAATAAGACACTGCTGTCCGCGTAAGGTGCAATTTTCCGTGTGCAAAGGGTACCGTGCAATGTTCAGACTAAATGTTAAAACATATTTTTGAAGTGAAACTTCTTATGGGAGGGTTTTAAAATTCTGATCCGCAATCTTTTTCTGTGTCGACAAGAGCTGGTGGTAAACACTGTCGGATGAAATGTTGCCGGAATAGTGTCTCTTGCTTTCGAGTATTGTTTAAATTGTTTATTATTTAAATGTTAATTTTTGTTGTGAATAGTACCTAAGTCTAACGCAGAAAGTACAACAGTGTGTTCTTAATATTATTTTATTTTATGGCGTATGAATTAAACGAAATTTCCTTATAATAACTAAATATTAAAATAACACTTTACATTTTTTTTAAACTTCAAAATCATAACAAGGGTATAAAGGTTCAACAAAGGCGCGTTTGTGGGTCGAACAGACCGCGTTTGGCCCTGTTGTTCGCAACTTGGAGCTAAGGGTTAAATATGCCCGTAAACTGGGTTACCATCTATGGAAATTCGTCATAATTTATTGAAAGTTCTTTTATGCGGCTTGCAGGAGAGTGAACTGGCAGAAATGGTCACGTAATGAAAAAGCGTTAAACCCCCTCTAAGCGACCAATGCAAGCAAGCGATGTGTATGTGTGTGAGAGTGATGAGAGTGTGTGGGGCAAGATTTGACAGTAAGCATTGTACATGGTGAACAATATAATCTCAATTCTATAACATGTAAATATTATTATGTAAATCGTCGGCTTATTGCAAGAAGTCATTATGTGATATTTCTCTATTTTGGGAAAACAGCATTTTAGTTGGAATTAGTTAGTGGTTATGTTGATTAGCCAAAGACGTAACTGCTAAAATTGTCCAGCTACAAATTATTGTTTTGCATTTTGTAAAATATGTAAAAATGAGCCTATTATAAATAAAAACGTATTTAGTGATTTTTGCAGTTAATGAGTTCTTGCAATAAGCCGACGAAATATTCTATAACATGTTATATTATTATTTTTGTTATTATTATAATTTATACGGGACTTATTTTATATATAACTTATAATTCCCAATTTTATATTTAATTTTTATATAAACTTTTTTATCCAAAAAGTGACATTAAGTATACAAATTAGGGAGAGGAAGAGTTGAGTAAAGAAGGACTGTACTTTTTGGTGTGATAAAAATACAGTAATAAAATCAATAAAAATCTACATTTAAAAACACGTTTTGAGTTGTAATATTTAAGGTATCTGGCAGCTTAGTATCTCGCTCGGAGATCAGTTGTGGGTTCAAATCCAACGATAGCTTTTCGATTTTTTAATGTTGTAGGACAGCAGACAGGCTGAAGGCCCACTTGGAATTTAACAGTTACCGTCGCCAATGGGTGTTTGCAACGCTAGTGGCATTACAAACAAGCTTCTGTCCCAATAGGGTACAGGAACTTGGGTCATTAATGCCGGAACACAACACAAAGTTATTGTGGCGGCATACTTAAGAATAATGGTAGTCGCCAGACGGGCTTGGGGACCTACCACGTAGCTAGGGTGGGTTGTTTTGTCGCCTTTTACTACAGGCCGACTCCGGCCGCAGAGGTTAGTATTCTTTCTCCGCTCCTGCACGGATAAAAACGGTACATCCAGAATTTTTACATTATCACATTATACATTTTTAATTTTTTATATAGGTTTGTTAATTTTAGATTATGGTGGGATTATTATATTCCACAATGTCCGCCATCGGCTGTGTCGCCGAGTCGTGTGTTGTATCTTATTGATTTATATATATTACGATCGATTATTAATGATTCTAAATATCTAAAATGAAATGTATTCAATCACGAGTTGATCCTTGTTTCTGAACAATCTTAATTGATTAATTATTATTGGATTCATCTGCTTCGCATTTGAACACCACGACAGGACGAAATATAAGTGGAACACTCACCAAATGCTCCTTCATCTCTGATCCCTTTCTCAGTCGGTGTTTACGGTTGCTCCTCTCCTTCCTGTAATATTAAAGTACCTATTAGCCTTGCGCCACCATGTATTCCAGGAACCCAGTAACTATAGATACTATCTTATTATGCAGGGTATTAACTTACATTCCTATTAACCTTTATTAAAATACCTCCAATTTCTTATTAATGTTATGATTATCATGTATGTGGGTATTTGCGAGGTTCTCAAGGTTTTATATGCTGGTTAGAGGCGCATTTTAGAGTCATCTTCTTTGGCCTGTTAATTGCCCTCTACGCTTGTTGGCGTTTGGGGTTATATTCTTTGGCCTTATAATTGCCCTCTATGCTTGTTGGCGTTTGGGGTTATATTCTTTGGCCTTTTAATTGCCCTCTACGCTTGTTGGCGTTTTTGGGGTTATATTCTTTGGCCTTTTAATTGCCCTCTACGCTTGTTGGCGTTTTAGGGTATATTCTTTGGCCTTTTAATTGCCCTCTACGCTTGTTGGCGTTTGGGGTTATATTCTTTGGCCTTTTAATTGCCCTCTACGCTTGTTGGCGTTTGGGGTTATATTCTTTGGCCTTATAATTGCCCTCTACGCTTGTTGGCGTTTGGGGTTATATTCTTTGGCCTTTTAATTGCCCTCTACGCTTGTTGGCGTTTTTGGGGTTATATTCTTTGGCCTTTTAATTGCCCTCTACGCTTGTTGGCGTTTTAGGGTATATTCTTTGGCCTTTTAATTGCCCTCTACGCTTGTTGGCGTTTTAGGGTATATTCTTTGGCCTTTTAATTGTCCTCTACGCTTGTTAGCGTTTGGGGTCATATTCTTTGGCCTTTTAATCAGGAGGTCGACCTCTGAATCATCCTACCTATTTAGACGTTTAAGACCCTACCTATGTGAATGCTACGGAGACCCTACCTATGTAACTACTAACGAGATCCTATCTATGTAATTGCTACTGAGACCCTACCTATGTGAGTACTATTGAGATCCTACCTACGTAAATGTTCTACTTTGTAAGATCGGTGAGCTCACCCCAACGAAAATCCGTGCCGGCACATTATTGGTTATCTGAACAAATTATCTTTAAGACAACACGTGTTCTTATTTGCTACTGAGTTTAGAATACAACTTAGCCTAGAATACTTAGCTTGCACAGAAGCGCTCTCGCTGTGGCAGCAGACACGTGGTTGACTGCGACAAGGTCACTAATCACTAACTAAGACTTCACTAAGATTTCACTGCAAGATGTTCTTTACGACTGGTAAAATAATGGCGGCAAACGCATTTTATAAGCCTAGCCAACCATAAAGTCAGTTATCGTAGATGTCGCTAGTTAGCTAAGACAAGTATTGCTCAGTTATTGAAACAAGTGTTGCTAGTTATTATTTACATATTTATATCCAAAGGACATCGCGACTAATCGTCGCGACAGGCTGTGTGTTCATCCCCATTTCCTGGAGCCTCGTCTTTCTTGTACGAAACGGTTGTCGAGAACGTTCACGTTGCGTACTCTCCGGATTTGGAATGAGCTTCTTACTGAGGTTTTCCCATCGCAGTACGATTGCCGGCAGCGCGTTGGTAATCTCTGCCGTTATAACGTCCATAGGTGGCGGTGACCACCTGCTTTAAGGTGGACCCCTTGCCTGTCTGCTGAACTCCATCTATAATAAAATAAACAAACAAAAATAATTAAAAATCTAGATTATTTTTAAAATATATAATATGATAATTAATTATTAAACATCCAAATGTTGCCAACAACAGGAATAAGATTTTTCATGAAATACTTAAATATTTTATCTCTTCTTCTATAGACTGACAAAGTCAAAAATAACTTTATTCATCATGATTCAGTAATTTTTATTGTTATTCATCAATTAAATGCAATTGATTAAATGCAATTGAGAACTTAGAGTCTGAGAACTTAGACTGTTCTTTATTTTACACCACGGTTAAACATTTTAAGTATTGATAATTTCCAGTAATTTAAATCCTGTCCTGGCAACACATGCCGCAAAATATATATACCCGAGGTTATTTTCCTTTTGGGTTTTACTTAGAAATTATATGGTATTACGTCGGCTCTTGTGGCCGTGGGTGGGTAACCCCGGTAACCGTTTGTAATATGTGTTTATTTCAATCGTTCAACAAATATTTTTGAGGTAATAATTATATATTTTTTATTATGGTAACAATTTTATCGTTTTTTAAGACCAGACAATCCTGACCGCAGGGGTATTGTTAATATTAATTTTATATTTCAGAATGTTACAAATGAAAATCATTGCAGCAGTTCTATTAAACTGCACAGCAGTTTGTCTTGGAGAAGCGCCCATTTTCATTTTTAGTATAACAGTAGTTAAGTTTAAAGTTAAAATATCATTAGTATCACAATCATCATAAAGTAATATTTTTTTTAATTTATACCAATACCATTCTACCCCAACTTTTAAAATATATTTAATCATTTTATCTAATATATAAAATTCTCGTGTCACAGTTTTCGTTGCCATACTCCTCCGAAACGGCTTGACCGATTTTGATGAAATTTTTTGTGCTTATCCGGTATCTATGAGAATCGGCCAACATCTATTTTTCATCCCCCTAAATGTTAGGGGTAGTCCACCCCTAAATTATTTTTTTAATTTTTTGACATTTTATTATTTATATGACAGAACAACGTTTGCCGGGTCAGCTAGTATCTTATATATTGTTCGGTCCTTACCTAGATTTAGGTACAAAATTATTGCTCAGCCAATTTTCGGTGACTACATTCACGTCTTATGTCAACGTTTGACAAGAAAGGTAACCACTTTTGCACTCTTAATACGAGTAACATAGAGTGCAGTATACTTGAACATCAATTTGCAAGAGAGACGCCGTGCGTGATTCACTGCGAGCTGCACCTGAGCTGATCCAGACTGAGGAGATCGCGAAGTAGGTGGAGTTTTAGTTTAGTACCTTATCTAGTGTGGGGACCAATGTAAGAGAAAATTATACAATCCACTTTTTATTAAGCCAGCGCTCATTTTATCCGTGCAGGGGCGGAGAAAGAATACTAACCTCTGCAGCCGGGGTCGGCCTATCGTAAAAGGCGACAAAACTACCCACCCTAGTTACGTGGTAGGGCCTCAAGCCCGTCTGGATGGCGATTACCTTTGGTCTTAAGTGTACCGCCATAATAACCTTATGTTGTGTTCCGACATTAGTGACTCGAGTTCCTGTACCCTTATGGGACAGCAGCGTGTTCGCGATACCACTGGCGTTGCAAACACCCATAGCTTGTTTGCTGTCCTATAGCAATAAAAAAAACATTTATTTCTCAACACAGGGATGTATTGGCGATATCTGCTAGTCTTTTTCCTTACCTGGCTACTTTACTACTACTTACCTGCTATACATAGTAACTTTTTATTTCAAAAGCTATCAACAGTCATAGATAAAACTTCAGTAGGTACAGTAAAATAACTAAAAAGAGAGAATGCGACTGAATTGGTTTTTTATTAAACTGAGACAGTCTTTTTTCGAAAACAACTGTAAGCGGTGCGTGAGATTTAAACACGGGATGTCTAGATTGGTTTCAAGTGTAATAGATTATATAGATCATTCGGCTTGTATAACATTTGTTTTCTGAGTATTCTGAGTTCAAACTTGCATTTGACCCCCCCCCCCTTTCTTTTCGCCATTAAACTTGTCACTTTTATATTCTACTCAGACATTGGCAAAATCAATGCCAAAGGCATTGGAACCACACCTTCAAAAACTGAACTGAACTGAGTTTAAACTTGTACATTGGTTTGTGAAGAAAAAAAAGTTTCACATGAAAAAAAATAAGACGTGTTGCAGGGGAGTTTCTTGCTGCTTGTTCTATACCATAACAGCCACATTGTAAATTGGTGTTAAATTTTGTTTATATAATAAATAATTATTTTAAAGTACTTATTTGACTTTAAAATAATGTTCTAGTTAGGAGTGCTGAAGTACAAAGCTTGGATTTAAAACGCCTGAGCTACCAGGTATATAAATAGCTGAATTACTTCAAAATTAATTTGTAAAATATGAGAACAATGCAATTAATTGCCAATTTTTCCCCAAGCGAGGTTAATAGAGCGCTGTATCAAAATAACACTGAGTTTTTTGACAGTTACAACTGTGAGGAATCAAACATAATATTACTTGATTAGTATATACCCTGACATACAATGAAAGTGATATAAACTAGAATGTTCTTCTAATCTGGAGGATGAAAGCGGTCGCACGAGCGCGTGGCAAGTGCCGGCCGGCCCACGAATAAAATAGCCAGTTGTGTTATTAACGACCCCCCGACACAGAAAAAGAGGGGTGGCCACTGATGTTTATTATCCTAGATATGTCGCTTTGAATCTAATACACTTTACGTACGCGGCTATTTTCAAAAATGTATTTTGTTATAATTTAATTTTAATTACAATTGATTCTATTTATATATAACTAGCAGCCCGTCCCAGCTTCGCACGGGTATTTAACAAAAAATTTAAAATTAAACCCTTCTATTTTTTTTCGGTCTCGGGGAAAAATCTCTCTTGACGGGTTCCCCCGGCCCGGGGGGACCGAGGGATATAAGGGACTCCGGAAAAGATGTTCAACCATCCGACTACCCACTAAAAACCCCGCTGTTCTCCTATCGCCTACGCCCGGGCCCACGGATATATGGCCTGCCGATCTCGTGGCCCGGGCCGGCGCCGGCCCACGCTTTGTCTTAAAGCGGGCCCCTTCTAAAGTGCTGGCGCCAGGGGGTCAGGGTTTCGTCCCCCCAGCGCTCTCTTGTAACAACTCTATGAGTTGAGGGGGGCTGCGGAACAGCACGCGGCCTTCTCCCTCACGGCAATAGTGCGGGCGGCGGATCCTCCCCCGAGGGGCCGCCCGCGGCCGCTTTCTACGGCGGCCGGAGATCGTTGCCCGCCCTCCGACGCTAACGACGCGGCCTACGTTGGCGGGAGGGGAGTGCGGTGGTGGACTCCCGCTCCCGTTCCGCCGCCTCCCTTGCAGACACTACTGCCGTCCATCCAGGATCGCCCCCGACCATGGACAGAACCAGGGCCAGGAGCGACAGGTCCGCGGCCAATTCCGGACGGGACTCGCATCCCCGTTGCGTGCTAGTCAGGCGTGGGTACGACTACCAGACGACACTCCAGAAAAAGCAGAGCCGCCTGACGTCGTAGCCGGCCCAGCAAGACCAACCGACAGCGAGGATGCAATTCCCGCCCCGGGAATACTCTGTGCAGGCGCAGTCGAAATAGGCATGGTTTTGACTACCAAATCAGGTCCCAGGGTAGAACCCGGGACCCCAATCAGTATTCGCAACCATCCCATCGGGGACCATGCCACGAACAGAGAGCTAAGTTGGAAAGGATGTAAGAGGTAGACGGAAAGAAAGGTAGGACTCTGTCGCCTCGAATGGAGAGGGGAGTGAAGCGACGGGTGCTCGGGCACCTCGGGTACGCACACCCGTGCACTCCTCGGACAGAAGAGCGCCCCTGGGGGCAAACCCTTCTATTTGCGTCAGGTTACTAAAAAAATAAAATTATAAAGAAAGTTTAAATATTATTATTTCTATGAGCTTTTATTTTAATGATTTTTTTGTTATTACTTTTTATTTATTTTTCGTTATTTTTTAATAAGTATTCTAATTTTTGTAAAAACCCCAATGACGCACGCCTACATTGCATAAGGTGCTGCCTAGCTAGCCGAACAGGGTGAGCGGCTACCACGCAACATTTTTCTAATACTTACATTTTTAAACTCGTGATATCTTTCGAATGGAATATCCGAATTGAATAATTCAAAAAGTTATGTATAGGTATTGAAACAGTTTTGAATATGAAGTAATTTATTTTGATAAGGATTAATACCAAGATCCAAATAAAGAGCCTTTTCTAGGGGCGGCATTTCAATTAATTTTTTAAAATAAAAGAACACTTATTGTGGCATAACTATAATAGTTAGACATATGCTGTCGCGACACTTTTTGTAAATAATTATGTGTTCTGCAAAGTTGTAGTACATTATTTTATTCTATCATCAATAGTTTTCGAACGCACGCGATTTAAATAATATTTTAGGTAATTTTTTTACACTTTGGGTTACATTATTAGAGTTTTAGTAAGGATCCCTAATTTTTTTGAAAATATAATATAGCCTATGTCACCCGGGGATAGTGTAGCTTCCCAACAATGAAAGAATTTTTTAAATCGGGTCAGTAGTTTCGGAGCCTATTCAAAGCAAACAAACAAACAAACAAACAAACAAACAAACAAACAATCAAATCTTTCCTCTTTATAATAGTAGTATAGATATAGATATGTATCTTTATTGTAATTATTCTTACATATATACAATTGACATATAAAATTTATGACTTCCGTGGTGTAACGGATAATGTTTGTGGAGTTTACGGGTTCGATTCTTGTTCCCCGTCTTTATGTTTATTTATAATATTTATTTGCTTACAATTGAAAAATATAAGTTGTGTAATTCAGATTACACAATTACTATGTTACTGTTAAGAAGATAGTCGATTCCTACACAAGGGCGATCCAGTAATAGTTCTACACAATCAACATACGGCACGCGTGTCGATCCTTGTCCCAACGCGCGAACCGTGCATCCATGACGGTGCACGGTTCGCGCGTATTTATATAAATTACTTTTGCTTATTTAAACGTGGGTTTTCTAGCACTACTCACTTTGAGTCAATTGGGAGAAGTTTGAACGTGATCGTAAAATTCATAAGTGACAAGCTAGCATGGTATGGCCGATCAATGCGAAGGGTAGTATACCCTGAAACGAGGAAAATGCCAATGAGAGTCGATGGATACAGGATAAGTAGGCCAACGAAGATATGTATAGGCTGCATATAAGATAATATGGCGCAGGGTGTCAATGTTGCGATGATGGTTAACAGAGGAGAGTGGAGAGAATATACTGTGTCAAGTATTGGAATAATGGCATGAAGATATTATATAACCAGTGAAAGATAATAAGTTTTACACGTTTTGTATTACTTTTTACACACACAACAAAGATCTACTAATGAGCTGTTATAGAGCCAAACTTCTACTATCTATTCACATTAGTGTCCCTCCATGACATTTAGTAACAAAACTATTTAACCTTTATTTGTTGTAGTTTAACAAGTTTGAACAATCATTAAAATTGGAAGGTGTGCAACTGCGAAGACTTCTTCAAACACTGCCGTAAAATTTGTCATAGAAAATAATTAGGAAGATGATGCTACATACAATATTAGTATATATACTATAATATACAGGGTGACTTTGACAAACCCGTCCAAATTCACACAGAAGAATCTTAAGTAAAAATTATGAGAAACGTGTATTTTAGTTTAGTATCGCATAGTACAAAAATGTTGAGTAATCAGCATCACAAAGTCATTCAAAGAACTCGCAATTTACATAATACGGCGCGAGAGTGTCAATGACCTCTCCATCGGTACAGCAAAAAACTGGTAATGACCTAGTAAGCGGGCGAGGACGGCGGTCATTGCACCGGGCGAGCGAATACGCACTACTCATTTACGCGGGAGAGACAGAGATAGGTAATAACAGGTTAACGTACGGCGTTTGCACCATATGACTATACTGTCAGATTGATCATATTTTCCTTGGAATGAATTATTTTTTTAACACACAATTTTTTTTTGCAATAATGGGTTCCTTAAATGATGTTTAGTGCATAAAAAATTTTGGACGGGTTTGTCAAAGTCACCCTGTATAATAATAATATATAAATAAATGTAATGAAACATAAAATATAAAAACTAGAGGGTTACAGAATAAGAACCACACTATAGTTTTCGTTTCCGGTTCAAAAAGAGAAAAACTATTTTAAAATTCGTCTAATTTATTGTACATAGTTTTTAGAATGTATATTTATTTTTTCGTAGTGTATGACATGACTTTTCCGAACGATATATATCTTTGTAGAGTACCCGAGAAAAAAGGGGGGGTTGGGCTCGAATATCTCGCAGGGGGTCGGCAATGGACTGAAGGGGCCCCCAATCAATCTTACAAGTCGCACTGCGATGCGGGGGTGGGCACCACGGGCTCTTTCGGGGGTCTTGTGCTTAGGGTTGTAATACCTTCAGAATAGTTATTTCAGTAGTTTTAGAAATTAAATCATAGTAACAAAATAAATAAATATAATTATAAATTCACTGTTTTAATTCAAACAGCGTTATGCACTCCCAAAGCAGTAAAGCGCTTGTTTTATGGGTACTAGACAACTGATGTACTACTTATAAACTTTTCTTTTGTAAATAAATATATATGCTAAGTACAGTATTACTCTAGCCCATTCTTTTTATCCTTTAAAATCTATACAAATAAATAAAATTGGAGTGTCTATTTGTAATATTAAAATAACCGCTTTTTTCTAAGTGCATTTGGATGTATACACGGTACATATACCAAAACAACATTTTTCACAATTTTTGTCTGTCTGTCTGTTCGTTTCGGCTACTCTCTGAAATGGCTGGAACGATTTTGATGGGACTTTTACTGGCAGATAGCTGATGTAACAAGGAGTATCTAAGGCTTCTTTTATTTTAGAAAAATAATTAGTTTTAGAAAAAAAATTGGATATCACGAAATTTCTTTTTCTGTTATTTGACCAGTGAAGCGGGCGGGAACGGCTAGTACAAAGTATGGTTAAAAAACAATATACTGTGCCATTTTGTTTGAAAGTAAGCAGTTTATACTATGGGTACTATATAACCTAGACATGGGTCGGGAATCGAGCACGTGACTTTCGCAGGTGTTCCAACGTCCGTTAACTGTTACAAAAGTCGTCTAAACATACTTATTGGATTTATCAATTTAGTGTTAAAACTACATCATATAAACAATTAACCCCATTTTCTGATAAATATTAGAAATCCAGTATAAAAAAATAATTATATAAATACAACAATTTTATATTTTCTTGTCTCATTTCATCGAAGTTTTAAAAAGTTTATTATAGTTTCGCATCGAGTGCCAGCCCTATGTGTCAGGCACTTCGGGGCGCAAGGCACTTTTGGGGGTCGAAGGGACGATACCCTCTTACGACGGGCTCCAACTGACCCTTCGGCGCACCAAAAGAAAAAGGTCAAACTAAACTTTTTTGTTGGCCACGAAATTCTTGAGACGCATCACTGATTGTTGTGTTTGTATGTAATATATATTATTTATATATACAAAAATTAATCGCCAAATATTTCACAAAATTCTAGAATGGCTCGACCAATTCGGCTAATTTTTGTTTTTTTATTTTCTTTATGAAAGTTTTGAAAAATTAGGAAGAAAATAGTAAAACCACCACCCAACTTTTCCTATAGAAACCACAGAGTTAAATTAAAATATATTTAACCAGTTGTCAAACATTTGATATAAACAAAAAATCTTATTCATGATACCAGTGCGATATGATGGCGCCCATCTGGAGGATATGCCTGACCAATTCTGTCTGTGTTGTGTCGTGTGTTGAGTGTTTTTGTATTTATTTAAGTTTTCTCTGTACTCTTGTTAACATTACTATTTCAATCCATATGAATAATACGTACTTGATCTTATAATAGTTGTTGTGGTATATTTATCTCTTTTTATATTTTAATTATTGTCTGTTCACCTTGCATTTTATCTGCCTCTGTGTCTGTGTATGCCACTCTAATGGCCCTAGCGGAAGATCAGCGCTGGTAAACTCAACCAGCAATCTGCTGAGCTGGGACCAATTTAGAGCTACATTTGCTTGCTTTTTCTAATAAGTGCATTTCACATTGTACATTTATTTATTTGTGTTAATAATGTATACTCATTTGTGTTATTGTAGTTCTAAATAAATCTTTTTTTCTTTCTTTCAAAAATAATACAGTCGCAGCGCATTAGGATTTGAATGCCTTCAAATTATTAAGGCTGCCCATGGCCAATAACTTTTGACAGAATAGTCTGCCGGGGCAGCTAGTTATTGATGTAACTATTTCTTTTTGCAATTGACTGGTTGGTATATTTATTCTTCTTCATCTAAGCGTTGCATCCCGGTCGCAACTTCCGTTTCGGTGCCCGGAGTCCGCTTTCCGACTTTTTCTACTCCACTTCGCACGGTCTTCAGCATCCCTGTTAGTGAGCACATTGGCACGCATATCACCCTTTACGACGTTAAGCCAGCACTTTTTGGGTCTACCCCTCCTGCTGGGGCCCGGCGGAGGTGGCATGGCTAGACATTTGTTTCCCACGTAAGCACCCGGTTGCCGTAAAACGTATTTATATTACCTCAGTATATTTATTATTATTAACTATCTATTTCTTTTATTTTTCATTTTGATTACATCTAATTTCAATTCAGAACTTGGCGTTGCTGTAGAATTCACACAACGCCATCTTGTCGCAAATTAAACGGTAGAGCGCTTATCTGTATAAACCACGAATATACTATGTTATCCGTGCAGGGGCGGAGAAAGAATAACTAACCCCTGCGGCCGGGGTCAGCCTGTCGTAAAAGGCGACAAAACAACCCACCCTAGCAACGTGGTAGGGCCCCAAGCCAGTCTGGATGGCGACCACCTTTGGCCTTAAGTATGCCGCCATGATAATTTTATGTTGTGTTCCACCATTAGTGACCCAAGTTCCTGTACTCTTATGGGACATGGCCATGAGCCTGTTGGCTGTCCTACAGCAATAAAAAAATCGATTTTCAATTGTTCATGAGATTTTATGTTATATATTATGTTAAGAGTGTTAAAAAAAATTACAACTGCATTAATTTATCTGCATTAGGTGTATGGACAATGGGTGTTTATGTATATATGTATTTGTTGACAAAAGAAAAGTATATATATAGTATATCAGTTATTTAGTACTCATAACACAAGTGCTATGCTATTTACATTGGGGCTAGATGGCGCAGTATATTTATTTGTTATTATTTATTTATAATCATAGGTATTTATTTGTAAAAATGCAGGTTATTGTAACATGATGTTATATAAAAAAATCCTATATATTTTGCCCTTAGGTGTTCAAATATTATTATTCGAGAAACCAATTAATAAATTATTTGTTATAATAAACTATAAAGTTTATATATAATCAATATATTATATATTATTTAATATCGTCACTCACAGTAAAATAAAAATGGTTTAAACCTTATACCACGCAAAACAAAAAATGGCGTCATCAGAAAAATTACTTACCCACTTCTCCGGCGGGGCTCGTTTTTGTGTCTTGTCTAATACCGTGACGCCCCCTTCGGACTGATGAAACCCTCCTAACCACCCCAAGCACCCCCGAGGAGAAAAATGAGTTAGAAAAGATGCGGCCGCCGATTATGGCGTGACGGTGCGCGCCTTTGTTATGGTCATTCGTCTAAATCAATCGCAGATTGTGTCACATCTGCTTGGTTATGTTTGCCTGGTACTCTTAAACGCTGCTATTCACATGAAATATATTAATAATTATTTTAAGATCATTATTATTCATTTAAAAATATATATTATTTTCGCCGTGTAGGAGGGAAATAAAAAACTAACCTTTGCGGCTGGGGTCGGCCTGTCGTAAAAGGCGACAAAACAACAGCTATGTGGTAGGGTGAAGCCCGTCTGGATGGCAACCACCTTCGGTCTATAACTATACCTCCATAATAACATTGTGCTGTGTTCCGGCATTACAGACCCCAGGTTCCTGTGCCCTTATGGGACAGCGTTTTCGCAGTGCCCTTAGCGTCCAAAATACCCATAGGCGACAAAAAAAGCAATAAAAAAACTCTTTAATCCTGGCTGGCATATGGTTGTTTTTAATTTAATTTACTGACGTCTGTGGCGTAACAGCTAACTCACTTCGGTACACTTGCGGAGGTCACGTGTTAGATTCCCGTCTCACGTCTCGGTATTAACCATCAATTGGGTCAACCATCCTTGGTCTATAAGTATGTCGCCATGATAACCTTGTGTTGTGTTCCGGCATTAGTGACCCAGGTTCGGCATTAGTATCGCTATGCGGACAGTACCGTGTTCACGGAGCCCATAGGCGACGGTGAATGCTTAATATACGACGACGAAATAAATAAACGAACCGTTTGGCGCAATGGGTTTTACAATTCGGAACACCTGCGGAGTCACGCGTTCAATTCCCATGTAGTCATAAATACCTTAGCATTTAAGTATAATGTATTATTTAAAAAAGAAAAGTACAGCATCTACTAACTTTGGTACTAGATAGTGTTATAAGACTTGTGTACATATATTTTAAGCCATGAATAACGTGAATATAATGAATTATTGACAAGACCCCTAATATATGACTTGCATCGACCTTGAAATGGTGGCATAATAACATTTCGCGTCCCCATCCGATCGATTCTGCGTTTCATTAATAAAAGGGGGTCTAAAATACCCCTTACGAATTCATTGGACTGAATACTTAATTTCAAAAACGGCGTAAGTATAAAATATAATTTTATAGATGTAAACCCTTTAAACGAAGAATTAGAATTACTTTTAGTTTTTGTATTTATACCTGGATGGACTCGAACACGTGTTGTTTGTTAGAAAATTGCGGTAGTCATTCAGTAATGCCTTTGTTTCGTTTTGTAGGTCAGTATTAGATAAATTTGGGGACAGAAATAGTTTAGAGAAATAAAAAAACTCACACAAATATCAAAACTCCGTGCAGGGGTGGAGTAATACTAACCCCTGCGGCCAGGGTCGACCTGTCGTATAATAAAAGGCGACAAAATAACCCTAGCTACGTGGTAGGGCCATAAGCCCGTCTGGATGGCTACCCCCTTTGGTCTTAACTATGCCGCCATAATAACCTTGTGTTGTGTTCTGACGTTAGTTACCCAGGTTCCTGTACCACATAGTATTACATTACACATATTAGTGTCACAAATATCCATAGGCGACGGTAACTGCTTAAGCCGGATTTATATTTGTCTGACGTGACGCGTCAGAAGCATATCTGTTTCATGCATTTAATATCGTTAGGGACACATTTGTATGTCGTGACGCGTTCTGTCATCTGTCCTAAATGTATGAACCGATATGCTTCTGACGCGTCACGTCAGACAAATATAAATCCGGCTAATTGACTAATAAGTGGGCCGTCAGCCTGGCTGCTGTGACTCAGCAATAAAACGAACAAACAACTAACTGCTATTATTATTATTAATTGGTAAATATTTTTCGTTAATATCTATATATTAACTATATTATACAATAAATAAATATACAGGGATAATTCACACAGTTCCATCTAGTCCCAAAGTAAGGAAGCGTTAGTGTTATGGGTACTAGACAACTGATAAACTTTTGTACTTTTCTTACTTTTCTTTTATATATAAACAATAAAACTCGAGACGGGAGTAGAACCCGTGACCTAGGTGATGGACCTGCATGGTTAGCCGTTGCGCCACGGAGGTCAATTTTTTTTATTTGCTGTAGGACAGTAGACACGTTGACGGCCCGCTCAGGATTTAGCAGTTACCGTCGCCTGAACACGCTGCTATCTCATAAGAGTACAGGAAATTGGGTCACTAATGCCGGAAAACAACACAAGGTTATTATGGGGGCATAGTTAAGACCAAAGGGGGTCGCCATCCAGAAGGGCTTGAGGCCCTACCACGTAGCTAGGGTGGGTTGTTTTGTCGCCTTTTACGACAGGCCGACCCCTGCCACAGAGGTCAGTATTCTTTCTCTGCCCCTGCACGGATGAAGCTTAAATAAAATTCTATAATAAAAAAGTAATTAAACTGAAAAAAGTTTAAATTCGTAAAATTTTTAATGATGAACAGCAACGAAAATTTAAGAAAATATTCTTAGTTCTTGTCTTAAACATTGTTTGATCCTGTCACATCCGAATAGCCGTTTGAAATTTTCAGATAAAGTATTAAATGTGATAAAAATGTTAAAAATCACTTAATTTATTCTGGTAAAGTGGCATGTACTGTTTGAATAGTTTTTCTCGCCCAATGTGCATTATAGCATAATTGTCATGTACCGATGGCGAAAACATCGTGAAATTTGCATACCGATATCACAGGTATGTGTAACCCGCCAATCGTGCCAAGCAGTGGGACGTCATGAGCTGTTATTATTCATAGGTGAATTTGAATATTCTATAATTTTCCACAATTTCCAATTCTGAAAACGGTACTAAGAATTTGTAAAATACTTGACAGGGGTGTCTTAAATCAGCCAATTCGCTTTATCCTTACAATGCCAAGTTTAAACTTAGGGGGCGCTACGGCAGCCAGTTGGCAGCCACCCTCTGTACCCTAACTCCTAGGCGAGCATAACCATTGGAGAATTTTAACGGAATTAGTCGTAAGCTCGCCTGCAGGGCGCCGCTATTCACACATGTACGCTCAGGCACAGTTTATTAAGGTCAACAGTAATACATTTTCACAAAAATAAACAAAATCTGGACTTTGGTGTAAATTAAGACAAGTAGCGAAACAATAAATAGATCTTACGACCCCGACATAAGGTAGAAGGTGGCGACCGGGGTTTTAGCCTTCACATCCCGGCCAATAGCACGAAGTCAACCACCAGATTAAGATAGTGAGGCTGACAAAATCACGTCGGCTTCGATTCGGACTCCGCCGCGGTGCTTAGGTTTCTTTAGAATAAAAACAACAGCAGTGCAACGTAGTAAATACGAGTAAAAACCTGCATATAAATAAACTTATAATTTCTATTAGCAAAGAATAGATTTTTTCGTGAAAAATCATAGTTATAATAGAGGATCATATTGTTTTTATTACGCACCTATATTTATATCGGAACCGGAAATATTTATATTCTCCGTGCAGGGGCGGAGTAACAAAACTAACAACTGCGGCCGGGGTTGGTAGGTATACCCTACCTACGTAGTAGGTCCACAAGTCGATCTGAATGGCAACTCCCCTTGGTTTATAAGTATGCCGCCATAATAACTTTGTGTAGTGTTCCATACAGCGTCCATAAGCATCCGACAACAGCATGTTCGCGGTACCAACTGCCAACATTCATATGCGAAGGTAACTGCTTATTATTAAGTGGGCTGTCCGCCTGCCTGCTATTCCTCAGCAACAAAAAAAATCGACAATAATCACTTTTGTAAAATTGTATTTTCAAAGACACATTCGTTATCAAATACTGCTTACTTATCGTACTGTGTATATTACCACCCACCTCCACGCCTTAACGCCCTGTTTTTCGCTAGACACGCAACGTCACAAACTAGTATTAAAATTGGGTATTTTTTTCTTGGAAATGATGTTAAAAAGGGCAGCTTTTGGTATGCTTGTAACACAGACTGGATAGTGTATGCTGATATAATTATATTATTGTCCAAGTATTAATCCGTACGTGTAGCTTTATAGATGGAAATATGTTGAAGTATTGTCACACTGCTTCGTGTCGGCGCCCTTCTCTTTCACTTTGCCACCTGTAAACTTAGAAAAGAGTAGGGTATCAAATTGAATGTAAAACAAATCTTGCAGTAATGTATATACATCGTAAACAACTTTCATGAAACATTAAAAATATCGAAAAATATATTTACGAGTTGGTTGAGATGTTTATTTTCTAAGACCTATTTACCTGTAGCTAGCTGTACATCCCATATGTAGTCTTTACAGTCAGAAGCACTGGTTATGCTTAAGGCATTGCAGGTGGGCTAGAAAAGTGGACATAGAATTGATAACAACTTCCCACTGCTAGGTTCAGGCCACGCTTCAGTAGATGTTTTCCTTCACCAGAAAAACTGCTTAAGTGGTGGTGGCTATAAGTGGTGATGGAGTTTTAAGTGGATTTACCGCCGCAAACTAAGGCTATATCTAGCTAGCCAGTTGCATGGTTGAAGAACCATATATACACCACATAAACCCCACATACCCGCGTCGGCTTTCCCCCGGAATTCCAACGCGGCACTAAGGTGTATTTTTCCCTGGGCAAAAGAAGCTAACCATTTCACGTCAGAATTTTGCGTGAGGTTATATTCGGGGTAAGTCCGCTGTATTAAAAAAAACTTTCACTTGTCCTATATAAATCTGGTGAAACACTGATGATAATATTTCATCACGTTTGCATGATATCTTGTGGGTTCTCGATAAATGTTTGAGGGGCGTCCGTAAATCATTACTGCAGCCTTGATCGGGGTGCTCAGGGGTACACGGATAGCAAAAACATGGAGGAGGTATATTTATAACATAGCTCACTCACTATTCAATTAATCATTTGTTTATTTTGTTCATTGTTGTTTGACTTTTCAGCAGTTTTCTGCAACAATAATTTTTTTATTGCTGCAAAACGCCAAAACATTGCTAACACGCTGCTGTTCATATAAGGGAATTGGAAACTAAAATTTATATTTATTATTTGTAATTATAATATTTGATAACAAACTAGTGATGGGACACAGTGAAACCTCTCAAGACAAATTTGCCTCGATGTTTGTTACTCAATCGATTCGTAACGGCTGAATGCAATCTGGTGAAATTTGACAGAGAACGAAGTCGCGGGTAACATCTAGTGTTTCATATAATTGGAGGCACTCTTTTAGTAAGGACTTTGCTAAAAAAAACAAAATGTCTGCTTTGTTTGCAGTTTTTTGGAACATTTTGGAACAAGCACCGTCCAATCGTTATGCGCTCCTAGTTACAAAGTATGTTCGGCACGGCTTCTCGAGCCCGAGGGAGCACCGTGCTACTTTGGAACGACCCTTCTAGGATATAAGTATAAGCTATTCCGCCGAAAATGTTCCCCAGTAGTCTGTTGTACTATTTATATCTATAGGTTTATATTCTCCTGGTAACAAAATACTCTGTCAATGTAAATTGTTGTGAAAACTTTACTTAAAATAAATAAAGAAATATCATCCATAATTAAAATATGTAAATACAATTTTAAATTAAATTAAATTTTGCGGCCTTAAAATTTGTTTAAACTTTTTGTGTAAGGTTATGAAAGAGTGTAAAATTATTATTATAACATATTAACGTGTATCAAAATCGTTGTTTTCCTTTTAGTATAAATATATATGTAAAGAGAATATCATCTCTTTAATGTTATTGTATTATGGTTAGGTTGTGTAACCAGGACATAATCCCTTTTGATTTAACGCGCTTAATGTCATGTGTCATAGAAGTGTGACACATGACATTTGCCTACAAAAAAGTAAACAATATTTACGTTATTACGTTACAGATTTGATTTAAATAATTTAATTAATAGATAGAAAAGCAAGAGTTATGAGAGACGAGTAATCAACTTTAATTGTCGTTTCTGTTATTTTTACAGAAACAAATTTGTTTGATTTATTCGGACCATCCAGACTGAAACAAATAAATAATATTATAAAACGACAATTTTCGTCACAAAATGAAATTGCAATTCGAGTTCAGAGCTGTGGCTTCTCCAAAGGACTGTAAAACTACAGTAGTAGCTGTAACCTCAATTGTCACAGAACAAGGGGAAAAATATGTTATACCAGATGACCTCATGTATGCAGATTATCATGAAGAGTTGACAAAGACGGAGACTTTCAAAAAGGTAAAAAATTCATTAGGAAAAAGGCATGATGAGTTAAAAATATGGATAAAAATTTCAAAAGAATTAGAAAAGATATATTTAGATGATGAAGGAAATATCCAGTTTGGAGGGAAATATTTAAAACAAACACTTCAAGAGAATATTAAAGAAAACTCGAGCTTGGAAAAAATATTAGAAAAATTAATTGAAAAATCAGAAAAACACGAAGAAGAAAAAAACTTAAAACATATTGTAGATAAATTTGTATTAGAAAAATTTAATTATAAAACATCTAATGTTAGACAATGGTTACATATATTCGAAAAAGAGTGTGGAAGATTTAAAATAGAAAAAGATAAAACTAAAATAGAATTATTAAGAATATTTTTAGATGCAACTTGCCAAGATTGGTATACTTCTACTGTAATAAAAGGAGAACATGAAAACAATTGGAATACGTGGAAACAGATATTAATAGAAACCTTTTCAGGTAAGGGATGGAGTAGCAGGACATATGCTCATTATTTTAAATACAAAGAAGGTTCAATAGTACAATATGCAATAAAGAAAGAACGATTATTATTAGAAATAAATAAGGACATGGACGCTGATACAATGATAGATAGAATTGCATTTGGGTTGCCAGAATTTATTAGAGAGAAGATCGCCAGAGATGAAATAGAAAATACAAAAGATTTAATAAATGAATTACAGAAGCTTGAAGGGATAATAAATAAAAAGAAAACATTTAAAAAAGAAGGTAAACCAGAACATAAATTCAGAAATGAAGAAAAGAAACCATGTATGACATGTGAAAACATGGGTAAAGGTATAAGATATCATCCAGAAGAAAAATGCTGGTTTAAACTAGAGAAAAAAGAGAAACCTAAAGCTATAGGAAGCAATTCAGTAATAGAAGTAAATTTAAATACAGAGAAAAAAAACTAATAGTCACACCATTGATCAGACTTAAGCTACTAGTTGAGAATCAGATAGAGATAATGGGAACATATGATCCAGGTTCTCAAGTATCCTTGATAAACTCGAAATGGATAAAAATAAAAGAGAATAGAGAAGATTTAAACAAGATATTCTTGAGGTCTGTCAATGGTGTGAATCAGACAAATGGATTGGTAAGAATAAGAATAAAAATATTTGATATAGAAAAAATAGTAGATATATATGTAGTTGAAAGAGAGGATTTTGAAGATTTTATAATAGGATTAGACTTAATTCCTATGTTTAAGTTGAGGTTGAATGAAAATTTAGAAATCTCACAGAAAATAGAGAAAAAGTTAGAAAAACCAGAGATAACATTAAGTGAAGTTACAAATTGTTCAATTAATTTTAATGAACACGTGGAAACAGAAGAATTTCAAACAAATATAGAACATTTAGATAAAGATAAAAAAATGAAGATAGAAAAATTGATAGATAAAAACAAATCAGTGTTTGCGAAAGACAAGTATGATATTGGGACTGTTAACGAATATGAAGCTAGAATTGACTTAATAGTGGAGAAATACTGCAGTAAAAGACCCTATAGATGTAATATAAAAGACAAAAAAGAAATAGAGAAACAAATAGCCAACTTACTAGAGAAGAATTTAATCGAAGAATCTTATAGTCCTTTTGCTGCACCCGTCACACTAGCATATAAGAAAAATGAAGGAAAGACACGTCTGTGCATAGACTTTAGAGATTTAAATAAAAACATTGTCCCTCAGGCACAACCATTCCCTTTAATAGATGATATAATAATAAGAGCCAGAAATTGTAAATACTTTACGACACTGGACATTAACTCAGCTTTTTGGTCAATACCACTAAGAATTGAGGATAGGAGGAAGACGGGATTTGTAACACAAGATGGTCACTATCAATGGACATGTCTACCGTTTGGCTTAAAAACGTCTCCAGCTATATTTCAACGAATTCTGAGTAGCATATTAAGAAAATATGGACTAACTGAATTTTCAGTGAACTATATAGACGATATCTTAATACACTCACCGACGTTTGAAGAACATCTAAATCATATTGAAAAATTATTAAATGCAATAAAAAAAGAAGGACTCAGGTTAAAATTTAAAAAGTGTACATTCGCTGCTAGTTCGGTTAGATATTTAGGACATGTAATAGGAGAAAATACGGTTAAACCGTTGAAAGACAACATAACGTCAATAAAAAATTTCCCAATTCCTACTACACAAAAGCAAATTAGACAATTTCTGGGGAAAATAAATTTTTACCATGAATATATAGAAAAGAGCTCAATATTACTAGATCCATTACATCAACTATTAAAAAAAAATGTAAAATTTATATGGACAGAGGATTGTGAAAAATCTTTCAGAAAGATAAAAGAAATGCTATGTTCCCAACCAGTGTTGGAGATATTCGACAAAGACCTTCCAATCAAGATATATACAGATGCATCACTTGAAGGTATAGGCGCAATACTAAAACAAACACAAGAGGATGGAAAAGAAAAACCTGTGGCCTACTTCTCAAAGAAACTTAATGAAACGCAAAAAAGAAAAAAAGCTATTTATCTTGAATGCTTAGCTATAAAAGAGGCAATAAAGTACTGGCAACACTGGCTGATAGGGAGATACTTCGAAATATACTCTGACCACAAACCACTGGAAAATATGAATATAAAAGCACGAACAGACGAAGAATTGGGCGATCTAAGTCACTATCTATCTCAATACGATTTTAAAATTATATACGTCCCAGGTAAAGATAATAAAGAAGCGGACTGCTTGAGTAGAAACCCTGTTCTAGAATCAAATACAGAAGAAGAGGATTTATTAAAAACGGTAAATTTTATTGAAATAGATGAAATAAAATTAGATCAGATGAATAATATACTATTACAGAATAAAAAAGAAAAATTAATAGAGAAAAACGGAATATATTATAAAAAAGTGAAGAAAAGAGAGAAAATCATATTATCAGAAAAATTCAGTATTGATTTAATTAATAAAATACACAAGGAATGGTGTCACACAGGAATAACACAAACACAAATGAAAATATGTCCATATTATACTGCTAAAAATTTAGTGAAGAATATAAAAAAAATTTGTAAAGAATGTTATATATGTATTAAGAATAAGTCAAGAGGGCAACATAAATTCGGCTCAATGTGACAATTAGGACCAGCGACCAAAGCTTTCGAAATTATGTCCATAGATACAATTGGAGGATTTGGAAGCACTAGATCAACAAAAAAATATATTCATTTACTTGTTGATCATTTCACGAGATATGCGTTCATTTCAACATCAAGAACTCAAAACGCCGCTGATTTTATAAAACTAATTCAAACTGTGTTAGACATAGAAAACATCGGAACAATCTTAACGGACCAATATCCTGGAATAAATTCGAAAGAATTTAAAGATTATTTAAAAAATAAAGGAGTGCAATTAATTTTTACTGCAATAAATGCACCATTTTCTAATGGTCTGAATGAAAGACTGAATCAGACATTAGTAAATAAAATAAGATGTAAAATAAACGAAGAGAAAAAGAATAGAGCATGGACATCGATAGCGAGAGAATGTGTGAATAAGTATAATATACTAGAACATACAATAACGGGATTTACACCAGAGTATCTATTATATGGCACAGACACCAGTAACATACCAGAAGAGTTAAAAAGAAAGAAAAACGGAGAAGACTGGATAAGAGATAAGAAATTAGCATTAGAAAGAACACAGAGATCACATAAGTATAACGAAAGTTTATTTAATAGAAACAGAAGACACCATGAATTCAACGAAGGAGATATGGTATTCATAGAGAATGGAAACAAACTCAATAGGAAAAAGCTAGAAGAACTAAGAATCGGCCCATATATAATAGAAGAAAAAATTTCAAACTCAATTTATAAAATAAAAACTGGAAAAAGAAATCAAGACACGAGTCTATTCCACGTGACAAAACTAATTCCAATGTTTGAAGTTGAAGCTGATTGAAAAATTATGCAATTTTCATATCGTGGAGGGGAGATGTAAAGAGAATATCATCTCTTTAATGTTATTGTATTATGGTTAGGTTGTGTAACCAGGACATAATCCCTTTTGATTTAACGCGCTTAATGTCATGTGTCATAGAAGTGTGACACATGACATTTGCCTACAAAAAAGTAAACAATATTTACGTTATTACGTTACAGATTTGATTTAAATAATTTAATTAATAGATAGAAAAGCAAGAGTTATGAGAGACGAGTAATCAACTTTAATTGTCGTTTCTGTTATTTTTACAGAAACAAATTTGTTTGATTTATTCGGACCATCCAGACTGAAACAAATAAATAATATTATATATATAAGTACGAAATTTGGTATAGTCAAAGTTTATATAGAGAAGTGCAGTGAGGTAATATTTATTTATATAATAACGCTCGAAAAGTGCATTAAATTTTTTTAAATATATTAAACATCATATCATGTGTTTGATATATATATTCTTTTGTTTATGGTTAGTCTGTTCACAGGAACAGAGTAGATATTAATATTAATAAGTATTTATGGCGTTAAACATGGTACATAAGTTGTCAAAATAAAATCACCTCATATTTCACCAAAATTTGACATGCAATATTGTCTTAAAACTAAAAATCCAATAAACTATATCAAAATATTAATTAATGACAATTAGTAAAAGTTCAAAAATTCATTAATCCCATAAAAACAATTGTTATTGAATTATTATTAGTTTATTGTATGAATTGTGGTTGAATTTCAACCATTGGACAATCACTATTTTTTTTGAGGAACATAAGACAGCCTGACGGCCCATTTAATAATAAGCAGTTACTGTCACCTACGGATGTATGCGACGCTAGCGGCACCACGAACACGCTGTCCCATAGAGATACAGGAACCTGGGTCATTAATGCCGGAACACCAGGTTATTATGGTGGCATACTTAAAGACCAAGGGTGGTAGCCATCCAGACGGGCTTGGGGCTGTACCACCTAGCTAGGTTGTTTTGTCGCCTTGTAATATTCATACGCGACGGTACCTGCCTACCATTTCAAACTATCTGCTGTTCCACAACAATAAAAACATAAATTATATTTTGAATTTGCTAAAATGTTTTTATGTAGCGATAGTAGAGAATATGTATATTTCATATCTATAATTTTTACATTATATTCAAAAAAGCATAGACAAATTGCAGATACTTAGTTTTATGGTTTAGCAAAGGTCCCGATTCCTGAAAAAAATTCCTGGAATGCTCTCTCATAAGGAATTTAGGTAAAAACTTCTAAATCGTTGTAGATATGAAAATCATAGCCTAAATTCAAATAATCGTTTGTTTTAACTTGTAACAATAAAACCGCATACAACTCGTATTAGTTTTGGGCTTACAGAATTCTATATGGAACAAAAATGCTATTGCGACTACTTTATTATTATATCATGATTTTTTAAAGTTAAGTTACTTATTCGCCATTTTTTAAATATATTGTTTGAATAAATTAAATGGCTTACATATAATTCATAATCCAAGTTATTAGATAAAATATTTTTACTTATTATATATGTATATAATAACTTAGGCTTAACGTCAGGCAAGCGGGCGGTTGTAAAAACTAAGCCATAACTATTGCAACATGCAACATGTTGTGCTGACCCTATATAATGTAGGATAAGGGCAGGAGGAAGAAGATTTTCATAAATGGAGATCAGCAGATCTTATCTTTATGCTATATATAAAAATAGCGCATCGTTTACTACTTATTTTAATAATTATGTGTGTGATTGAACGTTTGAAATCTGAAAATATAACCCATTTCAAGACTATACTACAATTTAGATAAGTTATTATAAAACATACTCCATTAATAATAGTGTTTATAAAGATAATACAAATCAACTGTCATTATCATGTATTATAATGGATCATTATCGTTTATTTTAGTTTATTGGAATTTTTATTGGTGTCGCTCATATATATGTGTAGAGTTTAAAAATAGTTGTGTGAAATTGGAATACTTTGTAAACTATGTTGTAGTTGCCCATTAATTACTACCTTTTATTGTCACTGTTGTAGTGTGTGGTGTCGCACCAGAATAGCACCACCCCATCTCCTCCCTTGGGTGTCGTAAGAGACGACTAAGGGATAGAAAGAACGGAGGATGGGCAGCAGCATCTTTCCGTGAGAGCATCACCAACTGCGAATACTGCGATCGCCAACCCGCCTGCCAAGCGTGGCGATTATGGCAAAACCCCCCCCCTAAAATGACAGATACACACAGGCCCCGGCCCCTAGTCCCCGGCGGCCCCGTTCGTGGTGGTCACGGTAGCAGCCACATAAGCGACGGGGCAGGGGGTGCGAAGAATCCCCGGGTTCGGATTCGCTACCAAGAACGACGACCTTTGGCCCTGGCAACATACAATGTCAAGACACTGCGGACCAACGAGAAGTTGGAGGAACTGGAGGAAGTTTTGAGCAGACTGCGATGGGATGTTGTGGGGTTATCTGAAGTCCGAAGACAGGGAGAGGACTCAATAATCCTAAATTCCGGAAATCTGCTCTACTTCCGGGAGGGCGACCAACTGTCCCAAGGTGGTGTCGGGTTTCTCGTTCACAAGTCTCTTGTGAACAACGTTACTGAGGTGGGGAGTGTTTCGACTAGGGTAGCGTACCTAATACTCAAAATTACCAAACGGTATTCGTTGAAGGTCATTCAGGTTTACGCTCCGACTTCGACACATCCTGACGAAGAGGTGGAAGCCATGTATGAGGACATCTCAACAGCCATCCACACTTCTAAAACCCACTTTAACGTTGTCATGGGAGACTTCAACGCAAAATTGGGGAAACGTAGCGGCGATGAGTTGAGAGTGGGGCAATTTGGGTTCGGAAATCGGAACACCCGAGGCCAGATGCTGGCCGACTTCATGGAGAAGGAGGACCTGTATATGATGAACTCCTTCTTCATGAAGCCAGAACAACGCAAATGGACTTGGATTAGTCCCGATGGTGCCACCAAAAATGAGATTGACTTCATTATGTCGACCAAAAGACAGATATTCAATGATGTCTCTGTGATCAATTCGGTGAAAACTGGGAGTGATCACCGCTTAGTAAGAGGCACATTGAATATCAATCCAAAATTGGAGAGGTCTCGACTGGTGAAGTCTACGCTCCGACCTGCACCCATACAGATCCAAAACCCGGTAAACTTTCAACTCGAATTGCAAAACCGCTTCGAATGCCTCGGTGACTGCGTTGACGTGGACGAGTATAATAACAGGTTCGTGGAAGCTGTTCAAACGGCCGGGTCTAAATTCTTCAAGGCCAGCCGTTCAAAAAGAACCGGAAAAATCTCAGATTCTACTCTCAAATTGATGGATGTGAGACGTCAAATGACCCTTCAGTCCCCGGACGATGCTTCCCAGTATAGGCAGCTAAATAGACAGATCTCCAAGTCCTTGACTCGCGATATCCGCCGCCATAACACAGACTGTGTAAAGGCGGCTATAGAGCGTAACAAGGGCTCTAAAGTATTCGCACGAGACTTGTCTATTGGGCAGAGCCAACTGACGAAGCTGAAGACCGACGACGGCAGGGTCGTTTCGTCTAAACCCGAACTTTTGAGGGAAGTCGAGAAGTTCTACGGACAGCTATACACGACCACACGGGCACCTGTTAACAACAAGGCTAAAGACCCAAGAGCCAAATTAACCCGACACTACACCGTAGATATCCCAGACGTCAGTCTGTACGAGATTAGTGTGGCCCTTAAACAGCTTAAAAACAACAAGGCGCCGGGTGATGATGGAATTACAGCCGAGCTTCTGAGAGCTGGTGGTACTCCTGTGCTTAAAATCCTCCAGAAGCTATTTAATTCCGTCATCCTCGATGGCAAAACGCCGCAGGCCTGGCACGGAAGTATAGTGGTGCTGTTCTTCAAAAAGGGCGACAAAACCCTTTTGAAGAACTTTAGACCGATATCACTTCTGAGCCATGTTTACAAGCTGTTTTCAAGGGTCATCACGAATCGTCTCGCGCGCAGATTTGACGACTTCCAGCCTCCCGAACAAGCCGGATTCCGAAAAGGTTTTAGCACCATAGACCACATACATACGCTGCGGCAGGTTATACAGAAGACGGAGGAGTATAACCAGCCACTATGCTTGGCGTTCGTGGACTATGAGAAAGCCTTTGATTCGATCGAGACCTGGGCGGTGCTTCAGTCTCTCCAGAGGTGCCACATTGATTATCGATACATCAAAGCGTTGAAGTGTTTGTATGAAAACGCCACCATGTCAGTCCGTCTCCAGGATCAGAACTCGAAGCCTATCCGACTGCAGCGGGGAGTCAGACAAGGCGATGTCATATCGCCGATGCTGTTCACTGCTGCGTTGGAAGATGTCTTCAAGCTTCTGGACTGGAACGGACTGGGCATCAACATTAACGGTGAGTACATCACTCACCTTAGATTCGCAGATGATATCGTAATCATGGCTGAAACCATGGAAGACTTAAGCCATATGCTTGATGGCCTCAATACAGCTTCCCAAGGAGTAGGTCTCAAAATGAACATGGACAAGACGAAAATCATGTCTAATGTCCATGTCGCACCTACCCCCGTAACAGTTGGGAAGTGTACTTTCGAAATTGTTGACGAATACGTCTACTTGGGTCAAACGATCCAGTTAGGCAGGTCCAATTTCGCGAAAGAGGTCACTCGTCGAATCCAACTCGGATGGGCAGCGTTCGGGAAGCTCCGTAAAATCTTTTCGTCCCAAATACCGCAGTGTCTCAAGACGAAGGTTTTTAACCAATGTGTGTTGCCAGTGATGACATACGGAACGCAGACGTGGTCGCTAACTATGGGCCTTATGAGAAAGCTCATGGTCGCTCAGAGAGCAATGGAGAGGGCTATGCTCGGAGTTTCCCTGCGAGATCGAATCAGAAATGAGGAGATTCGCAGGAGAACCAAAGTAACCGACATAGCCCGGATGATTGCAAAACTGAAGTGGCAGTGGGCTGGGCACATAGCTCGAAGGACTGATGGCCGTTGGGGCAGAAAAGTCCTCGAATGGCGACCGCGTACCGGAAGACGCAGTGTTGGTAGGCCCCCCACAAGATGGACCGATGATCTGGTCAAGATCGCCGGGATAGGTTGGATGAGGGCAGCGCAGGACCGATCATCGTGGAGATCTTTGGGGGAGGCCTTTGTCCAGCAGTGGGCGTCTTCCGGCTGAAATGATATATGTATAATAGTATAAAATTCATACAGCGCCATCTATTCCCAAATTAGGCAGCAGAGCACATATAACAATTAAATGTTGTACTGCAACATAAAATTAGCACTGAAAAGTGAAATTAAAAGAGCATACACTAATATTTAAGAATACATAAACAAACCAAGTTTTATTTTTAGATAGATAGATAAACCTTCCTTGCTTAGCTTAAAAACTAAATTTTTTAAATTAAGTTATGTCTAAAGAAAATTAAAATTAAACAATGTTAAACAATAGGTGGCCTTATCTCTCGTAGCGACCTCTTCCAGGCAACCTATAATTTTATCATTAGGATTATTAAAAACTGTCAAAAGCTGATAAAATTTGCCCGACGATTCAAATTGAAAGTTTCAAACACAATCAAGTGTTACTTTTTTATATAACCTCAATATTATTTAACTTATTTTAAAATGTTGTAAGACATATTAGTAATGTAATAGTTTCGTTAACATTAAATATACAATCCTAACTAATATTATAAATGCGAAATTAAGTTTTTGTTAGAATTAATTAATTGCAATACTGGCCACAATACGCAATCTATTTGCAAACATGTAAACTAGAGAACGACATATACTTGTCACATATTTTCTTTGAAATTAACTGGATTGTTAGAATAAAAAGATTATTGCTCAGTTTGCGTATTTTCTTAAAATAGTTCTGGAATTACTTAAATACTTACATAAATTATTAGTTTGTTTGTTACGCTTTCACACTTAAACCACTGAACCAATTTTAATGAATATCGGTATAGTCTAGATTGGACCTAGAAAAAGGACATAGCCTACTTTTTTTAAAATTCATATGGCAGAATAACGTTTATAGACAGTCTGCCAACAAGGAGCGATGGCGTGAGATCGTGCGGAGAGCTGTGTTCGCATCTACCACCGACACGGATGCCTCAACGTGACCACGACCGCTCTGTTAAGAGTAAAACGAAAGAGAAGAGAAGAGAACAACGTTTGCCAGTTCAACTAGTAAAAAATAAATAAAAAATAATGTAACAAGTCCTCTCCAAACATTTCCTTGTCGAGCCCTTAGTGTGATAGACGTGGTGGCGAAACTTTTTCTGGGTACCCTTTCTCCTTGCTTCGGGGGGTTTCTATTAAATAATCATTATGAGCCTCGCTGGCGTAGGTGTGCCCAGTTATCACGTCGGCGAATTAGTACATCTCATACATTTTATTAGCAAATAATCGATATGTACAAGCGAAATATCACTCATCACGAGATCTCTAAAACTACACCCGATTGATTTGAAATTTAGCATAGTTACTTATTTCGCGATGTATATAAGCACACTAACAACGGTTACATAAATACTGTTCTAATGGTATTTTTTTAGTTTGCAGAATAATATTTGCCAGGAAAGCTAGTAGCGTATGGTAGACAAATAGGGTCTATAGGTCTGATAATATAGTAATACCCAATATGTACGAGTACAATATATGTATTTTTATTGCTATTAATACAGCACCATCTAGTCCCAAGTCTACACAACTAATACATTACATAATGTCTCTATACATTTGTAAATAAATATAATACGGAATCACCCAGACGTGGGACGGGAATCAAACCCGTGGCCTCCGCAAGTGTATCGACATGCGTTAACCATTACGCCAGGTCGTTGTCGTTGATTAAAAAATAAAAGATTCGAAACATAATTTTATTTAAGAATTAAATATTAGTTTGAAATATTAAATAAATATACTATATAAATGATACTAGTTTTGAATAAACTGCAAAAAAATGCAGTAGTATTTAATTCTCCGAATCCACCTGTCGTTTATATAATTTGCCCCCACACACGGCGGGAACAGGGGTGCTCACGAAAAGAACAGGGTGGCGTCGGTGAGCAATTTTTTTCTGATTTTCCCCCGGCCTTTCCCGATAATACCCTAATGGCCGCTAGCTTCCTTTTCGAGATTTTTTTGCGTCGAAGATCGGTTATTTTTTACTCAGACGTAATTTCCTTGTTTTGGACCCGTCGAATTGTGGACGGGGGACGTGCAACCGTTTGGGGCCATCTGATACTTTGAGCTTAGTGTAGCGATATGTATATATGCATGTATTTAAGGTTTATAAAAATATTGCTAAAGATTAAATAAATCTATTACAACAAATGACACAGCGCTAGGGCTAACGAAAGTAGTACTTGCATTATGATGCACTTATAAATGATGTAGGACAGCAGACAGGCTAACGGCCCACTCAGAATTTAGCAGTTACCGTCGCCTATGGATGTTTGCAACGCCAGTGGCACGGTGCCCGGGGCCCACTTTCCGACTTTTTCTACTCCACTTCGCACGGTTTTCAGCATCCCTAGTAGTGAGTATAACAGTATAAATAATAGTGAGTAATTGCCACTTATAATCTAGCACTAGGCAATTCAAATGATTAATTCAAGTTTAAGTCATGTATCCGTGATTTAGACGGCCCGCGCGTAACGGATAACACTTAAGTGCGCTTGCCTAGGCCACGAGTTCGATTCTAGTCTTGTGTCTATATATTATATGTATTTAGAAAAGGAAAGTATATGTTATTTAATTTGGGACTATATGGTGAAATGTCCTAGTATATTTATATTTTTGTAAACACTTAGACGCGATCCGGGAATCTCGTGACCTCCGCAGGCGTTCCGTTGTGCGTAACTTGCTACGCCACGGGGGTCATCAAACATTTTAGGGATAAATTTAGTTGCATATCTAATTTCAATTTTCGAGGGGTTTATTTTTTGTTATAATATCCTCTGTTTAATGGTATACGGGATAATATTAAGGTTATTTATTTTCAATATTTATACAATTTATTAGTAATGTATTCGTGTTATGGGTATTATAAATAATTATATATTGGGATAATTTACTTAGCACCATCTTGTCCCAAAGTAAGCATCAAAGCGCTTGTGTTATGGATAATACTGCTAATATACTTTTATTTTGTAAATAAATACATATAATACAGATAAATATCCGGTCGGTTCGGGAATCGAACCCGTGACCTCGGCTAGCGTATCGATGTGTGAAACCCATCGCATCATGGAGGATGTCGAATAAAGTATGTATTTGATGGAGCTGTTTACAATGTTATAATGTGTCAAATAATTTTCTCTTCTAATTATATTTCACAGTCTGGGCGTTATATAATATGTAGTTAATGACAAAAGATAAATATTTAAGTATATTAGTTGTTTAGTATCCATAACACAAGTGCTCTGATGCTTACTTTGGGACTAAATTGCGTTATGTGAACTGTCACTTGTAGTTAATATTATTTAGGGCACCCACGTTTAGGGAATTTTTTGGGGTATTTATATTTGTAAGGATATTTTATTTAATGTATTATTATGAATATTTTATTCTTTATATATAAAAAATATTTCTTCCCTTTTATTGAATTCTTCACTATTAAAAAAACTAAATAAATAAATATGTTGGGATATTTCACAAAACGCCATCTAGTGCCAAACTAAGTTGCATAGTACTTGTGATATGGGTACTAGACAACTGATATACTACATATATATTTTATACATAAACATGCAGACGCTGGCCGGGAATCGAACCCGTGACCTCCGCGAGCGTGCCGATGTGCGTATCCGTTACGCCAAGAGATCGTCGTTTAAAAAAACTGTTTTAAATTGATAGAGATTTATTACTTATGTGCTATAATTGATAAATTATAGCACATAAGTAAAATAGAGTAATATATTTTTTACATAACTTCAAGCACTTATGTAAAGTTTGTATAACATAAATCTTAAGAATGTAAAGCGATTAAATATTACTAAATACGTATAAGAACCTAAAACCATCAGCAGATACATTAGTTTTATTTCGGCATCGATAAATTCAGGCCGAGACACCCTCTCTGCATAATGCATGTGAAAAAAGTGGGGAAAAATAGAGAAAAATCGGGGTAAATTTACCCCCTCAGAGGGCTTCTTGGCACCACCTACTAGGGAAATAGGGTGTGGAGGTAGCGTCCGCCAAGATTAATACGGTTTGGTACGCCCGCCTGACGCCAAGGCTTTCATTAAAAATACTGGCACTTTGACGGTTTGCAAGGCCTCGTGTGAGAATAAGGGTGGATACATATCCCGCTATTTGAGCATTATGTTTATTTATTTCATTATTGTGATATATAATATAAAAGCGAGGATATATTAAAGATATTTTTTCTTAAACTTTTGAAATTCAATGAAAATTTATTTATGTCGTGGTTAGTAAAGATTTTACATACATACATAATAATATATGTAAAATACTATACCTACATATACCTTAGTAGGTGTATAGTACAAATATTGAATTAAATAGTAATTCAAAAATTATCAACACACAATTTCAACACATAATTAAATTTATTTGTCATTAAAAAAGCGAATTACACAATAATATTTATCCGTGCAGGGGCGGAGAAAAAATACTAACCTCTGCGGCCGGAGTCGGCCTGTCGTAAAAGCCGCCACATAACCCACCCTACCTACGTGGTAGGGCCTCAAGCCTGTTTGAATGGCGACCGCCTTTGGTCTTAAGTATGCCGCCATAATAACCTTGTGTTGTGTTCCAGCATTAGTGACCCAAGTTCCTGTACCCTTTTGGGATAGCAACGTGTTCGCGATGTCACTGGCGTTGCAAACATCTATAGGCGACGATAACAGCTAAATTCTAAGCGAGCCATCAGCCTTACAGCCATAAAAAATTGTGTTTTTTCGGCAATATTTTTTTAGTTCATATTTAAATGTTGAATTGTTTAATTAATTATATGTTTTTATCTATAAATTAGAGATCCAATATTGCTACGAAATATTTACTTACACAATTTATTTCAGTTTTAGTTATGTTTTATTAGAAAAAATATTATAATATACATTTTACGTAAGGTTTTTAAAGTTTCTCCATTTTTTTATAGCTTTGGAAAAGCGGACAGGCTGACAATCCACTTAATAGTAAGTTACTGTCTCCTATGAATGTTTGCGACGCCACAAGCACCATTAACACGCTGCCGTCTGCATCAGGGAACTGGAACCTGGGTCAATTATGCTGTATCAAGGTTATTATGGCTACATATTATGAGACCAGGGGTTGTTGCCAGGCGGGCTCGAAACCCTACTACCTAGCTAAAGTTATTTTGTCACCTTTTACGACTGGTCCCGGTCGCAGGGGTCAGTGTTCTAACTCAGTCCCTGCACTCAATATTTCTTTCATGGAGTTAGCTACGTGTATAAACAGCCTAATATCGTCAATAGAACGATTTCTTTGTTTTATTTTGAGTCTATACACGGTTTCTTTATATCACGCCCTGCTTCAACAGCTTGTATATATTTTAATATAGTATTAATTATTTAATTCTTAGTGACAAGTTATTCGAACTGAATAAAATACGTTTAATAAGATTCCTTTCTTCTTCTCTATTTATGATTCTTAAGTATGTTAAACATAAAAACTTTGTAGTGTATGCAATACAACCTACCAAAAATGTCACTTATACTCGACTAGTACCAAAATAAGTACCAAAATATTGGACAAAGCTTTTTCTTAATTAATTAAGTCGCAAATTGATTAGTTTCGACGCTGGCGGGAAGGAATAAAAAGCCTGTAGTTACCAGGAGCGCAGCGGGTGCTAGGGGGTCGTGTCCCGCCTTACACTGCGAGTGGGAAATGTGAAAGCAGACACACGAACCCCGCTGTTGAGTGTACTGCTTGCAAAAAAATAGGACAATATATTTTTTAATTTTTATTGCTGTGGATATAGACTGAAGTATCTGGTAGTTCAGTGGTATTACACCCAGATACCAATCTAAAGGTTCCGGGTACAAATCCCACGGTGGCATACACCACTTAGGTGGTGGTAAAGGAAACATCATGAGGAAACCTGCATACCGATATCACCGGTATGTGTAACCTGCCCTTGGACTATATTAACTTGGTATACTGTCTGTTTCTTCTGTGGGAAAGCTGGAGTCTTGCAGTGAGCCGTTGTGGACTATTATTATTGCTGTGGACGAGCTGCCTATGGATGTTTGCGACGCCAGAAACATCGCTAACACGCTGCAGTCCACGTAGGGGATCTGAAGAATATATTTCAACAGCAACAAAAACATCGAAGGCATATGGCACGTGTCTGGCTCAGTAGCTACATACATAAGTGTACTATATGGTCTTGTGGGTTTGTGGGTTTGATCCCTGCAAAGGACAAATATATATGATGCAGTGTATTTATGAAAAAGCTCTGCGATACAGGCTTTTATCTAGTGCAGCACATTGTGTTAAACATACTTACTGCCTTGAACTTACTTATAAGAATAAAGAAAGCCGTTCAAAGTGAAAACAAGTTGAAAAGTAGAGCTCGTGCTACCAAAACAGGAGTTTGGGATACAACTTATAAAACCTACGCGGTGTTTGTCATCGTACGATTCGAACTCTCCTGAGTTATCACGTTAAACGTCTTCATTTAATTTGATCTCTGAGTGTGATGCCACTACATCTCTTACTCCTTTATTACACCCTACAAATTTATTTTGGAGCCAACGTCCGCCAAGTACTGTCCTGCTTTAAAACAATTAGAAAATGTTGAATGAAAAAAAAATTGAATGTCATTAAATGTTTCTGCTGACGGTACCGTATAAGGCTACGGTACTAGTAGTTATTATTTACCGGCTTTATCATTTCGAAAATTTCATATTCCCCGCACTTGGACGTCGGAGGTTTAAAAGCGTGGGCCCAACCGCATGGGAGGTACTTTTCGCCCCTGTAGGGGTACTGGGGGGCTTAACGGTGGGGTAGGGGCTAAGAAATAATAATCGAGACTTGCAAAGGGGCGCTGGACACTGCACTCTAATTACTGTTTATGTTTAAGACGGAGCTTACGTTAGTTGTTGATGGTATTATTATGGGCCATGAATATAATGCTACCATAAATGTATTGAACATAATAAATATACATAAATATATTATAAAGAAAGCCGCTCGAAGTGAAATTAAGTTGAAAAGTAGAGCTCGTGCTACCAAAACAGGAATTTGGGCTACAACTTATAAAGCCTATACGGTGCATGTCATCGTAGGATTCAAACCCAGGACGTTTAACTTGATTTCTGAGTGTGATGCCACTACATAACTAAAAACTAACATAAAAACTTTTTTAAATACTGCCCAGTTTTAAATTGTTCAAATTAAATATATACTGTATTATTTTATACTTAACTAGCTGATCAAGTCGACTGAAAGTGAGAGTGATATTGAAAGAAGAGTGAATGCAGGAAACATGGTGAATGGAGCTTTGCACTCCTTTATGAACAGTCGGAAGGTGTCTAACAAGGCTCGTCTGGCTATGCATGAGGGGGTGTTGGTTCCGACACTCATGTACGGAAGTGAAAGTTGGGTATGGCAGAAGAAACATGAAAGCAGAATAAATGCAGTTGAGATGAGAGCGTTAAGAAGTATGATAGGAGTTAAACTGAGTGACAGGATAAGAAATAGTGAGATAAGGAAACGTTGTGGTCTGAAAGAAGATGTAGTGACAAAAATTGAGAAAGGTATGCTGAGATGGTTTCGAGAGAATGAATGAAGAACGATTGACGAAAAGTGTATAAGGCAAGTGTGAATGGAAATGTTGGAAGGGGTGGACCTAGGCGGACGTTTCGAGACCAGATCAGGGACGTCTTGAAAAAAGGCCAAATCAAGAGTACCCTAAATCGAAGGGCATGTATGAAGGGAATAATGAAAGTGGACGAAGCGAAACAAGTATGTAAGGATTGTAGCAAGTGGAAAGAAGTGGTCTCTGCCTACCCCTGCGGGAAAGAGGCGTTATTATATGTATGTATGTATGTATCAAGTCAACGTTGTTCTGACATATATTAAAAAAAATCATTTTATAATGGACCGAATTCGTGTCCGTTGTAGGATATATAATAGTATTGATTGATACCGTTTGAACGCAATGCTCCTAATATTAGGTCTTTACCTATGAAATTGCCATTTTGTATGAAAAAATTTAATCGAATTTATTTCATGTATTTTTTATTTGTATTAATCGTAGTAATCACCCATGCAATCAATGCATCTTTGCCAACGCAGTGACAATTTATTAATGCCCTTCTTAAAGAAATCAGCTGGACGGGAGGCACCAAATTCTTCAAAAAAGCATTTTGTACTCTCGGGTATTGAATTTTTTTCCCGCCAAGAAGTTATCCAAAATAATTTTAAATTCGAATTCTTAGCCAAACAAAAATTATTATGATTTGAAATGGCCAATACTGCAGAACGGCATTTTCATAGGTAAAGACCTATTATTATAACAGGCGCTTTGTTTATATATATTTTATTCACTCCTTCAAGTTTCATTTCTGTGACAGAAAGTAGCCTATAACTTTCTACAAGATCCAATTTATCTCTATACCGAAATTCATCTTAATTGGTTCGGTGGTTTAGGCCTGATAATATGACAGAGTTACTTTCATATTTGTAGTATTAGTATGGATGGATAGATATTTAGTTAATGGTTACATTCATCATCGCCTGATAGTCCGGGATCCAAGGTTCATTTTTTACAATTGATTACTATCAAGCGAATTTTCCATGAGTACCTTCATTTTGATAAGTCTCTTTAAAAAAATTCAACTGTGGTACCTAACAGGGATAGCAAGGATAAAATACGTCGATTTGCCAATTCTGGAAAATTTCTTAGTGTTGGTTTTTTTTTATATAAATCTTAAATTTATAACATCATTGAAAAAATATTTGTCCCATAAAATATATGGTTTGATCAAAGAATCCTATCCTTAAACCAGCAGTTGTTTTACTGTTGGTTATTTAATATTTATATAATTTAATAAACAAATTTACGGAAAAGGATTTCCGAATATAATACATTTTGGATAGGAATCCTAAATGTATTTAAAAAAAATTATATGATATATCATACATTTGCCAGGTCAGCTAGTTAATTATAAAATTGTGTAGCGTAACACCTACGCTTTACCACGTTCGTAGTATATTGTGCGCCCTTTGTCTTGCTACGATGTGGCAATGATGGCGACAACGTAGTACGTTTCCAGTCCCAACATGTACATTGTACATAATTCATTTTGATATTATTTTTCTTTATTATAGTAAATATTGTATTTTGATAGATTTTTAAATTTTATATCATTGACGATATTCGTAGCGCTACGACTTTTGTAGACGAAACGTCTACGGGGGTATTCGTGTATAATATCAATTTACAAAAGAAAATTATATAATATATCAGCTGCCTAGTGCCCATAACACAAGCGTTCTGTTGCTGTATGGAACTAGATAGTTTAGTTTGATTTGTCACTGTGTAAATTGTAAATCAATGTACCATATAATTATGGCTGTTGTTATTAATATTTTTAAACTTACAAAAAGGTAACATTTAATAATTTGTGAATAAACTATAAAACTGAGGCATTTTTAATCAATAAAAACTCTTCTATTAGTTATGAAAGGTTTAATAAAGTTAAACAAAAATAGATCTATCTGAGTCAAGCCGCAGCATCCCACCCCGGTTACTAATATTATATTAAACGGTTTTCTTGGCGAGTATTATGAGCCAGAAATAGAGTATATGTGTGGTAGAATGCATAATAGAGAGTATGGTACCAAATAAAAATTAAAAAAAAAAACATTGAACTTTTAATATAAAGGTCTAATAAATGCTTGAATATGTTTTCTTTTCAGTCTGTTTTTGTTATCTTCATTAATTGACAGCCTCGGTGACCACCCCCTTACGCGTCTGTTTGTTTATGTACATGTAATATGTATTTATTTAAAAATATATTAGTACTAAATAACAGTTATTTAGTACTCATAATACGAGTTTTATTTATTTATTTAATACGGTACACCAACAGCATACATAACAGTTTTAGGCTTTAGCATTGAATGACGTTGTGTTATATCATTTATTTTATATTTATCGTATACCCAAACTCACATAGCAACGCAAAAGTTCTTCAAAGAGTCCTTGGCTATATTTACGCCTAGGTATGAAGGGTCCGAAGGGCGGTCCATATTGGACATTTTGTATAAGTGTAGGGCCTACCCGATCCCAAGGCAAATCCCTTACAGACCCTTTTCGGGAAAGGTCTGCCGACCGTGCCCGGCTACCGAATTTGCGGATTTTTAAGGTAAAATTTATATGGGGCGGATTCTCCGCTCCCTGAGGGTAGGTATAAGGAGGGTTTATACTTTAAATATTACCAGTCTGTATGCACATTATAGTAATCAGCGTGTATATACAGATATAGTAAGCAAAGTCATGTATTGTGGTAATATATTGGTTAACTAGCGGTTGACCAAAATGGTATGGAAAACCTTTGTAGATAAATATACTGTGAAAATTTACACAAAGCTACTGTAAAGCCACGCAATAGATCATTTGTGTTACGGGTACTAGACAACTGATATACTTTTTTTTTATAGCTTTCACAAAAATCCACGGTATGGGAAGCAAATCCGCAACTCCTACAGTTTTCCAACGTACAAAAGTAATTGCACCGTCGAGGTCCTCGAATATTATTTCAAACATTCATATTTAATTCTATAACACGTCATATTAGGCTTTAAACTAAATCTATTTGGAAATAGATATGTCTTTTGTTTACCAACAAAAGTAAAATCAAATTAGTTATTTGTATAAATTATTAAATAAACATTTAAAAATTATTTCAGTGTACGTAGTTCGCCATTATTAACATATAGAAAAACTAGCCGGCATGGCAAAGATTGTTCTGCCATACTAATTTTTTATAAAGGTCTATTTCTTTCTTCAACGTCTACCCTCTCTACTGAAATTCATTAAAACGGTTCAGCGGCTTAGGCTTGAAAACGTAACAAATAGAAGAGGTACTGTCACATTTATAATATTAGTATGGATTTAAATCTCTCACACATCGATTCGAAACTATAAGATCTATAAATATAATTATTTAATAATAATTTCACGTTAATAGAAAAATAGTATTTATTTTGTGTTAAGACAATAATAAAAATAGTAAACATGAACTGGAATACAAGTAATAATTGGTGGTAGCAATCCCTTACTCGTATTTCGTATCGCGAACATTTATAAATAGTTGGTAGGGGGCGTCACGCGAGCCGCCTGCCACCCGTGCGGTCTTGGTACTTACCCGGGCCCTTGGACCCTCGTCGGCCCCCGGACTAACTAGATAACGATATCGGGGCACATAGAAACTAAAAGGAAAAGTATTTTGTAGTTTGCTATGTGGAAACTACCGAATTAGTGCGGGCCCCGGAATTGGGTTGAACACGCGCGAATTAATGCCAAATGTTTTTATAACAGACCTAGCTTGGGTTCAGACCACCCACTGACCTCAGGGTCAGTGGGTGGTCTCAGTTATCTAAGACACTTGATGTTATAGCCACGTTGGAAGTACTTTTTAACTGAGTAGGCCTTTTGGTGGTTAATTTGTAACAAAGTGATAAATGGAAAAACATTCTGTCTTCACTAAGAAATTATTGTTGATATATAAAAATAAATAAAGAAATATACTAGGATAATTCACAAAGCGCCATCTTAGTAGTTTCAAAGTAAGCAGCCGAGCGCTTCTGTTATAGATACTAGACAACTGATATGCTGATATTTTTTTGTAAATAAATACATTTTATACCTAAACACCCAGACTTGAGGCGGAAATCGAATCCGTGGTCCAGCCGTTGCACCACGGAGGTCGTGCAAAAACTTAACAATCTTAGAAGACAATAACGGTGATCAATAAATTTTATTTTAAATTTAAAAATACCTCCTCAAAAATTTTATTCTAGAATATTTTCCGTCTTGATTTCGTAGCGTGTTTAATTTTTTCTCATCTGTTTACTCCTACTAACGATGTCTTTTTCTACACCCCAATTTCTTAAAATTTATAACTATTTTAATATTTAAGTTAAACATTTAAATCATGTAATTATATGATAAATTGGAATTTGTAAAACAATTCTTTTGTTTAAATGTTTGTTACATAGTATTGTAAGGTTTTATTTATTTCTTACAATTGACTAAGATATTTAAATATGAATTGTAGGTATTTCTTAAAATTTACATTGGAATCATACTCGGATATATTATAGAAGATGAAAATGTGGTTATAATTTCTCAACAAAAAAAAAAATTTTAATAGCAAAGTATTTGTAAAGTAACGTACAAAAGCAACAATAGTTAAGTCCGTAGTCTTGAAATTTATATGTTTCTCCTAAACTACAAGTTGATGCTTGTTTAAGCGCCGTGATACCCTAGTACCGTTGTGTAACAATTGTTTATTTTTCTTTGTTACTTTGGCCTAGTAGAGGTAATTTCACTTAAGAACTCTTTTGTTATGTGACATAAAGTTGATATTCTATAAGGGCTGTATAAGGTATTAACTGAAAACTCTACTAAGTATTCTTTATTATATTAAAAATCAAATATTTTCAAATGATGAAAATTAGATATATCTAATTACTATACTTCTTTCAAATCGTTCCAGACATCGCGATACACTTTCATGTCTATGTCCTAACCAAACAGCAGTTTCAATGATACGTGTTCTTGTAAATAATAAATAAATATATTGTGACAATTCTGCTAACACCATCTAGTTTCAAAATAGCATAGCATTTGTGTTATGAGTACGAGATAAATGATATACATATAAATTTCTGTGTTTCAAATTAATAAAACAATTAGATGTAATAAAATTATAATTGCAAATAAACGAATATGTTACTATTATTTTCTAATAATTTGAAGCATAAAAATACCTTTATAAACATTGTATGCCTAAAAAGGCAAACTGTTGATACAAAATGTACTTACCAACATTATAATGTACACAGTTATAACAATAAATAAATAAATATATATTTTGTAAATAAATATTATACATAAAAACTGAGAAGCGTGATGGAAATTAAACCCGTGAACCCCGTAAGAGTACTGAAGTGTGTTAGCCGTTACCCTACAGAGGTCGTCATGTATCATTACGCGAACAACGAAAATATGTCTTCGATTTTTAAATATAGGTAGTCAATTTTCATATATGTATTGTATACACACATATCTTGGATAAAAGATTATTTACATTTGAAATAATAGCAATAAAGCCTTTATCTATCTTATTTTATCCGTGCAGGGGCGGAGAAAGAATCTGACCTCTGCTGCCGGGGTTGGCTTGTTGTAAAAACGACAAACCCCTAGGGCCCCAAGCTCGTCTGGATGGCGACTACCTTTGGTCTTAAATATGCCGCCATAGTGAGTTTGTGTTGTGTTCCAGCATTAGTGACCCAAGTTCCTGTACCCTTATAGGACAGCAGCGTGTTCACGATGCCACTGGCATTATCAATACCCATAGGTGTTGGTAATGCCATGGTAACTGCTAAATTCTAAACGGGTCGTCAGCCTGTCTGCTGTGCTACAGCAATAAAAAAAATATTCTGTATAAGAAACAAATTTAACAATTTATGCATATTTACGACATTTGTGTAGTTTAAAGTATGTCTCTTATTGCACAGGCCTCCTCCAAATCCATTATAGTGCAAGTTCATTAAAAAGACGAAAGAAGACCACACAACCGTAACTTTTCTTTAAACTAAAAATACTCTTATAAAAAGACATACATGTGAATATGCTTTGTACCTTAGGTATAACGTGTATATGACTCGGCACAGTTTTATTAAGCGTCGCAAGGCAGGGGTGTTGGGAAAAACTTATAATAACATTAATGTAGGTTCTTTTGAAGGGTCCCTGGCCGTCGTTAGCAGCCCTGCGCTCTGTATCTTGTCATAATCTTTTAGGGATGATATAATGTCGACATTTTTGTTTTGTCGATACAATTTCACTGTTAACAATACATATTGACATTAGTGATTAAACATTACTTTCAAAATAAAAAATATTATTTTCGTAAAATATTTTTTTTAAGAAGCGATTAAGTGACTTAAAATAGGCAATTTTAAATCCACAATAAAAGGCATGATGCAAATTATACCAGAATCATCAGCATTATGTTATTGTTATGTTTTGATATTAAATTACTAATCAAGGCTTTATTTCATCAGGCAGGAATTTTATTCCCCCTTGTTCTTCTGGTAATTGTATTGCTGTATGCATTGTCACAGTATAAATATTTAGTACGTTCACCCATTCTTACACTTTTCTTATCCAAGAACACAAAAAAGATGAAACAGATATAATAAAATGTGATTTATACTCTTGTATCGCCCCTGTCAATACTGAAATGGGATATAAATATATGAATAATGACCTTGATCTGCCTATGAGGTATTCCATTTGTTTTCGTATACGAAGCCTGAAAGCAAGATAGAGTGAAAATATACACATCAAAAAAGTCTAAGCAACATGCATGATATTACAAATTTACCATTTATACTAATTAATTTATAAGTCTTTACTCACTCAAAGCGCGTAGGTATGTAAACTTTTTGTTATTGATAACATACTGGCTGGTTGTAAAAAAAAAATTCAATTATGTTTTGTTTTTTTTTCATAAAATTAAATGAAAGGTAATTTGTTACGTTTTTATTGCTACGTTTATTCTTGATTTTATAATTTTACCAACCATTTAAATAAAGTTAGCGACAAAATTGAATTGTTAGATATTCTTTACATCATTTGACGACAAATGAAATGCAAAGAGCTGTAGGGATGTTGCAAGCGGGAAGTAATCAATCTCAGGTATCTCGGCATTTTGGCATTCATAGAAGTGTTATTTGTCGTCTTTGGCAGCGCTACAATAATACAAGGGAACCCGTTGAACAGCATCTAGGCCGTAAAAGGAGTACAAACCACTCGGCAAGACCGGTACATACAACTGACTGCAAGACGCCAGCCGATGTTAACCGCTCGAGAGATAAGTTTGAGGCTATAAAATTCAAGTGGTGTTGATGCAAGTCCCCAAACTGTGCGAAATCGACTGCATGAGTACGGCCTACGAGCTCGACGAAATGAATGGTGTAGAGAACGCAGAACATGGACCCAGGAACAATGGGATAAAATTATGTTTTCCGATGAGTCGCGATTCGGGTTTAGGCCTGATACAAGAAGGGTGCAAGTGTACCGTCGGCCCGGAAATACTGAAAGGCTCAGGTGCATTCAGGAAATTCATCCAGACAGCGGCTCATCCACCATCCTAAAATGTTGCTTAGACTTTTTTGATGTGTGTATTTCTCACTAAAATTTTATACATATAATTTTATATTTAAATTTATATTTTATAATTTTATACAATAGTATATATATTATATATATATATATATATATATATATATATATATATATATATATATATATATATATATATATATATATATATATATATATATATATATATATATATATATATATCAATATTTCAAATATAATGAAAAAATGCATATTTAAGTTACAAGTATAATATGTTCTCGAAATAACTCTTAAATTGAAAAATTGCCCAATTAATAGTAGTTACCTAAAGTACTGCGTTTCTAGTTCCAAACTTCAAATTACGAACACTCCCTGAAAAGTCTTATCGACGACTAATATCGACACACGCAAGCCCGCGTGACACCGCATCACTAATTACGGGCGCAGACGGCGCCGGCCGGGTCGGCTAAGGGTACGGTTCTCTGAATTTTTTCCCCAACCACCCACCGGAAAGGGGGTCGCTTCCTGTCCCCCTGGACCCTTCTTAACATTTCCCTGGCTCGGAGGCACAAGACTCTGTCGTTATATGGTGCTGGTAACTAATAGTGTTGGATGCGGATCGATTTGGCACGTTTGAATTATTTTCGTAATTTGTTATATAAAGTAATATTTTGTTTTCTTATTTTTATTGTAATAAGATTTATTTTTTATGATGGCGTCTAAAGAATTTCTCTATAATCTTTTATAATATAATCATGCAGCTGGTATATACCCTGACCTATAATCAACCAGTCTCTGCCGTTTGCTTCATCGTCATGGTAGCGTAAAATACTTTGCAACCCAACCTTCCACATCAGTGCTTGGGATTAGCATTGCAAATTTTCCTTCAGTATCCCTGGTAGTAAGTCTATTGACACTTATACCAAATTTACGACGTCAACCATGCAATTTCCAGATCTACTCCACCTGCCGAGGCCCGCAAAAGTGACATAGCGAGACATTCGTTCCTCCATAAGTAGCCGGTTGCCACTAAACGTGTTGTCCATACCAGCGAAGTCTAGTAATGTACTAATAAGTAATGTACTCGTTATAAGTGAACAATAGAAGTTGAGATCCGAACAAACTTATGTTACATTATGATTTGTATCTAGAATCAATTCTGCGTTGTTCGTGTCCTCTTCTGTACGATCTTCATCGGTGTATGATTGAAATTATCAGTTTGTATATCGATGTAATATTATTATTAATTTTTAATCGATTAGTGTACATCACTACTTTGTCCTCTATACCTTTCCCTGGTTATATACTTTTTTAGGGCCTGACCCTTTCAGGGCCGAGTTAGGGATCTACGTATCCCCTTTCAAAAGTCCCTCTGACCTTTGTAGGTTTAGGTCGCTTTGTTTCTATTTTATACAAGAAAACTCAGCACCTCCAATATCTAAAAAATAAACTATCAGGTATTTGGAAGTTTTTTATACGGAATTATTTGAATAGGAGATTTATTTAATTAGTAAGGAAATATCCGTAATAAATACTTTGAAGTGCTAGCTACAATGTGACCTAGTTTTTCTGACATAACCGCATTTGATCAGCGCAGTAGGTGTAACACTATTAAATAAAATTATCGTAAAATGGGTTTCGTGTGGACATAAAAACTGGGATTCCGGTTCCTTTAACTATTTTTGTTTTTATTTCTCTTCTTTAAATGAGTTCGTTAACAATGCCGACACCATCATGTTATTCCTCTAGATTTATTTTCTTATTATATAATTCATTATGAAAAAGGATAAGTTATTAAAAATATATATAAATGCTGAATTGTCTGTAATGACGCCTGGCATAGTAAATGTCAGAATCGAGCCTTCGTGAAATTTCTAAATAAAATTACTAATTTCATTAAATATTACTATTTAATGATAACTGACGCCCTTCTTAGCCTTGAGTCTAATGCGTCTCCCGTCCCGATATTCTGTGTTCATATACAATATGTATTTATTTAAAAAAAAAGTACATAATTAGTAAATCGGTTGTTTAGTACTCGTAACACGAACGCACTGCGGATGAAAGCATCTTTGAGATTGTGATGGTTTTGTGAATTACATAATAATTTTTTATTATATCAATATGAAATCTATTTTTTGTCATGTTATGTTTTACGCAATTCATTAATCCTTTTGTTGATCTACCCTTTCTGTATTTATTTACACTCATTTACAGCATTTTGGTTGCATTAGAAAATTTATAAAAAAATTACCACATTTTCATTATAAATCTATTGTTTAAATATAAAATTTGTAATTTGCTAGCTTATCTTTTCACTTACTTCCGCTACTGGTATAACTATCCGAGCAAGCACAATACGACGTTCGCTAAGCGACAAGTTGCCGTGGATTATACTACTTTAATACGGCGCTGTGGCCTCTGTGTCCCTTAAGTGCGCCCGTCACGAGGCAAAAGGCGAACAAAGTACCCTCCTAGTACCTAGGGGGGTAAAGTTTGATACCCCAAAACCACTCACCCCCTTTGCCACCCTACTAGAGCCGGGAATATGTTGAACGCTGTGTTAAGTAATGATCAAAGTGAGCGTCTTTCTGAATAAAAATAAATTAAATTAATTTATTGATGGCTTCTGTGGTGTAATTGGTTAACGATGTGCGGTACGCTTGTGGAGGTCACGGGTTCGATTCCCGTCTCGTGTTTGGGTGTATGTATTTATTTACAAAAGAAAAGTATACATTAAATATATTAGTTATTTAGTACCCATAACACAAATAATAATAAAGTAATACTTTGGGACTAGATGGCGGTGTGAATTGTCTCAGTCATCGATATAAGCTCGATGGTCTCAGTATATTTATTGATTTATTATTGACATTATATGTGTCTTAGTATTGTTGCGGTGCTTCTAGCGTCGCACACATCCATAGGCGACGGTAACTGCTTACTATTAAATGGGCCCTCAGCCTGTCTGCTGTTCCTCACCAATCCGTTAGGCATATTTATTGCCTAGTGGTAGGAATAAGTACAGCTGTAGGACGTTGTTAGCTATTACTGTTATTAATTTATAAATAAATATATAATTAAATTGTACATTAGTAATTAAGTTGATTTCTTAAAACATTGTGAAAATATAATAATAATGTAATTAATTAACAAGTAGTTCTTAGAATTTTTAATAAATTATGAAAATTGTACTATGTTTAAAAAATACTCTTACAGATTAATTTACTACAAAGGTGAGTAGAACCTTTATTTTCGATATTCAAACTTTTTTAATGATCTCCTCTTTAGAACAGTTCAAAATTATTAGAGGGCGTTAATGAGTTGCCGTTTTTCAGTTAGGAATGTGTTATGAAATTACTTTGATTTTTAGTCAGGCTTCGGAGTATTTGGAGTATTTTTTTCCTTTGTGTTTTATTAATAATTTTAATAAATCCCAGTCGGTGAAAACAACTATTTTATAAGGTAGTGAAAGGAACACACATTAAGAACTGCATGTCACAGACATGAATATGCACGTGTGGGTGTGTGGAGTGACGCGAAAGCAACGCATTAAGAACCCCCGCATTCGCGGCAGTCTTCATGTCCGTGATGTTGCGCATAAATTGTAGGAAAATAGCCTTCGCTGGTAAAGTCACGTTTTACAGCAACCGACTTACGTAAGGAGTCAGAGTCTAGCCACACTGCCTCCGAGCGGGTCTCAGGAGATCTAAGGATATTTCTTATAATAGTTTCTTCTTCTTATAATAGTTTAAATGACAAATCATGAATGAATGAATCTTCGTTATTGTGCAACATACAAAATAAATACAACATAGGAGAGAAACAAATAGCAAGGATGCACATATATAAGGATTTATTTTAGGCAACATTAAGATGGATTAGAATTAAAGAAGGCTGAGGTGCATTGAATTTCTACTGCTTACATATACATGCATATTATATGCAATACTTATATACATACATCCGTATTCATGCAGGGGCGGAGAAAGAATACTGACGGTTACTGACATCTGCGGCCGGGGTCGGCCTGTCGTAAAAGGCGACAAAATAACCTAACCCTAGCTAGGCGGTAAGGCCCCAAGCCCATCTGGATGGTGACTACCTTTAGTTTTACGTGTGCCGGCATAAAAACCTAGAGTTGTGTTCCGGCATTAGAGACCAAAGTTCCTGTACCCTTATGGGACAGCAGCGTGTTCGCGATGCCACTGGTGTTGCAAATGCCCACAGGCGACGGTAACTGCTAAATTCTAAGCGGACTGTCAGCCTTCTGCTGTCCCACAGTAATAAAAAATCATACATACATACAATACATGTATAGTATACAATAAGCTGATATATAATCTAAAAAGAAATTTATGCAGCCAGTTAATTTATATTTATTTGATTTCTATATGCGAAAGCTTTGTACATTTATTTTACATTCAATGAAAATAATACCATAAAATATAAATTTATTACTTGTCATAAGATTGAAAGGAACAACACTATTCAGTAGCACGGTGCCTCCCTTTAGGACGTCTTTGACGCCAACTTCAGTAAGGAAAATCCCAAAACATAAGTTCGCTTCGTCCTCGATTACGAGTACGATATCTTTGAAATTTTCTGCTACCCTGGTATATTAAGTTTGTTTTGAGTAACCATTTCCTCATATTTTTACTAATAAATAACAAATATATAAATTTATATCTATATATTTGTTTGTATCTATATATTTATATACATTGAATGTTTTTATATAAAATTAATTGTGATTATATTTGGACAGTTTGAAACAACAAGAACGAGAGTGAATAATTTATTTGAAGTAATAAAAATACCTATAATGTTAGTAACAGAAAGAAACAGACACGTTGGCCTTTTCATTTTAATTTTATTGATGAGTAACAGCAGACAGGCTGATGGCCCACTTAATAGTAAGCAGTTACCGTCGGCTATGGATGTATGCAATGCTGGGGGCACCGCTAATTGCTGTCGGCAAAGGGGTACTGTAAACTGAGCCACTAATACTGGAATACAAGCTTTTTATGGCGGCATAAACCAGGCTTATAGATCTGGAAGGATTGCTATCCAGGTGGGATTGGGCTCCTACCATCTATCCCGGCAGAGGTATTCTTACTCCATCCCTGCACGGAGAAAAAGTACTAAATTTTAGTTAAAATTTATTAATAAATTTTACTAATTTATATTAAGTTAGTAAATAATTCTGCTCCTTATTTAGATTGATAAATAAATTTGATTGATAAGTCAATTGTAAAACAGTTAAAATAATAACTTACAATATCATCAATAAAATTAAATTAATTTATTGAAAATATAAAATACAAAATATGTTTCTATTCTTTAAAATTAAAGTTATTTTAAGGCTGCCGTTGATGTCTTTTATTTGAAACCGCTCTTGAGAAATAACTTGTGTATTTTGATTTAGTTGCTCTTGAAGTATTTTATTTTTACTTGACATACAAGTATAAAGAAAAAACTCTTATATTTGCATGTACGCAGATATTTACTTTTGTATTCAACATGCGATGTTATAGTGGACAAATACATAAAGTGCGTGATAAAAGTAAATCGTTTTCCTTAAAATAACACCTGAAGGCCAAAATTGTTTAATAATTTCTACACGAGAACTTTCGATCTTCATGGTAAATGAATGAGGCTCTCGTGCAAAACCTACGCTGCCTCCGCTGGGCCCCGGTCGGAGATGTAGTCCCAAAAAAGGCTGACTTGGCGTCGTAAAGGGTAATGCGTGCCAATGAACACAATAGCAGGCATGCTGAAGACTGCGAAATGCAGAAAAAACCACGGGTACCGAATTGCAAGGTTGCAATCGGGATTTAAAATAAAGATAGTGATATACCTGCAGTATACCTTAAGCACCCAGTTTAATATACCAGGCAAGCATAACTGTTGAAGAATTAATTTATTCCTGACAATGGCGTTTCATTCTGACTTTTTCCGGACTATCTCGGACGCGTAAAAAAAAATTACAATCGGTATCAATACTAAATTATAATAGTGGCTATCTATAAAATATAAGATCATTGTGGGGCATTGCTAACGGAGTTCGTCACGAAGCTGATCATTTATTTACATTACATATAAATGTTTATTTACAAATAAGTACATACGTAGTATTTCAGGTGTCTATCGATTACACAAGGTCTCTGCTTTGGAACTAGATGGAGCTGAATCGTGACTGTATAATTATTATTATTTATTAGAAATATGTTGTGTTAAATTGATTTTTAAAATTATAATATAACAGATAGCCAAAAAGCGACAAGATAAAGTTACCGAGTGTCACTGCCATTGTAAAAATTGGTGATAAATTGAGTTTTTTCTTTGAAAAAAAATTTTAAGTACATTTGTAGATTTAATGTTAATTCCCGGAATGTATGTTGTTTATTTTATTAATTTACCATTCCTTTAAATATGTATAAGAGGCGTACGTGCATACATAACTACACACTCACACACACACACACGTTTTTTTATAATATTATTATGTTCGTGAAGAGCAAGAAAAGTCACTGTCGTTCAAAGTATATCTAATCACGGTTGATGTCAGTGACGTCATCACCACCCACACGCGTCTTAAGTATCAGGGGAGCATATTTTAAAACGGTTCTAGCAGTTACTCAGTCCATAACCTTTACCGAGAATGGCGGTTTGAGACGTTGTAAAGGTTTTATTATGATACTCGAGTCGTTGGGTTTGGAGATTCGGATCGGGTAAAGCTTACTGACCATAAACTGAGCTTTTTTAATGTCTTAGGTAGAATATACTAGTATATAAACATCCATTTTTGGGGAAAACTTAAAGTAACGAGTGCCTACGACCACGGGGATATGGGAGTTTTTTGGACTCCGGGAAAGATGATTGACATCCAACTACCTATTAAAACCCTGGTGTTCTATCGTCTATAGGTAAACTAGCCTGCGTGAGTGGTCCAGGCCGAAAACATCATATTTATATAATATTACTATAATATTAATGTACATTATGAAAATAAAACTCACTTAAAAATAGATCAAAATACAGCAAGCAAAAAGCGTTGAAGCAAACGTATTCTGGAGTGGAGACCGCGTCTAGGGAAACCTAGCGTAGGAGGCCCCTCAGCCCCCCCAGCCCAATGGATCGATGACCTGCACAAAAAGTTGCCGTCGGGTCTGGATGCGAAAAGAAAGTGACTGGTATTTGTGGCGCAAACTTGGGGAGGCCTACGTCTAACAGTAGATAAAGATTGGCTGATGACTGACAGAAAAAAAGTGAAAAACTATATCAATAATGAAAATAAACATTATTGATATAGTTTTTTTTGTATATGGTTATGTGTTTTATATGTATTATATATCTATACTTTATCTATTATACTACTAGTCTTGGTAGCTTATTGATAATACAAATGGGTAGTAAACAGAAACACCCGAATGCGATCCCAATTATAGCATTACTAAAATCTGTCTTAAAGGATAAGGCAGATTTTTTCATAACAATTCCAGTAGTAATTCTTGAATGGTAGATGTGGTTAATGGGATTACTTTCAAACCAAAACAACACTTAAGGATTGATTAGAAAACTATTTTAATTAACTTAAACATTTTGAATTTACCTATATTTTTGATGAAACGTAATCATTATGAAATTTATATAAAATACAAAAGTTATATCAAATAACTAGACATGTTACTTCTTCAAGCGGTTTTCACGGAATAAACAAATATGACACAATTCAACCTGAACAAATAAAACTGACATTCCAAATTTTATGTAATTCAAACATAATACATAAACCAAACAGATCAGAGTTGACATAAAAGAGTATGTATAATCTGAGATTACCAATCAACAGTAATTGCTACCTGAAGTTTAATAACAGAATCATGGATTGTGTTGACTTGGATTTATCGTAATGAGTTTTAGATTTCTTAAATCAAAATAACCAAAAATATACTTCCCAAAAGTAAGCAGATTTCTTGTGTTATGATTACTACACATTACACAACTGATACACTAATATATCTTTCTTTTATAAATAAATACATACATATTATATACCCAGAGTTAGAACGGGGATCGAATGTGTAGGCGTTTCGACGTAGATGTTACGCTACGGAGGTAGTAAATGAATACATCGACCCGGAAATCAATAAAGAAGGATTTAAATAAAATATGTAATTGTATATTAAGTACGTAATAATTGCATAATGACTTTTTAGCGACATCTAATTTGAAAGTATATACGAGTAATTATATAATAATATTATCTATGTAAAGATAGCGTTGAGAAAAGTATAAAAACGTACGACGTACGAGCACGGAATCAGCGGGAGGTGCGATTAACTACTTCGCAAATAAGCAAAGTAATTCACGGAGAGGTATTACCACCGGCCGCGCCGCTGGCTGGGTAAGCAACCGGATATTTCTTTTAGCTGTCCAAAGAACCCCCCGGTCATAATGCCCAAAGGGGGCGAAGGGAGGCAGATATAAAGATACAGACCCCCACTTATCCCGGGACCATACCCGGTCCTTTTGCTTTTATAGGGGGTGTGTATAAAACCGAATCGCCCGGTTTTAGCAGTGCTAGAGTGTTACGAGCGAGGCTGCCGGCACAAAAGACATAGATCATACAGAAATGTAACTTCATATCTTCACCTCACTATATACATCAATGTATATAGTGAGTCCGTGATGTCCGTGAGTGAGTCTCACGGATACGTAGTCTTTTAACAAAGGAGAGCGAGCTTATGTCTCGTTGTTTTGGACAAACTTGTTTTGGAAGATTTTTCGTTTAGAAGTGACTTAAACAAATTCAGAAATATATTTATTTCATAGGAAAGTCATATTATACTTGAAATAATTAATTTTACAGATACAGTTAGTTCGAAGGGCAAATTTCATTAAAGAAAAACTAACAATAAACTCCAGGTGTGCGCTCATAATTTAATTTAATTAAATCAAAATTTGAGCACACGCTATAGCTGAATAGGTTAGTCCCATGGATTTTGTCATCTTGATATTCAGATATTTTATGGCAGCCTTTTGTATTTAACGTCTATTTTCAACTTATTACACTACCATTACTAATATATATGTCATAGGTATAACTATAAATATTTTTCTTAAAATTTAATTTTCTGTTTGTATTATGCGTGAAAGTGATTGTGTCTAGTGGAGCATTGAGGGCTCAAAACATAAAACGCTGATATGCTGATCTGGCCCAATTTGGTATAACTGTGTCATTTTAATTTTTGACAATAGCAACTAAGCGCGGGGGCACACGATGCGTTGCGGCGCCGCACCGCAAATATTTCGCCGTATCGGCGGGCACACGATCGGTGCGGCGCTGCAACGTTGTTATTGTTGTGCCATAGTCTGAGTGGTACCACGGTGCCACCCCGACGTCGCAACACCTTCACCCCTCCCCGCCTCGTCTCGGTGGTTACGAATCCGGTGCGGCACCGCAGCGCATCGTGTGACATGCCACAGATATTTCTATGTAAAATGACGCAGCGACACCGCTCCGGCATCGCACCGCCGCCGCAACGCATCGTGTGCCCCCGCGCTAAGGTCATGTAATTCGATATCAATCCCGATATCTGTGACAATTCACACAGCGTCATTTAGTCCTAAAGTAAGTAGCTTAGTACTTGTGTTATGGGCACTAGACAACTGATATACTACATGTGTACGGGTGTACATTTGCTATTGCTGGGATTGGAGAGCCTGAATAAATGAAAGCCTTCTTGTTTCTATTTTTCCTCCTTTATTACTAGGGCTGCTGTGTCTGGGCTTGACTAGCGTACTATAAGCTGAACTGAACTGAATATCGAATTTTTTTTCTTAAATCTAAGGCTGTTGTTGTCTCAGACGACTCGACAGCGACTACGGACTTTAAGGCATTCCAACCCCGTGGGAGCGGGGTCGATCAGCCGTAGCAGCGTGCTCGGTCACGCGCCTCCTGTGAGGTGCGTTTCCGGCACGACCGCTGCATGGGGACAATTGAGCACAGCCACGAATGGCAAGAATACTATTTATTTGGGGACTATTGGCTCCACCGGTGAAGCCGATTCTAATCTACTACCGTTTCGGAGTGTTTATAGCTGGGAGAGAAGAAACGGCGAAAGAAACTCCCCCGCAACACATCTATTCTACGTGTATTTATGTACTGTGTGGGTTGTGTACATCTACAGGCTATGGGGGGCGGAAGGCATCCCTAAACCTGTTTCGTCGGGCTGGTCCATGCCGGACTGGGGGGGATAGCGTCCGCGAGAGCATTCGCTTCAGCGTCCTAGAGATGGGGTCGCGTCTATCCGTGAGCACGTTACGCGGGCGGCGACGTGCGTGGGGTGCTCGGCGGTTGGGCGTATAGTTGACCGTCTCCACCACCAGTGGATTGGGATGGTGGGGAGCGAGGCCGAAGAAGGATCGCGAAAGGGAAACCATGTACTCCTTCACGAGAAGGAGCTCCAGGTCTCGGTGTAGGTCCGCGTTGCGCATGTAACGTGGCGCTTGGACTGCCATGCGCAAGAACTTATTCTGCAGCCGCTGCATCGAACTGGTGTAGCATTTGCCGGCATGGGCGAAGACTACGCTCGAGTACGTCATGATCGGTCGGATGCAGGTTTTGTAAAGTGTCACCTTATTCCTAAGGGACATCTTACTCTTCCCGCATATCATTGGGTAGAGGCGACGGAGCACAAAGTGTGCTCTGTTCCTTACCGTCCTGATGTGTTTGCTGAAGTACAGGCCTCTATTAAGAGTGACTCCCAGATATTTGACCTCATCAACCCAAGGGATGACGCGGTCAAATAGCTTTATGGGGAAGAGAGAGTGCCGACTCGTGCGAGTCGGTCGACTCTCATTTTGAGTGCGGGGGCCGCGCGCGAACATGATCGCTGCGCTCTTGTCTGGATTCAACTCGATCCGCCAAGTGCGGAACCAGTTGCCCAGCGTCTCAACCGCCGTGTTGTGACGACTGCAGATCCGATATTGATTGATATCGGATGTGAAGAGGGCGGTATCATCTGCGTATAAGGCGAGATGTACCTGTGGGGTACGGACGACTCGACACGACAAGCAAAACTACGCAGCTTTTATAGTAAAAATCTGGGTGGGGAGTCTGGAACTTTTTAGAACCTCATACAATAGATGACCGTTTCTTTTTGATAGTAGCCGGTCATTTAGACGAGTTCCCACGGAGCGGAATTACTTTTCTAATTCTATAATTGTTTCTTTAAACAATACTTCTATAGACAATAGAACGACCATTAGTTCGAATTTCCAAAGGCGCGGAATTGCTCTTTTGCTCCTTTTAGACAATAAATAAATTGTGCAATAGTCAATAGACAACGTTAACAAACATTGTCTGAAGTTCGGGTTCTTTAAACGTCCTGAGGTTGTAAAACATTTGGTGTCCAGAATCCCATTACCCCATTCAAGCTTTACACAGTAAAAATCCCTAAACAAATTGCAAAACCCTAAATAAATTACAAACAAAAGCTTAAAACTATTTGCGTTCGCCGTCTCGTACAACATATATACTTATTTTTTGTAAATAAATACATAACGACGCTTGAAAGGCAATCTTTACTAAGCGACATTGAGTGAACTTTCCAGGAAAGTGATTTGAAGTTCAAAAATTTAGATATAATTTATTATATTATTATATAATTCACCTAATTGTTGGGTTGAAATGATCCAACAGGAAGTAAATAATCATTCAATCCAACAATTACGTGAATTATAATATTTGTTTTCTAAATATTTGAATTTTAAGGTTGCCTTTCAAGCGTCGATATTATACATAAACACCGAGACGCGAGACGGGAATCGATCCCGTGACCTTCGCAAGCATACCGAAGTGCGTTAACCGTTACGCCACAGAGGCCGTCGAATTTGTATTTACTTACATAACAAAATAAGTGTTTCCGCTATCTAGTACCCATAACATTAACTACGTTAGTTACCTTGGGGCTAAATGACGATGGTGAATTCTCACAGTATATTTATTTATATTAAGAAATAATATATTTTAATGTTCCGTGCCAGTGTGCTAATTTTTTTTAGAACGATGTACTTGAGTTTATATTCTGTTATCTCCTATGTTTTATGATGGCGTCGGCGGTCGCATTATACCCCCGGCACCCAAGCATATCTCTGACATGGGTATGGTGCCCTGGTACTTATATACAATGTTTAGACGACGGCTTCGTTCATTTATTAGGCCACCGCGCGGTAACTGCCAATAAAATTGTGAATGGTACGCAATAAACTGAATTAGACTAAAATATAGGCGGAAATCTCGGTCTCCCTATATCCTTTTTATTGTTTCCTTTTTTTTCACGTCTATGAAATATGTATGTCATAAATATGTACTAAGTATTTTCGAGTCAGAAACGCCAATCGTTACTGTTTTTATTGCTGAGGAACACCAGACAGGCTGACGACCCAGTTAACAGTAAACAGTTACTAGGCACAAAGAATATGCTGCTGTTTGAATAGGGGTACTGGAACCTGGGTCACTAATGCCGGAACACAACACAAGGTTATTATGACGGCATACTTATAGACCATTTTGGTGATTACTATCGCCGGAATGACATAACAGTGCTAGATGTCCTTGAAATCCAAAGGATAGCTTAGCCAAGCTTTATGTTTTGTTTATTTTAATAATCTATGGCTAATAACTGACAACAAGCACGACGCCGCTTGATTTAGTGCCTTTCAACTATGCTAGAGGCAAGGAAATTATCTTCATGTTTCAAGTGTCCGTCAAAATTAATTAAAATAAGGCACTGCTTCAATCGCATCAGTATAATTTTTAGTGCGCCAAAAGTTATTAGAGAGCGATAGAGAATTTTTAACTCAACATACTTCAATTTGTCTACAATAGCAGCATTCACGACGACCCTATGGCGTAGCAGCTAACGCACTTCAGTACACTTGCGTCACAGATTCGACTCCCATCTCGCGTCTGGTTGTTTATGTATAATATGTATTTATTTACAAAAAAAGTATAAATATGTAGTTTACCAGTTGTCTAGTAACCATAACACAAGTGCTATGCTACTTAGTTTGGGAGTAGTTGGCGCTGTGTGAATCGTGGCAGTATTTATTTATCTATTCAAATTATTGTATAATACACTGTAGTTGCACTCTTTTGACTCTTTTTGAATTGTAGATGTTACAGTGTACAGTTGGACATTTATTCAACTTCTCCTCTTAAGAATTGGTTAAAGTCCATCGTGTTAAAAAGGAAAAAAATACAAACAAATATAAAAATAGAAATTAGTATGCCAATATCACAAAATCTAATGTTATCATTTATAATTATTATAGAGCAAGAGCCCAGGACGGCCAGACCTTCGTCATTTTATAAAGGCTGAAAATTTTTCTGTGCATGTCCCCTATACAGGTAAGAACGACCAGCGACTATGGAGTTTGGGTTGTGGTTACTTGGGCAGTTAACAGGCAGTAAAGGTGCATATAGGTATAGGAGGAGTAGTGATGAAGAAAATGAAAATATCGACGACAATGATTAAATTTATAAAAACGATTAAATATTTTTTACATGTAATAATATTTTTTTTTGTATTTTATAATGTTAAAATGACCTTTTTTACTTTATATAACATGGCTATGAACGTAATAAAATAATTTTTTATAAAGATCGTTATCGACTAAGCACTCGCGCTCGCACCTACAGCGGACTTTCAATGTGTCTGGCAAGATGTAAAAACCATTAAAACTGTCCGGCTATTGGGGTACCACTTTTTTATAGGTCCTCAAGTAACATATATAAAATTTAGCTTTTATACTATAACGAAAATATAATGATAATTTCTTAAAGTTTAGGGGTGCCTGGCAGGGGGTAGCAACTGTCAGAAGTGTCCGGCAATGGACGACGAGATTTCTAAAGTTATACCGAAGAAAATATAAAAAAATTGAGCTTTATACTTTAACGAATTTAAGGTCCTATTTTATGCACCTTTACTGCCTAGTAACCGTAATCCAAACTCTATAGTCGCTGGTCGTTCTTACCTGTATAGGGGACATGCACAGAAAAATTTTCAGCCTTTATAAAATGACGAAGGTCTGGCCGTCCTGGGCTCTTAGGCTATTATACATCATATATAATAAATAAAGATTTACAATTTGCAACTCAGAAGTTCATTTATACTATTACACGCTCTCTTGCTAGAAAAGCGTCAACAGTTATTAAAGTGGGCTATAAAATTTTTTACTCAGAATACTTCAATTAGTCATCTGCAACTACATATCATACACTACGTATCTACTAGCGCCATTGTGGCGGATTTTGAACTCTTTTTCAACATTTTTTCAACTTCTCTCCATATGACATTATTCTTCTTATTTCTGCCCTCCATTCTCTGAAATTTTGGTCCTACTCGGTTCCTTTGAACGACAAAAATACGGATATGATCTGCAAATACTTTTTCATAGATATGACCAAAAAAATATTATACTTATAGAAGAAATGTCTCATGCCTCTATTATTAGAAGCAACAGTGGCTTCACCAGCGAAAATGTTTGATTTTTAGTGGCGAAGGACATGGCGTTAGGCGTTAATTGAACGCTGTTATTTGAAACCCTCTGTTTTGAAAAACAAAAGTATTCTAACAAAAGTGTTACAATCAAATATCTCAGAACGAAAATTCTAAAAGGAATGCACTCACTATCTGGAGCATCTACTGTCATGCACGCAAAGGTTCTCTGGGATGTTTATTTTGCGCACAGTCATCATCATCATCCGAACGTTATATCCCGGTCGCAACCTAACTTCCGTTTCGGTGCCAGGGGTCCGCTTTCCGACTTTTTCTACTCCACTTCGCACGGTCTTCAGTATCCCTGGTAGTGAGCCCATTGGCATGAATATCACCACTTACGACGTCAAACCAGCACTTTTTGTGTCTACCCCTTCTGCCGAGGCTCGGCGGAGGCGGCATGGACAGACATTTGTTTCACACGTCATCATCCGGTTGCCGTAAAACGTGGCCGTACCAACGGAGCCGACACTCCTGCAATTTATCCGCAACGTCACGGATATGAAGACAGGCTAACGGTCCGCTTAGAATTTGGTAATAATTTAAACGCCAGTGGCATCGCGAACACGCTGCTGTCTCATAAGGGTACAGGAACTAGAGTCACTAATGCCGGAACACAACACAAATTTACTATGGCGGCATACTTAAGACGAAAGGTGGTCGCCATCCAGACGGGCTTGGGGCCCTACCACGTAGCTAGGGTGGGTTGTTTTATCGCCTTTTACGAACGGCCGACTCCGGCCGCAGAGGTCTGTATTCTTTCTCCGCCCCTACACGGACAAAAACAATGGTATTAAGTATGCCGCCATATTAAACTTGTATTATATTCCGGCATTAGTGACCCAGGTTACTGTACCCTATCGGACAGCAGGAGGTTCGCGGTGCCCCCAGCGTGACGGTAAGTGTTTACTATTAAGTGGGCCAGTCTATCTGCTGTTCCTCAACAATAAATAAAAGTAACTTTTATGACGTGTGTTCTTTTATTTGAATTTTTAAATATTTTATCATCGAATCTAGTTGGCCATGATAAATATGTTCTTATCATGGAAGTAATAAGTACTATACTTCCATGGTTCTTATTATAAAGAAAGGAGTTTTTGTTCAAAACTTTTTCGGTTCATTCATAATATCTTTCAGAAACAATTCGATGTTACAATCTTTTCTCTCATTTTGGAATACTCATTGGGTACTGCGATATTAATTTCTGTTTATTACTAGGGCAACATGTGCTTATAAGATGAAGGTAACTGTGTAGTTTCATTATTCGAATTAGGCTCAGCATATATCAATTCGTTGGACATTACAGTTAATGTTTACACTTGTAAAAAAACATAATAGTTTATCGGACAGGAAAAGGGCCCACCGGATAGCAAATGTTTTTTTTTTTGCTGAAGAATATGAGAAAGCCTGACAGCCCATCTAATAGTAAGTAATTACCTTCGCTTATGTATGTTTGCGATGGGTACCGCGAATACGCTGCTGTCCGCATAGGGGTACTGGAAACTAAGTCACGAATGCCGGAATACAACACACGGTTATGGTTGCCAAACAGACGGGCTTGGAGCCTTAACTCGAACCCGGCTGCTAGAGTCGATATTTTACGCCGCCCCTGGATGAAGAACAAACTACTTAAAGACAAAGGAGAATATTTCTGCACATCTTGTTTGTGCTCAGCCTTAGAGGGTGCGAGGGCCGGAGCGGGTGTTGGGTGGAAGTCGTATAAAAACATACAATTTCCTCTAAACGCGAGGCGCGCCCGCGCCGGGCCTGTCGCGGCGCGCCCTCAGCTGCTAATTAACTGCCACGGCGGTTATGTCACCCTGGTACCCTGTAGCTACCCCTGTTGGGGCGGTGTTCGGTACACAGTTTTTGTATCATTCTGTTGATACTTCTTTATTCCAATTTTGAATTGTTTTTTTTTTACAAACTGATCAGCTGAAGCGGCCTATGTAAGCAGAGTTACCTTAACATTTGCTTAAGCACTGAAATGTTAATATTTTCCTAACACTAGATGTTTGAACAAGAAGCGTCTTCAAAAAGTTATTACAGAAAACCATATGATCACTCTAATTTTTTGGACTCTTATTGATTTTGGACAGCAGACAGGTTGAAGGCTCACTTATAGTGCACAATTACCGTCCCCTATGGATGTTAGTAAAGCTTGGGACACCGCTAGCACGCTGCCGTCCCTGGAACTTGGGTTACTTTTGCCGGAGCACAGTATAAGGTTATTATGGCGGCATGTTTAGAGTCTATGAGTGGTTGGCATCTAGCTAGGGTTGTTTTGTCTCCTTTTACAACCTACCGACTCTAGCCGCAGGGGTTAGTATTCTTAATCCCCCACTACGGAGAAGATGATTATTATTAATAATATAGAAATTTGTACTTTTTGCATTTTTAGAAACAATTGAAATTTATTTATATATAGTTATGAAAAAATCATTGATCACGGTATCTCGAAATTGACGGTACTAGGGGAAAAACCACGATCGACGAATGCCCCCAGCTTACAGGAAAGCGCCGGGGGGACGACAGCCTTACCCCCCCGGAGCCAACATTTTAGAAGGGAAAGACAAAGGGCGGGCCGGCGCTGGCCCGGGCCATGAGATCGGCAGGCCATATATCCGTGGGCCCGGGCGTAGGCGAAAGGAGGACAGCGTGGTTTTTAGTAGGTAGTCGGATAAAAAAAAGTGCCCCCACCTTGGGGGTATCCTGGGTATATGGGATGCCGGGAAAGAAGATCTAAATCCGACTAACAACTAAAACCCCGCAATCCTTCCATCACCTACTTGAACCCACGAATAAACACATCCTGCCCCCGATCGCGTGGCTCAAGTCAGGTTGAGGGGCCTGAAACCGACAATTCCCTAACCAGAGTTGTCAACTAATTACAATAATTAACCTAGATTTATTATTATTGATAATTTAGAAAATCTTGATTCTACTTAAGTCAAACAGACATATTTGTTTTTAATGTAAAACTGTTTACATTATATTTATATTGGGGCATTTGACACAACGGCATCTAGTCCCAAACTGAGTTGCATTGCACTAGTGTTATGGGTACTAGACAACTGATATACGACATATATACTTTTTTTATAAATAAAAACATATCATACCTTAACACCCAGCCGCTAGACGGGAATCGAACCCGTGACCTTCGCAAGGCCTTCGAGATCGTGTCTTGTTGTAAATATTCCAAATGGCTTTTTAGTTCAAAATAAATAATTTTAAATGACTAAAGAAAGTTTCAGTAAATAAAATATAAAACAAAACTGGCCCAGATACGTAATAAAATCTATAGCTATTATTTTCAGTGTAAAATTGCTTGCTTTTTTTATCGATTGCATACATAAAGTGGCGTTCAGAATGTGCGTGTTCCAAGTGCCATTGATGCATTCGGTGTGGGTCACGGGGGGGCAAGGGTGGGCGCTGGACACCGTTTCCGAACGCACCTCCGCCAATCCGACCCAGTGTGCGTTCAGATCTCGTTCGGTGAATACGTACTACGCGATTGAATAACTTGGCGAGAATACGATCTTTTAAAACTTGGTTTTGTTATATCGTGGAAAATATAGGTTGAGTTTCGTAGTGCTTCGATGATTTTAGATTTAATTTATTTAATAGTTTTAAATGTAAGGTTGCAATAAAATTATAAGCGTGCGAAGTTTAGCATCTTGATGCACAAGTTTTTTGCGCGTGCAGGTTTGCATAGGAATGATAGACCTGACCGATGTAAGTGGTACTTGACAAAAACCTAATTGCCGCTTCCCTTGTCACGATAATTTTATAAGCATTGTTTGTCAATTAATATGAACGGCGATTTCCCCTTTGTATTGACATGTAATTAGAAATGTAAAAATAATAAACTCATTTTCATGCAAAAGTTTTGTAACTTTAATTAAAATTTAATCCCTATTAAAGTAAGAATGTTACAATTATAAATAATAATCTAACCGTTAGGTGGTTGATGTCTGTGTATTAATTGATTAATTCAAGTTTAATCTTTATAAATATTAGCTTGCAAACGATTTTTTTTAATTATACTGTGAAAATTCACATGGCACCATCTGTTGCTAAAATAAGTAGCAGAACGCTATTTATAAACTTTTCTTTTTTATACAAATATATTAATACCTAGACAGGTTTTCTCCGTGCAGGGGTGGAGTAAGAATACTTACCCCTGCGGCCAGGATCAGCATGTCGTGAAAGTTGACAAAAGAAACCCTAGCTAGATGGTGTAGAACTTTAAATATGCCCGCCATATTACCTTATCTTGCGACGTAAGCGAACCAGGTTCCGGTTTCATTACGTGTTCCTGGTATCGCAATATCCATACGTGACGGTATCTGCTTACTATTAAGTGGACCATCAGCCTGTTTGCTGTTCTAGAGTAATAAAGAAGACACGGAAAGGGAATCAAACCCGTATTACGCCAGGAAGGTTGTCAATAATTTATTTTTATTTATCATGCAGTACCTTTGTATTTTATAGTATACCGGGATATCAAAACTCGTAGAAGTTGTTTTATACGAGCCTTAGTTTCAAAGCAATTTTTGAGTGCATTAGCGTGTCGAACTAATCGAATTGCTTACGGTGATTATTTCGCTGATAACAATGTTCTTGAAGATAAGGATTTTTCTTCCATATTAAAAACAAACTTTGATAAAAAAACGTGCTTTATTTTCGTATTTGTATTTTTGCATCTAATTTCAATTCGCAGTCTTTAACTATTATCAAATATTTCTAGTAAAACAAATATATATTATAAGAAACAGTTTGCTGTACAATTTTCATTCGCTTACACCCCATTGTAACAATATGACGTGTAATCAGTAGTTTTTTTTTATTAAAGAAGCGAACAAACCGATGGCCTCGGACAATGCGGGGACCGTTACGAACCTAATGAGACCCCTCCGTACTGGATAACGCAAGGGCGGATTGGCCGACTGTCACACCGATGCGTAATGTCAAACGAGCCACAACTAGATAAAAAAATTCGAATGGGTCGGAATGATATGGCCCGAATAGGTGAGCACTGAAAACCAGCCACTGAAAGCCAGTCAAATAAAAAATTATCATGTATCAAAAGATATACTACCATACTGAGAGGTTAATTTTCGTGGATATAAAACGTTGTTCTATTATGTAAATTCACTAAATTCTTGGTAAAATTGTTTCATCAAATAAACGCATTTATTCTTTCTAAATCAAACAAGCCACGACGAAACACATAATTCAGTTTTTTGCATGACCACCACTTTTTTATATGAACTTTTATGAAAAAACCTATTGTTTTGTTTTGCTAAAAGAATCGATAGTACAATAAAAATATAGATTGATTTTAGAATCATCTAGAGTCATTTTAAAGTTTGAATTGTAATAGCAATAAAAATAATCAGTACTACTCAAATAATATACAGTAAAAAAAAGCTCCGCAAAAGAATAAATATACTGTGATTATAACAGTTTTATATTCAAGCACAGATTCAACGTAAACATTGAGCCATGTTTCCAACCTGAATCTCATATACTTGACAACTATATAAAGATTTTATTATTTTATACATAATTATTACATTTATTATTGCATGAATTAGTTTTAATTAAAGTTATAAATTAAAATAAAAACAAAAGATTTTTTTCATTAAAAAAAATAATGAATTAGGTGTAACTAATCCGAATTTCTCACTAAACATGAACTGAAGTTAACATGTTAATATACCTGAATAAGCTTTAGCGGTAAATGACGTTCAAAGGAAATTGCGGATGAACCGCGCGTGTATGTGTGAATGCGGATATGTCCAGAATCGTTCCGCGTAATGAGGGTTCTTTTACTGCCAGGCGTAAACTGGCTAGGGAGGTGTATATAGTTACACTGTTACACCGACATTTTTTTTTATTACTGTAGGACAGCAGACAGGCTGACGGCCCACTTAGAATTTAAGAGTAATAATTATGAAGAGTAACTATTAAGAATTATAGCAGCATAGTTAATACCAAAGGTGGTCGCCACCCAGACGGGCTTGGGGTCCTACCTCATAGCTCATAGTTAAGGTGGGTTATTTTGTCGCCTTTTACGACAGTTCGACCCCGGCCGCAGAGGTTAGTATTCTTTCTCCGCCCCTGCACGGAAATCCGACATGAATTATCCGTTTTTTTAAGTGAAACTTCTCTATCATCGTTGTGATTTGAAAATACGATGAAAGCGACACCAAAAAGGGACAAACATACTCGTAAATAGAATTAGCTTGCGAGAGAACGTTTCCTATAATCTTCGTCTCTTCTTTGTTCGGCCTTTAGTAGCTTTTATACACTAATACATATACCTATATATGAAATGTACTCTACTTTTTTGAAGTTTTACTTTTATCTCGAGTGTGTACACGCACTTTTTTTTTTTTTTTTTTTATATATCTGAATAAATGTTACAATTGGTCGTCTGTATTATATATACAAAAAATGTAAATAAAAGTTGATTACATCGATCGTATATACAAAACATATATTTACACCAGGAGATTAAAAATAAAATATAGAATATGTTTCCTTTGTGTCTTTTTAAAATAAAATAATATATTTCAATTAGATCTATATTATATATTAGATATTCTTGATGTACTCATATACGAGTATATCGTGTAAAAAACTCAAAGATTACACATCGGTGTGACAAGTAGCCGTTTCCTTAGCAAAGTAGGGATTTAAAAACAGAAAACACGGCAAAATGTTCCACGGCGCTACTGCGCACCGTGCCCAAAGCTATTAAAGTGGCCTTGTTGTTATCGCTAAAAGAAAATAGCTGCAGGTGCACTGACCGAGGAACGTACCTGATGCGGGCCTTTCAACTAGGCAACGTGTTGCGTCGTGTGCCTGTTTTGAGTGATTGGTTCTTATTTCTATATATTATCTTATTACATAAATACTTTTCTTCTTATTTATTGTACAAAATATGTGTTCAGAAAAGTTATTCAGTAATCTTTCTAATGCTTAAAATATTGAATAATAATAACTAAAATTTTATTAGCCTGTAAATTTACATTTAATATAAAAACAGTCCTTGTTCAGCTTGTCTTCAGGGTATTCCAAATTAATCGTTTATTATATACGTTTATTATCAATTTTACAAAGTTTTTGAATACGTATGTTTGCAGTTAGGATCGCAAAGAGAAGAACCCTCACTATTAAGCGTGGTACAGGGTCATCTGTCAAAGTCGACATTGACGTTTCTTTCTTCGTTTAGAAGTACTTAGCGTCCTACCGGGCTCTAATTTCCTTAATGGGACTGACAGTATACCACGCTTTTCCAAGATGGAGGTTACATATACCGATGAACTATATGCAAGTTTCCTCACCATGCTTTTCTTCACCGTCGGTGTTTGGCAAACATGCACATTTGATGGAAAAACTGCCTATACGGCACATGGTATCCTAGGTTTGGATCCCATAGTCTTCGAGTGTGCATTCGGCTACCTAATATATTCTATTATAGTATGATGATCGGTTTTTTTTATTGCTGTAGGACAGCAGACAGACTGACGGCCCGCTTAGGATTTAGCAGTTACCGTCGCTTATAGGTATTTGCAATGCCAGTGGCATCGCGAACACGCTGCCGTCCTATAAGGGTACAGGAACTTGGGTCACTAATGCCGGAACACAACACAAGGTTATTATGGCGGCATACTTAAGACCAAAGGTGGTCGCCATCCAGACGGGCTTGAGGCCCTATCACGTAGCTAGGGTGGGTTGTTTTGTCGCCTTTTACGACAGGCCGACCCCGGCCACAGAGGTTAGTATTCTTTCTCCGCCCCTATACGGATAAAATAAATAGAATCGGTGTAATAAATAGAAAAAATTTGGCTTCAATATTAACTTAACCATATTTCGCGTTCAAAGTAAATTAATACTCAATAAACTCGCTGCTATTTCGAATAGATTCATATAGTTTAAAAATTAAATTTTAAGCTATACCAACAAGTTGATTAAGAATAATTTTCTAATTTCCAGGAATATGCAATCAAAGTAGAGAAACCTTTAAAATAAACTTGACAACTCGAAAATAACTTAAACAGAAATAGTATCAGTATTACCTTAATACTATTATAAGTATTAAGGTTTATTTTAACGTATTGCATACCTTTTAATATTTTAATAAAAAAAAATCTGAAAAAGTTGATTGAATTATAAGAGTCGTAAAAATTGTACCTTATTTTATAAAACGTATAGAGTGAGTACTAGGAAATCAAAATATGTAGTAGATACCTATTTTAATATTTCTCTATGTGTGGGTGTCTCACCCATGTGTGTCGAATGTTGATAGCAGCGAGTTATCGCGCACCGCATTACAATGAGTGCGCCTTTATGATTCTATCATTGCAGCTTCACTATAATTGTGTGTTCCTGGTATATGTATGTATAATATATATTTTCATAAATTATTTTATAATTATTATAAATAAGTATTTTTCAGTTTCATTTATTTAATATAATTGAAATGTGTTTATATTATACTGAGCCGGCAAACGTTGCATATAAATTTAAAGAAAGTAGTAGTAGTATGTCCTTCTCCAAGGTCCAATCTATCTCTATACCGAAATTCATCAAAATTAGTTCAGTGGTTTAAGCGTGAATACTTAACAGAGAAGCACACTCGAAAATATAATATATGACACACAATATAAAACAAAGCCTTTTTATTGTTATAATGTCGAATGGACTATGACAGGAAGCAAAGTAAAATAAGCATAAAAATATTTTTTTTTATTCAAGAGATCGCTATTCAAGCATTTACCTAGAAATAAAAAGCAATGATAGCTTTCAATTTTCGTAATTCAAAATGGTTTTCAAAATAGCTCTCAATACAATAACGTAGATATTTTAGCGATAACAAATGTCAAAATTAAGATGCTTTTACATCTTTGGAGCAATATCATTTATTGTTAATATTTTTTTAATTATTTTGTAAATTTGAGTGTAAGTAATCAAAGAACACAAATACATTTTAAAAGCAAATTAATAATAATAATGAAGACTCGCAAGGAGTATGCAAACAATCAATCAGTTCATTGAGCGTCAAACAAATAGGGGAAGTTCGCCCTCGAAACTCCGAAATAAATGACCGTTTCAGATGCAGTTACTGACCTTACTCAATGTTATTTGATGTTGGCAGCTTTGATTAACTCCAATATATGCTAAGAAATTGCATATAAGGTCAATAAACTTTTAAATATAGTGTGGTTTTAAAACGTTTTCTTTTTTAAGTTTTTGTTTAATCAGGTGCTTAAAATAAACTCTTAATAAGAGTGTTATGAACGAGTCCTGACTTATTTTGGTCACATAGCCCGTAAGCAGCCAGATAATTTTGAAAAATTGGTCGTGGTTGGGAAATTAGACGGTAAAAGACCACGTGGGCGATCACCTAGTCGTTGTTCTGATTAAATCAAATTGATAACCGGGATTACTGTTTCCACTGACCTAAAGAAAGCCGAAGACAGAGTCGTGTAGAAGCAGCTCGTCACCGATTCCGTCAAAGCGTTTTAAGACGGGCACGATCTTCAGTAATGAAGACCACCAATAAAAAGAAGAGTGTATTAAGTTTTTCGGGCCTAACCATTACAAAAAAGCCGCTGCTCATCTTTCGCCTAGTACCAGGGCGGGCAGATGGTTAGCTTGGTTAATACTGTGGCCCAGTTAAAAAGGCATTTATGCAAGTCTTTGTAGCATATATTTTCAGAATACATAAGTTGTTCACTTATAAAATATTTGAAATTGTTCCATCTATTTGTAAATTGCAACCTTTAATTACACCTAACGAAATATTTATAGACATTTGAACTTATTGCTAACAGTATTTAATTATGTAACGCATCTTAGTTATTATTTTAAGGAAAATGTACTTTTTACGTGACTTTACAATAATCTTTACTTAGAATAAGAACGTGTCAACGAATTGTGACTGATCGAAGCATTACGAAATACCTACATTTTTGCAAAGATTATAAAACCAAATCAAATGGGGTCAATAAATTAAAAAATATTGAACATTTTAACCAAAGACTTAGTGCTGTGTTTTAAAGAATAACATTCAAGATGGCTGCTAAAAGAAAGGCGGGAGCTCTGCTTCAACATGTTTTACCAAAGGTATTTGTTTTTTGTTTCTTCTTTATAGTGTTTTTTTAATATAATTATGTAAAAAGGATCGAAAATTGTTTAATGTCTTCTATTTAAGGATGATCTAATGTTTTTAATATGCTGTATTTACGTCCTATTTACTGAATGGATCATCGTGGGGTGTATGCTAATACATGTATACATATGTCATACAAAGTATGAAAAGAACTTCAGCCAGTAATACTGTTCCTAGAGAACCAAAATATATGAAGATGGAAGTATTGTGCGCAAGCTGCCTGTGTCTGCATTCAAGCGCAACGAAATGCAGAACTAAGAGCATTCGAAGACACTCGGCACTGGAAATTTTTGAAAATGTGTGAACGTTGAGATGACTAACAGAGGAGAGTGAACGGAGAGAACATGTTGCGCTGACATAGTTTGGGATAAGGGCAGGAAGAAGAACTCAAGATTGTAGTTAATACTAGCTGTGCCCGCGACTCCGTCCGCGTGGAATAGTCACTTTGGGCAGCATTTTTTGGATATCTGAGGTCAACTTATTATTATTAGGAATAAAACCTACAATGTCCAGCCTAAGCTGAACCATATTTCATATTAGTTATGATATAAATCTGAGGTCAACTTAAATTGGTATTATAATTTTCGAAACTTATCATTTTTAACAAAAACTATTTTTTTTTTTCTAAAACAAAAATAGCCTAAGTTACTCCTTATTACATCAGCTATCTGCCAGTGAAAGTCCCGTCAAAATCGGTGCAGCCATTTCAGAGATTAGCCGAAACAAACAGACAGACTGACAAAAGTTGTAAAAAATGTTGTTTTGGTTATTTTAATATTACAAACAGACCTTCCAATTTTATTTATTTGTATAGATAATCTAATGTCATGTTGGCACAATAAATTGATATATGAATTGCTACTAGATTATGCCCCGGATTTGATGAAGACTTTAAAAGTATTAATTTCAGACGATTAAAAAATATTTATATTAAATTATTAATATTGCCTTTATTATAGATGTCACTTTCCTCCCACTTAACTCTTTCATTGTTCATACCAAACGTTGTCTATAGCTGTTTATTAGCAACAGGAGTAATCAATTTGTTGTTTTTTACTCCTTCATTATTATTTGTTGGGGTTATCCTATTATTATTATTGTTATCTCAAGACGAAGGTTTTTAACCAATGTGTGTTGTCAGTGATGACATACGGAACGCAGACGTGGTCGCTAACTATGGGCCTTATGAGAAAGCTCAGAGGGCAATGGAGAGGGCTATGCTCGGAGTTTCCCTGCGAGATCGAATCAGAAATGAGGAGATTCGCAGGAGAACCAAAGTAACCGACATAGCCCGGATGATTGCAAAACTGAAGTGGCAGTGGGCTGGGCACATAGCTCGAAGGACTGATGGCCGTTGGGGCAGAAAAGTCCTCGAATGGCGAACGCGTACCGGAAGACGCAGTGTTGGTAGGTCCACAAGATGGACCGATGATCTGGTCAAGATCGCCGGAATAGGTTGGATGAGGGCAGCGCAGGACCGATCATCGTGGAGATCTTTGGGGGAGGCCTTTGTCCAGCAGTGGGCGTCTTCCGGCTGAAATGATGATCCTATTATTTATAATCGGAACCAAACGGCATTTAATTATTTTCGTATTTGGTTAAAATAATATTTTTCCTGTCCTCATCCCATTGTATGGGGTCGGAGAGAGAAAAGAAATAATATATTCTTTCTTTCCTCTCTCCTCTGTTAGCCGCCATCGCAACATTCACACCCTTTTTCGTCATGTCATCTTTTACGCAATTCACGATTCTTTGGTCTATCCCTCTTTCTCTATCCATCCACTCTTTACATTTTTTTGTCATATGGCATTACATTATATGGCCATGCCACGCTAGTTTGAGTTTAAAAAGTAATATTTTTTCGATCACTGCCGCTACTACCAAACTTCTACTCATATACCCATTAATTTATACTTGATGAAAGTAATATTTTAATTATACATTTCAATCATTCATTAATGATTCATAAGTATAAAAATCGCAATGAATATCAAAGATAACCCGATAAATTTATGATGCTTGCGATTCGTATGGTATATCTTCGAGGTTAATGATCATTTGGATATGGTCGTATAAAACTTGACATCAAAATTGGCGCCAAAGATAGTTTTCCGCCGCGGGCGGTTTGCCTTGCAGAATGGCGTCTCAAATGACATGCGGTTGTTGTACAATAAGTATGGACATTCCGTTTATATTTGCGACATCAAATTGACCGAATATTTAAATTTTTTTAATATAAAAATTTATACTGTTTAAATATACTCGTAAAATATTTATAGGTAAACACAGTTTAGGTTAATAAAAAATAAGTTACCTGATTCTCAATAACGATTGGGGCTTCGTATGTCGGTGTAGAGTATGTTTGTGTATATTTATTTACAAAAAAAAAAATAGAATACAAGTCGTATATCAGTTATCTATACAATCGCCCTGCTACTCAGCTTATAAACCCGTTTATAATATTTTATATACGAGTATCTTCTGCCTGCCCTTATCACAAATTACTCGTATATGGGTCGACACATTATTCATTCATGACCTTTTTCTTTGGTCTACCTGTCTTTTTGTATCCATCCACTATTATTTCTATAATTTTCCTAGTTTTATGGCATATTTCCCTTCGCAGGACATAGCCAAGCCACGCTAGTCCTTTAGATACTTTTAAGTTTTTCAGTAACTGGCGCTACTTCCTCTAATGTACTCTTTTCTAATTTTATCCATTTTTGGAATTCCACACATCCATCTCAGCATTTGTACTACGCAGCACGTAACAGTAATTTAAGAACAGTATAGGTATTTCTCTACCTGTTAACTGTTATGACAACATTAAACTACAAAAAAGTAGAAGCAAATGGCCTATTATTTTCTTAGCTTTATTTTCATAGCGGATTATAAAGAAAAGTAACAATAATAAAAAGGCGGTATGTCCACGCTAAAGTTTTATAAGTACTTATTGACCAATGAGGCGCCGGACGACCTTGCATGTTCGTGCCCTGCCTATAGCTAGACATAGACCTACTTATAGCTCGGTCTAGGCTATAGCTTAGACTCACTCAACTTAGGTAACCGTATTTGTCTTTAGTCGATGTATACACCACACATACATGCATAAAAGCTTTGTGTGCTGTAATTATACAATGTGGTGTGGAGTACTAGGAATACATATGTATAAAGAGGTATATGGTTTGTATAACATTCATAACTTCCTATATACATAGCTTCCATTACTTTGTATATGGTATATTAATATATATCAACAAACTGTCAAGCCTCCGTATGCCGTTTGGAACGGGATTGTTTCTTTTAATAATTTTTTTAAATCCTGGCGAAACCCAATGTCTGGTACCACGTCCACCAACGTAACGTGGTTATGTCAGCCTCATTGTTCTAACTCTGCCTTTTTGATGCTGGGCCCAAATGACTAGCTTAGTATCATATCCATATATCATATCCACAAGCCTTACATCGCAGGATCAACTTTTGGTCACTACCCTACGACGCCCCTGGCTCTTGTCTCAAACGGACCCCAAATATACCGCGAATAAACTTTTTTGTTTTCTTGTAAATAATCCCGTCACCATTTACCTTCATTATTTTATTACAGAATACACGGAATTATATATTTTTTATTTCTATACCAAATTCTGCTAAATAATCGTATAAAATTCTAAATAAATCATTATTTGATATTAGAGTGCTAACTTCTGCATTGATATCAGGCGGTCAATGCGGTGTACAACGGGAAGCACGTTTTGAATAATGTACGGTACTCGGAATAGCCTCGCTGTTTATGATGCCCTGGTAGCTTGGAGGGCTTTGTGTCATGCCGAGAGCATAGAAACTATATTTGTGTAGCTATTTTATAGCTATACAAACACTGTTCTGCTTGCTATATATGTTTCAAAAATTAACATTTTGGGATCACATATATAATATATATATATATATATATATATATATATATATATATATATATATATATATATATATATATATATATATATATATATATATATATACACACACACACGCGCTAGACCACCAAACAGTGACCATCACTTTTCTAGGGGTAAGTTTTCGTTTAGGGCATTGTTTAGGTGCTGAACCAGGATCCAACCAACTTGCTGAGCGCTTGCGGTTATCAAACAGAATCCATTTTTCATCGCAGGTAACAAACAATGCGCTTCAAAATTCCTTCATTTGTGTGTCTGTTGAGCAGTGCAAGGCACGTCTCGACGCGTACTTCGCGCTGGCGATCATTGAGTTCGTGGGGCACCCATTTGTCAAGCTTTTTTACCTTGTCAATTTGACGCAAATGGACCAATATTGTTTTGACGCTAACGTCGAAAGCTGCTGCTAATTCAGCCGTAGATTGTGTATCATCAGCTTCCACAATCGCCTTTCATTCGTCATTGTCGACCAACGTGTATATATATATATATACACATATAAATAAAATATTATATTGTAATACATACTTGTTAGAATCGCAGTTGGTGCTCAAAATTCAAGTTAATTCCTACCATGAACACTAAAGCACGTTCAATTAATCATTTGTGTATCACTGTATAATGAATTGAATAAATCATTATTATATATTATTATTATAATGTATTGAAAATATGACAGCAAAAGCTGCAAGTCAAAAATACCTAATTAAAGTGAAACGTTGGTGTTAGTAGATATCTGTGAAGCACACACTAATTCCATTTACACTCTCCAATTTATATCTGTCACTTTTGGTGGCCAGGACGGCGAGCGTAAAAATATTGTTTTTACTTATCCCCGTAGGGAGGCGTTGGCTTAAGGCGGGGAGGCTTTTGGGGGGCTTCGGCGGAGGTTAGGCGGAGGGGGCGTAATTACTTGAGCAGCCAGACGTTTGGAGACGGCCCACGGGGCTTGGAATTACTAAGGGAGGCCTACCCGCAAGCTGGCAACGTTTTTGCAGGCAACGTCACAGAATTTTTCTTAATCTCTGTGTGTACTCAGAGGACCTGACTTGGGAATTTTCCCTGTATTATGAAAACTTTTTATATATTTACATGAAATTATTTGTATATATATATATATATATATATATATATATATATATATATATATATATATATATATATATATATATATATATATATATATATATATATATATATATATATATATATATATATATATATATATATATATATATATATATATATATATATATATATATATATATGTATGTACACACATACATACGTATGTAGGTGTGTGTGTGTGTGTGTGAGTGTTTGTTGTTTATTTTTATATTATTTCTAGTTCTTGCAATAAACACAAAAATGACTTACTAGCGACCCGTTCCAGTTTCGCATGTAGAGATCCCTAAATTTTTACACGCTTTTATTATAATAACATCTATGTTTGTTTGTTACCGACTCATCAACCTCATCACCAACTTAGACATATCAAGGACCGATGACAATAATTCGATAAAATTAACTCATTAGACTTGCCAGGATTTAAAAAAGGATGACATTTATTAATTAATTATTCTAATTAATAATATTAGCTTATTTTAATCAGAAATAATGTAGAATTCTAATGGTGAAAGACTTTTACAAATCAATCAAGTATCTGAGTTTATTCGTTACATAAATACAAATCTTTCTTCTCTCTCTCTCTGTCTCTCTCTTGCTGCGTAAGCCTTTACACTAATATGCGTACTATTAAGATTTACACGGCTTACATCCGTTCAAAGAGCGGAAATACAATTAGTTGTAAAATAAATTACAATAAGGTTAAAAATACCAGAAAAAAACCCCAGCAAAAAGATCCAACGATAAATAAATTGTACTAAGTACGTGCGTACAAATAATATGGTTTGAAATATGTACTTTGTAAGGCAACTCTGTTTATATATTATGTTATTAGGAATTATTAACAAAATTCTAGTGAACTATGTAGTTATGTACAATATATTTTAAAAAGTGTAGGTAAACATACATTAAAAGACATCTATAAATAAATCTCAAAAAAAATAAGGCTTCCCCATTTTTAGGGAGTCGTAAGTCATCACTTTCGCTGGGAGATGACAAAAGTTCAATCATTTTGCTAGTTTCCGGCCAAAAGAATGGCATTTTTTTGAACAAGTGAACAGTGAAGTCTGAACAAGTGTTACAAAAGAAAAGCAAAGATAATATTCAAACAGTTGCAATCTGTGACCATATAGAATAGCCCCTGCATTACTTCGCATGCAATCAAAAGATAGCAGATAAGACAATGTCGTTATGTTTATTAAATTTCTGTTGATAAATCATTTAACAATTTGAAATATTATCTATAATACGATAGTCGACTTTTATTAGAACTATAATATATGAGATATTATATCATTCAATTTTAAAGTATTTTACTGGAAAATCGTAGTGTTTTCAAGTGCATATTTAAAAAATCCTCTGGATAAGCAAATGTTTTATGCCAATTGTCTTTTAAATTGCCATTGGTTTATAGCTGTATCAAAATTTATATTTGTTATCAAAGACAATGCTTGAAATTTTCTATGATAGAAATTCCCCTTTTAATACCCTCAGGGTGGAAATAGTATACGGTATGTAGAATCCTCCCCTCGTCAGAAAGCACGCATTCGAGATGCGGTTAAATATATTCCCACACCACAAGGTATTTGTCGAAGGCTGTTATAATTTTACATAGATTTACAAGTTACTCAGGTATCTGGTCTTCAGGTGTTTTAGGTACCACATTTGGAGACCAGCCAGGTCATGAGTTGGAATCCCACGATAGAATGCATTAGATAGTATTTCTCGCTTAATATTTGTACTGCCAATGAAGGAATACATCCTGAGAAAACCTGCATATCTAGATTATGTTTAACCGCCTTGGTCAAGCATGGTGGGTATAGTGGGTCCGTTCCCTCTGGGGGAGGCCCTCAATAGTGTGTTAGTCAGCGGACCGTTATAGACTTTTATTAATAAGCATGTGAGTACCTATTGCCACCAAAATATGTATTTAAAATATTAGCGGATATTAATACATAAGGAGGATATTTAGCGAACTATATATTCCGTATATTTGAATTCCGATATACATATAGCTGAATATGACTCCGCTCAGTTTATCACACTTCAAAGAACACGAGTAGGCACCGAGTTGTAACCGCTTCCCCCTACGATACTCTGCGAGTGTGGCCACTGATCTCAATTTCGCCGAGTTTCATACAATTTTACGCAAGACTTTTTTTTCTGTAAGTTAAATTATATTTAATGCTGAATTTATAATTTTACTTAATATTGAATCAATTTATCGTCTAATTGTCTCTTCTCATCTTTTAATTAAATATGTATTTAATATTAGTTATTCAATGTCAACAACCAATATGCAAGCAATGTTATACAAGAACCAGCTCTATTGCCAAAAGCTGTCTATACTGTTAAGATATACCAATACTACAAATTCTAGAGCTAGCTAAATGCAAGAAATAACTATCTATCGGATAAAAATAGCAATTACGTAGAAATGGCCAAAAGTTGATCCTACAATATCTTCACGTAAATATTTGGGTGGCACCCGGAGTTTTAGTCAGTATGCCGTCAACTCAACCACTTGCACAAAATCGGCTGCCGCAGTATACGGTGAAGCAGAAATAACCACGTCGGCTTCAACATCCGGCATGGTACTTACTACTCGTTCAGTTTCTCCAAGATATAAAAAATATAGGAACAAAAGGAGGGTCAGTATTAGTTTTTTCTCAGACGTATTTTTGCTGCAAAACCAAATTCTACATATTATTTTTTTTTTCATTTTTTCTGTCTTGTGTGTCCTTGTATACTGACGCAAACGGTTCTAAGTTTGCTCTGTAACTAATTCCAACAATGTGTTGTGTACTAGAATCCATAAAGATACCAAAAATTAACACAATGTAATCCATTAGAAATGTTTTAACCTAATGTACTTCTTAATTTTGTTACATTTTAACCGATGTATAACGGATTTACTTAAACACAATAATAGCTCGAAAATATTTTGTTTACACTGTGATAAATTTATTTTCGCAACTGGCAACCCCGCACGTACCCCTGATCCGCGGTAACTAGGAAGCTGCTTTGAAATTCGCTATGCTTTTCGACGTAGACGACCCCCATTCGGTTTTTCGAGGTCGTCTCGTCCCCCCATTTCATAATGCGAGTATCTGCGCCTCCGAGTTTCTGCTTCCCTAGTGCTTTGTACCGCTGTCTCATTTTACGCGTTTTATATTATTTTATTTTATATAAAAGATATTTAGGTAATACGTTTGTTTATAGAATAGATATATAGAAGTAATATGTTATTTTCTGTGAAAGTATATTTGAATTCAATGTGATTATAATAACAAGGTCCAGCTTTTAAAAAACTTTTGTTTCCGTGTCAACTAACAACAATTCAACGGTGTTATTTTTTAATCTTTATATAAAATAAAAAAACAGTAGTATTGCGAAGGTATTTAATATACTATTTATAACTAGTAAAGTGACCTATCTAAACTATTCAAGGGTGCAAGATACACTCAACTCTTAATGTTGTTGGATAGCAGACAGTCTGATGGCTAACTTGATAGTAAGTTACCGTCGCCTATGGATGTTTGACAAGGGTACCGCTGACGACGCACTGCTGTCTGCGTAGGAAAACTTAACCTGGGCTGGGTCACTTATACCAGAACAACACAAGGTTATTATAGCGTCAGATTAGATACTAAAGTCGCCATACAGTCAAGCTTTGAGCCTTACCACCTAGCTGGGATTATTTTGTCGCCATTTATGTTAGTATTCAAAATTTATGAGTCATGCCTATTTTACACTTAAAAAAAATTCATTGAAGTAATTTTAAAACATATGCAAATATGTAATTTGTATTTGTAATACTAATCATATAATATAGGTACTGTTATACAAAGCAAATTAATATTAATATTGTGACGTCACACAGCGTACTTCATCGTAATAACCGCTGTCTGCCTAGACAGGATCTAATTTCATTATTTCCATAAATCGCTGTCGATGTGACCCCATAAACGTGTTGGGAAGCCTCTTCGCTATGCTAGCCTAGTATTGATATACGTCTAGTATCCCACTGAAGTGAAATATGGGTATTTAATATTAATTAATAGATAGTTTTTAATATACGCTACCGTATGTAAACTGATTAATAGGTACTTTAGAATACTGCAGTGTTCTTTTGTTATCCTGGTATTTTGAAATAGCAATAATTGGTAATTCAATTAAAATATTATTGTAATAATTACTTAATTACAATAAAATTTACTTGAAACTATGTTATATTGCATAGTAATATAGATATCCATACTAATATTATAAATGCGAAAGTAACTCTGTCTGTCTGTCTGTCTGTCTGTTCCTCTTTCACGCCCAAACGGCTGAACGGATTTTGATGAAATTTGGTATGGTGATAGATGATAACCTAGAAATGGTCATAGGCTATAAATAATCACGCCATCGTTCTAAGGGGGTAGGCAGTAGGCAGATAACTAAATTGAGTTAGTGATTTTTTGTGCTTATCCGGTATCTATGAGAATCGGCCAACATCTATTTTTCATCCCCCTAAATGTTAGGGGTAGTCCACCCCTAAATTTTATTTTTTATTTTTTGACATTTTATTATTTTTATGGCAGAACAACGTTTGCCGGGTCAGCTAGTATTTTAATAAAAATGTTGTTTTCGCAATTTTGTCTTTCTAATTCACGTAAGTTGCTCTAATAAAGACCGTATAATATAAGCTATGCTCATAGCTTGCGAATCTTACCTATGGTAATAATAGCTTTACCTATGTATCTAACTAGCTTTGAAACACGGATACCTTGACTAGCTGACTATGACAAGACATGACTAGCTTTGAACCTATAACAATGATTATTTCAATGTATAAGGTTTTTTGACAATTCTATGACATTAAACAACTATAATAATATACTAATTAAATATTTTTTTTCGTAAATAAATACATATTATACATAAACATCCAGATTCTAAACGGGTCAAACCTGTGATATAATTCAATTTAAATAGAGCACTCACAGCCATAGAGCACGGCTTTTCTTGTCACTTGTTGCGCTTTACGTAAATAGAGTTCTTAGAATAATAATATAAAAATATTTTATGGTACCTTTCTTCTGTCTGTCGATTATTTTGTTGTTCTTTATTTGAAAACGTGTTTTTTTTTTTAAATATTCTACTGTTTATTATTGATGACCATTTAATGATAACTGACGTCGAAATCGAGTTTTATTATTATCATGAAATGTCTGCGTAATTTTTGTGCATAGCCGCCACTGATCGTCATGGCCGATGACAGGTAGCGTTCGGCCGGGTAAATCAATGCGTTTATATACAACAGTCATCGCTTATGTACTTATATACCCGTGGCATATAAGCGACGTATGTACGCATAGTGGATACGCGTGTACGTAGATAATCTCGTCATAGCTCGCACCCGTTATGGTATTACGGTGTGTGGGTGAAGGGGGTCGGCCCACGGGGGGTCGCGAGTGCCGCAGGGGGGCCTGTCCGCTTTTAAAAATACTGGGGCGAAGCGGGGCCAAGTGAAACTACCGACCAAGCAGAATGTTAAAGGAAGCCGTTTATTTTGAAAACACGAAGACTTTCAACTTGGCTCAGCGCTCCTGGCGGGGACGGAAAAAGTTCTAAAAATGGCGTGTATATATATAAAGCCCCTTTGTTGCTATTAGCCGGCGTTCAAAGTGTTTTTGGCTAATGAAAACACAGTCCATTCGTTAAAAGGATCCGCAAACAGCAAACTTTAGATTGTTGATAATTATAACGGAAATTTTAAACTCATTATTTAGACCATGAAAGAATAATTAATTAAATAAAATATTTTATAAAACATATTTAGCTAAAGTAGCTTTATCCGTGCAGGGGCGGAGAAAGAATACTAACTAACCTCTGCGGCCGGGGTTGGCCTGTCGTAAAAGGCGACAAAACAACCCACCCTAGCTACGTGGTAAGGCTTCAAGCCCGTCTGGATGGCGACCACCTTTGGTCTTAAATATGCCGCCATAATAACATTGTGTTGTGTTCCGGCATTAGTGACCCAATTTCCTGTACCCTTATGGGGCAGCAGCGTGTTCGCGATGCCACTGGCGTTGCAAACACAGGCCGTCAGCTTGCTGTCCTACAGCAATAAAAAAAGTAATGAAAGTTGAATATTACATATTAATTTTAAACTATTAGTTGTTCTAAATAATGGGAACCCAAACTAGGGGTCACATGTTTGAATCCCACAATGGTATCCGTCGAATAGGCAGCTTTTCTTTTTTGATGTGCGTATTTTAATTACCACGTACCGACGGAGAAGAAAAACATCGTGTATTAGGTATGTATAATCCGCATTGGACAAGCGTGGTGGTAATATCCATCCCCCTTAAGAGGAGGCCCAGTAGTGAAACTTTATGTAGTCCCAGTATGTTTATTAATTCTTCCCTGTTGGAGAAGAGAGGGAATTTAGACCTAATAAAAACAAATCTTGTATATTTTTACGTAACCGGGATTAATCAATTCAATGATAATGGTTCTTTAAATTTTGTTTATAGGTGTATTTATATCAATTAGTATTGTATTATTCGATTACTATAACGACCTGTCATAGACAGTGTAGATTGACATGGACGATACAGAGATTGCGAATATATTATTGATTGCATCACTAGGAACTATTATAATATCATTTACAAAATGATTTATATTTATTAAAAGAAATGATAAGTAATAATAATAAATAAATATGATAAAACAATTCACACACCGCCATCTAGTCCCTAAGTAAGTTTAACAATGGATACCAGACAACCGATACCACTTAAATATTTTTTTTTGTAAATAAATGCATCATCATTTCAGCCGGAAGACGCCCACTGCTGGACAAAGGCCTCCCCCAAAGATCTCCACGATGATCGGTCCTGCGCTGCCCTCATCCAACCTATTCCGGCGATCTTGACCAGATCATCGGTCCATCTTGTGGGGGGCCTACCAACATTGCGTCTTCCGGTACGCGGTCGCCATTCGAGGACTTTTCTGCCCCAACGGCCATCAGTCCTTCGAGCTATGTGCCCAGCCCACTGCCACTTCAGTTTTGCAATCATCCGGGCTATGTCGGTTACTTTGGTTCTCCTGCGAATCTCCTCATTTCTGATTCGATCTCGCAGGGAAACTCCGAGCATAGCCCTCTCCATTGCCCTCTGAGCGACCATGAGCTTTCTCATAAGACCCATAGTTAGTGACCACGTCTGCGTTCCGTATGTCATCACTGGCAACACACATTGGTTAAAAACCTTCGTCTTGAGACACTGCGGTATTTGGGACGAAAAGATTTTACGGAGCTTCCCGAACGCTGCCCATCCGAGTTGGATTCGACGAGTGACCTCTTTTGCGAAATTGGACCTGCCTAACTGGATCGTTTGACCCAAGTAGTCAACAATTTCGTCAAATTTCGTCAAATTTCGAAAATTTCAAATTCGTCAACAATTTCGAGAGTACAGTTCCCAACTGTTACAGGGGTAGGTGCGACATGGACATTAGACATGATCTTCGTCTTGTCCATGTTCATTTTGAGACCTACTCCTTGGGAAGCTGTATTGTAGTGTAGCTGTATTGGCCATCAAGCATATGGCTTAAGTCTTCCATGGTCTCAGCCATGATTTCGATATCATCTGCGAATCTAAGGTGAGTGATGTACTCACCGTTAATGTTGATGCCCAGTCCGTTCCAGTCCAGAAGCTTGAAGACATCTTCCAACGCAGCGGTGAACAGCATCGGCGATATGACATCGCCTTGTCTGACTCCCCGCTGCAGTCGGATAGGCTTCGAGTTCTGATCCTGGAGACGGACTGACATGGTGGCGTTTTCATACAAACACTTCAATGCTTTGATGTATCGATAATCAATGTGGCACCTCTGGAGAGACTGAAGCACCGCCCAAGTCTCGATCGAATCAAAGGCTTTCTCACAGTCCACGAACGCCAAGCATAGTGGCTGGTTATACTCCTCCGTCTTCTGTATAACCTGCCGCAGCGTTTGTATGTGGTCTATGGTGCTAAAACCTTTTCGGAATCCGGCTTGTTCGGGAGGCTGGAAGTCGTCAAATCTGCGCGCGAGACGATTCGTGATGACCCTTGAAAACAACTTGTAAACATGGCTCAGAAAATAAATGCATATTATACATAAGTACTCAGATGTGAGACGGGAATCGAACTCGTAACCTTCGCAGGCATTCCGACGTGTGTTAACCAGTACGCGGAGTTTTATATCTAACTTATAATTTTTTTTTAAATTATCAATAAAATATTATATAACATAATGTTGATTGAAAACAGAGAAGCTGTATTGTTGTTGTTTTGTTATTAATTAAAACAGTGTTTGTTGTATTGGTGTTTATTATACTAACATTTTACTTTTAATACTTGATATTATTATATTACAAAACTACGTGTTCTCTTACATTATGTCATATATGTCCAAGTGGAACATCTGTCAATTATCAAAATTATTGACATATAATTGAAACGTTGTCTAGTTGTTTTTTAAATCGATAAGTTTCAAATTATCTAGAACAAAGTAATTTTTCTATAATATTAGTGTATAATGTAAATAATGCCATGATGCGTTCTGATTTTATTCAGAGTTGAGGTGTAGCATATATATTTCGCACTTAAATAATTTTTATTTGCTACTTTTTTACTCATTATTAGGTTGATTTTTCGAAATACAATTGAATGAATAAGTAGTTATTTCTTGGTCAATTATCAATTAAATTGTTAGAATTATTCAACATTGTCACTTATATAGTCTTTATAGTATTCCTTTTTGAAGGCATTTTCAGATAGAACCGACTTTAGAAGAGTCTTTAAAAAGTTTTTTAATTTTTATTTTATTTTTATTTATTTGGGAAACATACAATTGCAATAAATCACTATATAAAAATAACATAAAAATTAACAAATCAGTAAAGTTTTCACTTAAAGGATTTTAGATTACTTCCCAGGGTTTTCATAGTTGGGGTCCTACTGTCTGTCTAGGATTTCTTGTACACTGCTACTGAGATCTGATTCTCCTACATCGAAACAAAAGAGAGGCCGAGCCTGTGCTAAAAATTTAGCTACATCAGTTTTTTTTTATTGCTGTAGGGCAGCAGACAGTGGCAAAACTAGTGGCATTACGAACACACTGCTGTCCCATAGGAGTACACGAACTTAGCTCACTAATGCCGGAACACAACATAAGGTTATTATGGCGGCATACTTAAGACTAAAGGTGGTCGCCATCCAGACGTACTAGGGGCCCTACCACGTAGCTAGGGTGGGTTGTTTTGTCGCCTTTTACAACAGGCCGACCCCGGCCGCAGAGGTTAGTATTCTTTCTCCATCCCTGCACGGATAAAATTAGTCTTGTATTCCAAGTGTTTTTTTTCTTCTTTAGGAACGGTACAGGTTGACGGTTCGCTTATTAGTAAGGAGTTATCGTTGCGTATAGATGTTTGCGATGTTAGGGGCACCGCGACCATGCTGCATGCATAACGGTACTGGAACCTGAGTTATTAATGCTGGAACACAACACAAGGTTATTATGGCGGCATAATCGTACTTATAGGGGTGTTTTTCATCTAGACGAGCATGGGGCCCTACGTAGCTTGATTTGTTTTGTCGTCTTTTACGATAGGTTGACCCCGGCCGCAGGAATCTTCTTACCTCGTCTAATGTATTGTATAAGGTATTATAATGTAACAGATGAAAATCCAAACCAACAAGAACAATTTACATGAGCACAACTCAATCCGTATACATCTTAACGTGTCAATAATAAACGTAAGGAAGGATGAATTTTATAGAATTATCGATAATATTGCCTATTTGGACCTTGTGTTGGAAACAGTATTTTGTTCGTATTTTCATAATTGGGCGCGAGCGGGTGCGGCTCGCGAGGGTGGCGCCCCGGGCGTCATCACACCCCTCGCGTGGGTATTTAATGATTATACGCTGACTGCCACCTGATTGCCGTTCTGTCGACCTCGATGACTATCGATGAACTATTTGTTATCGATAAATTATATTTTAACACCAATTGTTTTATTTAAAATTATTCTTATTACTACTTAAGAAAATTTCTGTAAATTTATTTATTATATAAAAAAATTTATTACTAAAATATACTTAAAGTTTTTCCGTGCAGGGGCGGAGTAAGAATACAGACCCCTGTGGCCGGGGTCAGCCTTTTTTTATTGCTGTAGGACAGCAGATAGGCTGACGCCCCGCTTACAAATTAGCAGGTACCGTTGCCTATGGGTGTTTGCAACGCTAGTGGCATCGCGAACACGCTGTTGTCCCATAAGGCTACAGGAAGTTGGGCCACTAATGTCGGAACACAAGGTTATTATGACTGCATACTTAAGTCCAAAGGTGGTCGCCATCCGGACGGGCTTGATGCCCTACCACGTAGCTAGGTTGGGTTGTTTTGCCTTTTACGACATGCTGACCCCGGCCGCAGAGGTTAGTATTCTTTCTCCGCCCCCGCACGGATAAAGCCTGTCGTAAAAAGCGACAAAATAACCCTATCTAGGTGGTAGGGCTTCAAGCTCGACTGGATAGCAACCACCCCTGGTACATGTATGCCGCTATAATAACCTTGTGTTGCATTCCGGCATTAACCCAGATTCCAGTATTACTATGCGAACAGTAGCCTAGTGGCACAAACATCCATAGGTGACGGTAACTGGTCACTGTTAATTGAACCACCAGCCGCTGTTGTTCAGAAATAAAAAATAAGAAAACTTTTTTAGAAATATTGATCTCAAACAAGATAATATAATTTTTTTTTATTATAATCAGTGCTGTCGACCTCCGTAACATAACGGCTTTCGCACATTTCAGTCTTAGTATATATGAATTGTATTTATTTATAAAAGAAATGTATTTAATTTGTGTATCAGTTGTCTAGTACCCTTAACACAAGTGTTTTGATGCTTACCCTGGAACTAGATGTCGCTGTATGTAACGTGTATTTATAGATAAATCTGATTGTATGCCATTCGTTAAATTAAAATTTGGTTTTTGAATGCATGAAATGAATTGATAGCTTAAACTGTTATCAGATATGTTCTGTGGTTTGAATACAAGAGATGAGTGGCATTTTTGTGCTCTCGAAAGTTTTTTTTGTCAACAAATAAGTTTTTCCTTTAATTTTTGGAAGTAATTGAAATGAATATTTCCTACAAATTAAAAAAATAACGAGCTATATATTTAATACATGTAACCGCATTCTAGGCTTAAAAGTTGTAATTTTGAATAAAAATATCTTATTTTAAACTTATTTTAAAGAGCTCTTAGTTTTTTTTTATATTCAGCTAATAATGCCGATATGTGCAATTGTGCTGCCAACAGCATCGTATCTGCGTCACGTTTTATATATTTTCATGAATCTTCATAATTTATGTTTTTATGAGAAAATTTATTTTGTGCACATTTTTGAATAAATTTGATTTAAATAATTATTACAATTACATTTTGCATATTAAGCTTAATAAACGAGGTCTCGTACTGACTTTGCGAAAGTGTGGCACGAATTTCAGTGTATTTTAAATTTATTTACTTTTTTGTTAATGCTATTTAGTTAATTTGCTAATGTAGTCATTATTTAAGGACATATCTGGGATCTAAATTGATTACGCCACGCACATCTGTGTGGACCTCAACGCTGCAAGGGCTCCGTAAGACTGAGTGGAGTATTCGGCAATCAAAGTGTTAATTTTTTTCAATTATTGTGTCACAGTAGACCGGCTGACAACCCACTATAAAATAGTAGTTACCGTCGCCTATGGATGTTTGCGATGCCAGGTTTACCGCTAACACGTTGCCGTTCGCCTAGGGTAATTGTTACCTGGGTCACTTATACCAGGGGTATAAGTGACCCAGGTTGCCATTCAGACGGGCTTGGGGTCGAAAACCTACCAAACTTTAAGCTACTTTTCGAATTCTGCCCATTTCAAATGTATTAGAGTGGTTTCCTGCTCGAAGTTATTCCTGCCAAGCGACCTCACCTTTGATATCTCCGACCTCCGTGACATAACGGCTAATGCATTTCGGTACGCTTCCGTATGTCACCGGTTCCATTCCCGTCAAGCATCTGGGTGTTTAAGAAAAGTATTTAAGCAGTATATCAGTTCTCTAGTACCCATAACACAAATACTACTTATTTAGGACCAGATGGCGTTGTGTTAATTGTCCCAGTATTATTTATTTATCTTTAAATGTGTATATGTAAGTCTCCGCATTGTTAAATAAATTATCGACTGTCGATATCCAAACTATCAATAGTGCGTGTCACAGCGTGATCGCTCGCGGGGTGGCACTACACCAGGCGGTAGGGTAAGGGGTAATACATAGGCCATGTATCAGTACATACCAGGCCCTCAGCACATAACTGGTGGATTCCCGAAATTTTGCAGTTATTTTGTATACGAAACTAGGTTATACCGCGATTTATACCGCGTATCGGCAACACGGTATTCGCTTATGGTAGAATGTATCATATTTTTCGGTACAAAATTTAAAATGTGTATAGCATAATATGGCGCTAGCAGTAAAATAATGACACACATGTATGTAATTATGTATATATGACAACCTTTCTCCTAATAAAACGTGTCTAAATTCCTTTGGATTTATTCAAATGCATACATGTGTTATCAGGAGAAAGGTCGTCATATATTCGTCATTTCCATCTAATGTAGCTTGTTCGTAAAACAATATCGCGATTTAATATTGTTTAACGCCATCTCTAGGTTATAACGTCAAAACTCTTGGACAAAATGCTTTCAATAAAAAAATTTCTGATTGTTATTCAAAAATTCTATTTTATAGTTTAGTCTATTTTATAGTTATGTTATATTACCAAGAGAAAACAGTAAATTTATTTATATCATAATCAAATAATTAAATATTCTAGTGGAAATATTTTTAGGTTATTTTAAAAAGCTATAATTTCGAGAATAATAGTCATAAAAGTAAAAAAGGAAAGGATATTTCCATGTTGGTTGTACATGTTGGTTTTGATCATTATTAATTTTTTTTAAATATTAAGTATATTATGCCCTTCCTATGGTATCTAATCTAGTAGGATTAATCAATTTTTTAATTCCTAGGAAGGAATTTGGAATTTCCTGTTTTTCTCGTTAGACTGATCTGGGCACATGAAAAGAACTTGTTCAAGTGTAAGTACTATAAATATTATTATGTATGAATATCAAGTGCGTTAAATTTTTGTAGGAAGGCTCAATATCAAACACGTCTCAAATATTAACCTAAGACTTGTATTAAAACAAATCTATCGATTTAAAAAAAATAGTCACAAGTATATTTATGTTGTAGTTATGTTCCACACTCAAAAACTCACGTATGAGATCAATTTTATGCCAATATACGTCTTTACTAGTTTTTTTTTATTAATTGAGGTTAGTATAAAGAGATTATATAATCCATCTATGTACCTATATATAATATATTGTGCATAGCTGATTAAATACATATACGGCTGACTGCACCTTATCTGTCATTGAGATGTAATTAATTACCAACTAAATTGCATGCCGCTACTAGTACTCAGAAATGCTGTGTCAAGTCTCGAGTGTCTCGAATTTATATCATAACTAGCTGACCCAGCAATCGTTCAGCCATATAAATTTAAAGAAAAAAACAGTAATAAAAGTATCCTATGTCCTTTTTCAAGATTCACTCTATCTCTACATCGAAATTCATCAAAATTGATTCAGCCATCGCGGACTTTTTTATCGAATTTTGTAAGATATAAAATTCCGTAGTACATTAATTTGATCTATCTCGTAAGGTTTAGCCAGTGTTTGCGATTTAAGCGCACAAAAATGTTTGTTACTACATCGCATTGCAAATCTTTGACCTTTTCGGCTTTTCTGTACTATTAATATTATACATATAAACCTTCCTCTTGAATCACTCTATTAAAAAAAACCGCATCAACATCTGTTGCGTAGTTTTAAAGATCTAAGCATACATAGGGACAGACAGATAGCGGGAAGCTACTTTGTTTTATACTATGTAGTGATATAGTACTATTTAAATATCGATTAAAACAGTTTCTGACGAATAAATGTTATTACAGAGTGGACGTTTTTTTAAATATCAAATTATAAGGGATTCATTGTATAAAATTATATATATCTGACATTTTAATTTAAACTACACCGTTTTCATCATTATTAATCATTCTTAAATATTTTTTTAATAAATATTGTTTTCCGATATTCATTAATTTTAGTTATTTTCAAAGTTAACCCAATAGTTTTTTAAGTAATGTAATGTATATATATTATAATTTATTAAAATCTATTTTATAAGCCAATATTTGTACATCTATTGGGCAGGACATGATGAGCTATGTATGTTTTACATAATGTGTCATCAATGCACTTTTGTATAAAACTCATGTTTTTGACAAATAAATGTATTTGTCATCTATCTCTCTATGGCAACAAGATTTGAAGACCTTTAATTCTAAATTTCAGTTAATTCGAGATAATTGAAGCATAAATAAGTATACTACCGTAACACAGCTGGCCATGTAGCCTTGTACGGTTGTGTGTGTGGGTTCGTTTCCCACGCAGAAGATATTTATATGATTCGTCGGTCACGTTTGTGAAAGAGTCGTTATTAGTGAAGGTTTTCTAGTATCTGTCTATAAAAAATTAATTTTTAATTAAACTTTAGATGTATTCCATAATAAATATGATAACTCTTACAGTTACTTACAGCAACCCACACTCGGGACGAGAATCGGACCCGTATAAAGTATAAAGAATACAGTATATATTAAATTTATGTATGTAATAACGAATGTATTCGTGTATTTAAAAACGTGTGTGTATACAGCACAAGTGAAATTTCTGAAAAGTATTACATTTCATATATTAGTGTATAAAATCTACGAAAGCCCGAACAAAGGGGCTTTTTTTATCCGTGCAGGGGCGGAGAAAGAATACTAACCTCTATGGCCGGGGTTGGCCTGTCCTAAAAGGCGACAAAACAACCACCCTAGCTGCGTGGTAGGGCTTTGGGCCCGTCTGGATGGCGACCACCTTTGGTCTTAAGTATGCCGCCATAATAACCTTATGTTGTGTTCCGGCATTAGTGACCCAAGTTCCTGTACCCTTATGGGACAGCAGCGCGTTCGCGATGCCACTGGCGTTGCAAACACCTATAGGCGACGGTAACTGCTAAATTCGAAGTGGGCTGTCGGCCTGTCTGCTGTCCTACAGCATTAAAAAAAAACAAAGTGGAGACGAATATTATAAGGAACACTATACACTTGTATTCTATTCCCTCTCAGGTCTTTTTCGTTTCATCAAATTTTTAAGTAACAACGGTACTAAAAAGTTTCACTTCAATAATTATTTAATAGCATTCGTATTAAAGTCTATTTTAAGTAGATTCTAATTTTCGAGATTTACTTAATGAGATTTATTAATAATATTGAGTCACAAATGTGACGCATCACTAGTTAGTACTATTAGTACTAGGCATACATAAGCTGGAAAGGGTCTACAGATATTAAGCGTCCACATAGCAGATGCGGTCCGTGGGCATCGCCCTAAAGACGGTCAATATCTTGGCTTGTCACCCCACCTCCCATCAAGTGTGTGCACCTGGTGTTGAAACTAGAAATGTATAGGTGTGTACATACCATACATACATACCATGAATGCATTGCACGTACGTATACGGTTGCTACAGTGTTAAATTAAAATTGTTTATATTTTGTTCTTATAATATATTTTAACGTGTCGATTCGTAGATTTGTGTTATGATGCTTAGGAAATAGTTATACAGAACTTCTATAAGTTGATCTTCAAGGGAGACCCTGAAAGATTCGAGTTATAGAGTTTTCGACTAAAGCGAATTTTGTGACAAAACATTCGATTTCTAGAGGTTAAGATTTATTCCAACTAATTTTTAGTTAGAGATGTGAAACAAATAGAAATCCTAGTTATAATAAATAATGCTGTACATTATCGGTGTATTTTAAAGGCGGTTTTCAAAGTTGTAATGGTTGTAGAATCCAACATGTTCAAGATACAGAGGTCAAATTTATTTTTTCGAGTTATAAGGAAAATAAGTACTGAATTTTCTAATAGGTACTCCACCCGGCGGGTTAATACCGGCGGGCCGGCGGCTTCGGTGTGTAGACAGCTTAATGGGTGATATGACAGAAAAGGAGTGAATGTTCAAATGAGAGGAGAGTGGGAGGAGAGAACATGTGCCGACCCCACATAGTTTGGGAGACGGGCAGGAAGAAGAAAATTTGACAGTTTTTTTTTAGCGGTCAGGAACACATTAGTAGCTTTTGACATTGTATTTGATGATATATTTGATGACATTATCCAAATAATATTGATTAGGTTATTGAATGATCAATTAAGAATTTTAAAGAGAGGAAAATATTTCCCTTGAACGCAAAAGGGTTACGTTTTGTTTGATTTTTTATTACCGTAGGACAGTAGGCAGGCTGACGGCCCGCTTAGAATTTAGCAGTTACCGTCACCTATAGGTGTTTGCAACGCCAGTGGCATCGCGAACACGCTACTGTCAACAATACAAGGTATTATGGCGACATACTTAAGACTAAAGGTGGTCAACATCCAGACGGGCTTAAGATCCTACCACGTAGGGTGGGTTGTTTTGTCGCTTTTTAGGACTGGCCGACCCCGTCCGCTAAAAGGTTAGTATTCTTTCTCCGCCCCTGCACGGATAATTTGTAACAAATAAGGAATAAAAAAAATATAAAATCTCCTGGGTTCATGTTTTATTCAACTTTATAATTTGTTTTTATTACTGTTTAGGAAACTATGCCGATAAGTTGTTCATTTGATGTTTGTCAAGAAAAACTTTCTTTAGAAATTTTAACGTTTCGTTTATGTACTTAAGAACGGGTCACATATGTTCGATGTTTTTATTTATTTTAGGTAGGATATTATAGTTATGATGAAAACACCCAGTTTTAAAAAGATCTTAATCTAATTATCAAAACATGTTTTTATGTAACTTCAGTGCATATTTTGAGCATGGCCTACGAGATAACATAATAACCTTGTGCCGTGACACAAGTTCCAGGTCCCCTACGTGGATAGAAGCATGCACGTGGGGCCAGCGGTTAACATAGTGATCAAGTTGCTGCTTCTTTTGTTGTAGAACTTCAGACAGGCTAACGGCCCACTTAATAGTAAGATGTCTATGGATATTTGCGTTGTCTGGGGCACCGCTAACATGCTGTTGTCCGCATAGGTGTACTGAAACCTGGTTCACTAATACTCGAACGCTACACAAGGTTGCCATTCACCTAGTCTTAGGGTTGTTTTATCTCCGACGATAGGCGCCATCAGCCGCATGAGTCGGTATCCTTACACCGTCTATATCGTGAAATCTTTTATTTATTTAATGAATTTGTGAAGCATTATAATAAAATAAAGTTTAGCTATCTACTTCATATAAAATTTAACAGTACCAAATTGCATATTTTCCGTCTGCGTAATTTTATTAAATAAGTGTGTACTTTTTTGCTTCTTGTATACCACACTATCACATGCCATGGTGACAGACCTATAGGTATACAGGTGTATATGGCTTGTACATTCGAAGCACTATCGATTTGTATTCATAGGCAGAGCGTTGACCCAGCACAGTAACGGACGTTTTGCTAATTTATTAATTATACCTCCAATAGCTTATGATGTCCTAGTACAGGATAAAGACCTAAGTACCGTTATGGCGTCCTGCGACCAAGAAGCTTATAATCGTGTTTTAGAATTTCAGCTCTAAAACTATTAGTCATAAAGTTTAGATTAATTAACGATGAGAAGTAAAACTTGAATTAAATTTATCTGATCTTAGAAAGATCATTTATTTCTAAGATCAGATAGATTACTTTTTATAAACTTTTTTTTAGTAAAAACTCTTTTTTGAAAGTTACAACTAACATCCAAATTTTTTTTGCGCTGTTTGTATAAAAAATTGATCAAGCAATCGATCTTCCTAATTTTTTCCACTCTTCATCTCTTTTTTTAAGAGATGATAATTGTTTACTTAGTGTGATCCTCAAACAATAGAGACTTTTTCGACAATTGTTTTAGTTTTTAATCTTAAATTTTAAGTATCGACTCTCGCGCACTTCGGTTTTTCTTTTACATAATTTTTTTTTTCTTTTCAGGATAACATGACCCCGGAACCTTCCGACATGAATGACGATGACAACTTTTCAAGTAAGTTTATATATTATGAAACCATTTTAAATAAATCTAAAAGCCACTTGCATCACATCAATGAAGGCATTTCGTATTTTATGCAATTGAAAAATAACCGTTAACTAAAATAACGGACATAAAATATCGAAACGTGAATTGGCTTTAAAAAAAAGTGTGTTCTAAATTCGAAATTTGACAATTGATTGGCGAATGTGATCTGGTGCAGGTCAAGGCTTCGCGAAAGATGCTGAGAAGTTGAAAATGATGTTGCTTGCATGGAATTACCACAGCCAGAGTCAAGGTAAAGACCAGTTAGTTATATTAATGCCAGGGCTTGGCCATCTTGAATGTTAGAGCTCGACCACTAAATATACATACATACATACATATATATATATATATCTATACTACTATTATAAAGAGGAAAGATTTGATTGTTTGTTTGTTTGTTTGTTTGTTTGCTTTGAATAGGCTCCGAAACTACTGACCCGATTTAAAAAATTCTTTCATTGTTGGGAAGCTACACTATCCCCGGGTGACATAGGCTATATTATATTTTCAAAAAAATTAGGGATCCTTACTAAAACTCCAATAATGTAACCCAAAGTGTAAAAAAATTACCTAAAATATTATTTAAATCGCGTGCGTTGCGAAAACTATTGATGATAGAATAAAATAATGTACTACAACTTTGCAGAACACATCATTATCTACAAAAAGTGTCGCGACAGCATATATCTAACTATTATAGTTATGCCACAATAAGTGTTTTTTTATTTTAAAAATTTAATTGAAATGCCGGCCCTAGAAAAGGCTCTTTATTTGGATCTTGGTATTAATCCTTATCAAAATAAATTACTTCATATTCAAAACGGCTTCACTACCTTCATATAACTTGATTTATTCAATTCGGATATTCCATTCGAAAGATATCACGAGTTTAAAAATGTAAGTATTAGAAAAATGTTGCGTGGTAGCCGCTCACCCTGTTCGGCTAGCTAGACAGCACCTTATGCAATGTAGGCGTGCGTCACTGGGGTTTTTACAAAAATTAGAATACTTATTAAAAAATAACGAAAAATAAATAAAAAGTAATAACAAAAAAATCATTAAAATAATAATAGCTCATAGAAATAATAATATTCAAATTTTCTTTATAATTTTATTTTTTTAGTAACCTGACGCAAATAGAAGGGTTTGCCCCCAGGGGCGCTCCTCTGTCCGAGGGTGTGCGTACCCGAGGTGCTCGAGCATCCGTCGCTTCACTCCCCTCTCCGTTCGAGGCGACAGAGTCCTACCTTTCTTTCCGTCTACCTCTTACATCCTTTCCAACTTAGCTCTCTGTTCGTGGCGTGGTCCCCGATGGGATGGTTGCGAATACTGATTGGAGTCCCGGGTTCTACCCTGGGACCTGATTTGGTAGTCAAAACCATGCCTATTTCGACTGCGCCTGCACAGAGAGTGTTCCCGGGGCGGGAATTGCATCCTCGCTGTCGGTTGGTCTTGCTGGGCCCGCTACGACGTCAGGCAACTCTGCTTTTTCTGGAGTGTCGTCTGGTAGTCGTACCCACGCCTGACTAGCACGCGACGGGGATGCGAGTCCCGTCCGGAATTGGCCGCGGACCTGTCGCTCCCGGCCCTGGTTCTGTCCATGGTCGGGGGCGATCCTGAATGGACGGCCGTCGCCTCCTTTTGCGAGGCAGTAGTGTCTGCAAGGGAGGCGGCGAAACGGGAGCGGGAGTCAGCCACCGTATTCCCCTCCCGCCAACGTAGGCCGCGTCGTCGGCGCCGGAGGGCGGGCAACGATCTCCGGCCGCCGTAGAAAGCGGCCGCGGGCGGCCCCTCGGGGGAGGATCCGCCGACGGACTATTGCCGTGAGGGAGAAGGCCGCGTGCTGTTCCGCAGCCCCCCTCAACTCCTCGAGTTGTTACAAGAGAGCGCCGGGGGGACGAAACCCTGACCCCCTGGCGCCAGCACTTTAGAAGGGGCCCGCTTTAAGACAATGCGTGGGCTGGCGCCGGCCCGGGCCACGAGATCGGCAGGCCATATATCCGTGGGCCCGGGCGTAGGCGATAGGAGAACAGCGGGGTTTTTTAGTGGGTAGTCGAAGGTCGAACATCTTTTCCGGAGACCCATATATCCCATATCCATATATCCCTATTTATCCTGGGGGAACCCATCAAGAGAGGTTTTTCCCCGAGACCGAAAAAAAATAGAAGGTTTTAATTTTTAATTTTTTGTTAAATACCCGTGCGAAGCTGGGACGGGCTGCTAGTATATATATATATATATATATATATATATATATATATATATATATATATATATATATATATATATATATATATATATATATATATATATATATATATATAACAACTTAATTTGTCGTGTTGCATAAAAATAAAACATAAAGTATGGATGAAAAATTAAAATAAAAAGGTATTTTTTGCTAACAAAAAGTATGTTGTAATTTATTTTTTCTCTCTCTCTCTTTTTATTTCATTTTAAATCAATACTTATACTTTTTATAAATGAAAAAGTAACTCTGAATTTTAATATAGATATATATTGGACCTTGGAGAAAATCATAGGCTACTTTTTGTCGAAAAATGATACTTGAAGGGGAAGAAATATGGGTGAACGTAATTAAATTCCGTTTCTTTTGTAATTTTACATGGTAGAACAATGTTTGTAGTGTCAGCTAGTTTTTTTTTATAAAGTTTTTGTAAATAAATATTACATTGTTTTGATATATTGCCTGCCATAGCATTTGTATGTCAGGTGGAAATCGTAATTATCGCGGTTGTTTTTTCACTTACGCCCCCTAGCACGAATCATAAACATTTTCGTCACGTAATCGTATCGAGTAACAATAGTAAATGTTAAAAATATTCTTGCTGCCGATTTCAATACATTCTTGTAGCTAAACTATTCGATAGTCGCACGTCCAGTGATCGAGCTGCCGGTTTTTAGTTTTAAAAAAATGTACACTCTGTTCAAGTTTTCATAAAAAATTATATATAACGTTAACTGTGCGATAGTATCGAAATATTCATGCTAAGGGTACTGATATAACATAAGTACTGTCTAAAATGTGATATAAAACAACATTACGAGTTGAGGCGGTAAATATTTTACATTTAGGAAGATACAGTATGATATATTTTCCTTGAATCAACCTGTATGATATTTGAAACAAACAAAACTAATATAGGTAAATGATAAAACGAATTGTTAAATGAAGATATGATATATATACACAATGAATTATTGGAATTACAAATATTTAGACTGATTCCAAGAAAAATTAAAGCTAAAAAAAATTCTAAATTCGACAGCGATAGAAAGAAAGACAAAAATAGTTGTATGTTTGAGCTTCTAGGTGTAAAAGTTCACTATAAGGTTTATTTGACGTATTTTGATGACCTAGATAATGTTTCTTTCGGGGTTGGTGGCATATTTGGAATTATTATTCCTGGTGTTGCATATGGCAAGATATCTAAGATAAACCCTATTGAGTTTATTAGGTGTAGAATGATTGTTTTGTGAAATTCCTCTTTTTAATAAAGGAAAAAGATATATAAAAATAGGTTTAAACCTATCTAGAGAGTCGGAAAAGCGACAAATTGAATACTTTTATTACTTCATACATCATACGATATAGATATTTTGTTTCTTTTTTCGGGGATGTGGATTTAAATGCCTACGGAAAAATCAAAATTCGCCACATTTACTTTGATGTACTGTTTATTCAGGAAAGAGCAAATGTCATGAAAGAGCACCGCCTAAAAGGTTCGCAGTTCAGTTCAAAGTGAATATTGTATGTATATTTGCATCAAATTTAGACGAATTCTTGGAAGAAGAAGTAGGACCAACAATATGTATCAATTAAGCTGTCAAACAAATAAATATAAATATATTGGACTAGACTAGACTAAAGTAAGTAGTATTTGTGTTATGGGTACTAGACAACTGATATGCTACATATATACTTTACTTTCGTAAATAAATAAATTCAGACGCGAGACGGGAATCGAACCCCTGACCTCCGCAAGCGTACCGAAGTGCGTTAGCCGCTACGCCACGTAGGTCGTCAATGAAATAATGAGGCAAAGCTCCAGATAATTTAGCTAATTACATAGTTATTGCTAATATATTTCTTAATGTTAGATTTAAGTCTTCCTTCTTGCCGACCTCTGTGGCGTAATGGATAACGCACTTCGGTACGCTTGCGAGGGTCACGTGTTCGATTCCCGTCTCACGCCTGAGTGATTCAGTATAATATGTATTCATTTGCAAAAAAAATATATAGTATATCAGTTGTTTAGTACCCATAACACATATGCTATTTAGTTTGGGACTAGATGGCGCTGTGCGAATTGTCACAAAATATTTATTTATTTATATTTATTCCTTAATTAAAATATGTATACTTCGACTGAACTTCTTATTGCAACTTTTTCAACTTAGTTTAATAGGGCTTTAATATTAATGAATTACTGAAATAAGAAGTATAAACCTTTTATGTATTTAGTAATTAATTTATGTAACAGTTTATTGTATTCTAATAAATTTAAGGACCTCCGTGACGTAACGGATAATACACTTCGGTACGCTTGTGAAAGTCTCGATTCAGCATTGAAGCTTTCTAGTATCCATAACTCAAGTGCTATGTGACTTTCCTTGGGACTAGATGGCGCTGTGTGAATTGTCACAGTATATTTATTTATCCACAATATCAGCAAAGCAATTGTCTAGTTAAGTCACCGTTTTACGTGAATACGTTGCATAATTTTTAACGTGCACTATTATTAAGCAACTATATGTAGGTAGCACGCAAAGTATGCACCTACTTTGCGAGCGTCTCAAATTTATTTATAGCTTGGACAAGTTGACATTTAAGGGTACTAGGCAGATGTACTAAAGTAACTGTACAAATTTATTTATACCGCCTTAATAAGGGGAATTTGGATGGATAAGGGTCGTGTATTAATTTTTTGCTACTATTAATAATAACTACACTTTAATTGTAATGTTATTAAATTCTTCTTGTAAGTTTAGTTTACAAAGTATTAGTTTGCGTTTTTGAAGTTATTCTTTTGGCGTGTTTGGAAGATAATATGAAAGTAAAATTTTTAAAATGTGCGTGCGCACCGTTAGGCAAAATACGGCATGCTGAACTTAGCTGATAGCCGTCTCTCAAATTTCTCTCGCACGATTTCTCTCTTCACGATTACAAGAAAAAAATTTGGAGAGCTCCGCTGTAGTATTGCATTTTTAGGCATGTATTTTATTTTTAATGTATTTTTATTTTCCGAAGTATTCAGTTTTTTATTTTATTTTCTCAAAGCTTTTGTTTTTTGCCCTCGTCTTTTTTTCGTTATTTTTTTAACGTTTAGTTTCTAGGCTTTGTTAATTAATGTATTTATTTTTATTTTCCCAAGTATTTTTTTTTATTTCTTCGAGGCTTTATTTTTTTCCCTCACGTTTTGTTCATTACTTTTATTTATTTTATTAGTTTTATATTTTTTTTATAATGTAAATGAACAAACGACATCATACAAATCCATCACCTCACACTCAGACCTACCTCTGAGGCTCACTTCGTTGCAAATCTTGTGATGCTCTCTGACTTATTCCTCTTTACTGCGTTTTTCACTATGACTTACTAAGATCACATAAACCGTAGGAGGTGATTTGTTTTTGCCTGCTCTGTTGCCATTTCATTTTTATTCAGCCAGTGCATAGTTGTTCTCTTGTTAAATTCATTGGTCGCGCCTATTTATAATAACTTTGATACTAAGACTGCATAAATGCTAGGAGGTGTTCAGTTTAACTTAGTAACAGAAAATACTCAGAAAGACATGCTGGGAACTGAAGAACTGCATGCACAGTCAACGAAAATTATATATATGATATTCAAATTTCAACTTAAAAGCTGAAGTATCAAGATTCCTTACGATGTAGCATTGTATTAACGATTCGAATTACTGCTTATTGCTATCCTTTTTTACTAATATCGGACTTCTTTTTCATACATAAAGAATACCTTCATGTAATTAGAGACGAAGCATTCCTCAATATTCCTCATTACATTTGGCCCTGGTAGCAGATGGTCAGTGTCTTAACGCGTCGACTGCCTTTTCAAAAAGATACCGTTTATATTTTAGGTAATTGTTGATGATACCTAAATGAACATTAAAATGGGATAACGATAATTATTATTATATTTATTATAAAATAAGCATTATTTTCACCATCCCAGTGGTTTGCATCAGAGAACATATTATAATATAATAATATAATATATAGATATATAATATTTCCTGTGATTGTTATACAATATCTGGGAGCTAAAATAAATAGCTGTTATACGAGGACCCGAGTGAGTGGCACCATTACAAGAGCTTCGTCTCACTCGGATCCGAGTATTCGGCAGTTAATGTGTTTTCAGCAGTGTCTGTAACATGACTTTTATATAAATAATAATAGTCCATAGCGTCCCGCTGCTGGGCTCGAACCTCCCTCCCCCTAGAGGGTGTAAAACATTACACATTAAGCCTAAAAATCTACCTAAGCGGTACATGCCGTCAAGGGATTCGAACCCCTTGGTATCTGTGGTAACACAAACGATTATATTATTTGCTGACGATAGTACTAGTTTAACATTTGACGGAAATAATGTTGACAGTTACGAAATAAATGTAATTAATGCATTTCATGTTCATTTCATTATGGTTGAATAAAAATAACTTACAAATTAACCTATCTAAAAAAAATAATGCATTTTAAGCAAAGAAATATAATTAATGTAAATATTACAGATCTATAGTCACGTATTGTGGACAAAAAATAGAGGAAATAAAATGTACAGTGTTCTTGGGCATTCAAACAGACAATAATTTTACATGGGCTATGTAATAAGCCACATTAATTAGTTATGTACTCGTAATAAGGTTCTCCGATTTTTTATGCTTTATATAAATTAAGCGACGTTGTTCATCATCATCCGAGCTAACGCTGGTTAGCAACCCAAACTTTCATTTCGGTGCCTGGGGTCCGCTTTCCGACTTTTTCTACTCCACTTCTCACGGTCTTCAGCATCCCTGGTAGTGAGCCCATTGGCACTCATATCACCCTTTACGACGTCAAACCAGCACTTTTTGGGCCTACCCCTCCTGCCGGGGCCCGGCGGAGGCGGCATGGCCAGACATTTGTTTCCCACGTAAACATCGGTTGCCGTAAAACGTGGCCGTATCAACGGAGTCGACACTCATGCAATTTGTCCGCAATGTCACGGACATGAAGACTCCACGAATGCGGAGTTCCTAACACGGTCCTTCCGCGTCACTCCACACATCTGCCGCAGCATATTCATCTCCGTGACACGCAGTTCTTGCTTGTGTCGCTCTAACACCGACCACGCTTCACAGCCGTATAAAAGGACAGGCCTAATGATGGTCTTATAGACCTGTCCCTTCAACTTTACCGGCATCTTGGGGTTACAGATGACAACAGTCACCTCACGCCGTTTGGCCCACGCGGCAGCAATGCGTGCCTTTACGTCCCAATCGATGTCACCAGACGCATAAAATACAGATCCCAGGTATTTCACCTGGTCCGTGCGATCGATCGTGTTGCCGCCTATTCACATATTTTGGTGGTGGCTTACAGCAATCTTCCTCTTGGCAAGTTCGAGGCCTTGAAACTCGCAGCTTCTTTTTACAACAATATTCCTTTGGCGAAGGATATCGTGGCAAGCAGGGATAGCACATTCACAGCACGTTGTTGGACAAGGGGCTACTAACATCGGACATACTGCAAATTGCTCACAGTCTTCAGCGTAAAAGCACGCCATTTTTATTTAGATTTTACTTGTTTTCTTATGTAAATTTTATGTCATAATAAATTTCCACTAGAGTTTGATTTTGACGGATTTGACATATGTCAAATATAATATACAAAATACCTTTGTTCTTAAGTATGCCGCCATAATAACTTTGTGTTGTGTTCCGGCATTAATGACCCAAGTTCCGATACCCTTATGGGACAGCAGCGTGTTCGCGATGCCACTGGCGTTGCAAACACTCATAGGCGACGATAACTGCTAAGTTCTAAGAGTAGGCCGTCAGCCTGTCGCTGTACTACAGCAATAAAAAAATTCAATGGACTTTGACCAATTCCTGAAGAAACTAATTGTGTAATTTGTAAGCTGTGCACGTGGCAGAATACACAGATTCGAATTTGTTAAATTTTGACCTTTTGTAATCTGTGCAATAAATAGCACTGAGTTTAATACTACTTCGCTAGACGCGCACGCGCGCACACATACACACACGCACACGCACACATGCGCGCACGCACACACGCGCACACGCACACAGACACGCACACAGACACGCACATAGACACGCACACAGACAAACACACACACACGTGTGTGTACACACATCGGTTGTTGGAGATTTAATAGTATTGATAACGTTTAAACGCATTGCTCCTTATATTGTAACAGGCGCTTTGTTTATTTGTATTTTATTCACCCCCTTTAAATTTCATTTTCGCGACAAAAATAGCCTATGTCTTTCTTCAAGGTCCAATCTATCTCTATACCAAAATTGAACCAAATATGTTTACAGTTTAGGCGTAAAAACATAACAGATAATCAGTTATTTTGACATTAATAATATTAGTATGGATAAAACTCGCTCATGATTGTGCCTTATTAGCGATGAGAGAAAGCGTTCTTATTTTTTACATTTATGGCTTGGAGACTAGTGTTGCTTCCAATATACCTATGAGATCCTGATGTTTCCAGGCCGTAATGGTGACATCACAGAATCAGGGGTTGACAGCATGGCGGACCTCTGGGCGTCGTATCACAGTGCGCTTGGACTCGGTTCAAAGCCTCTCAAGCCGCCAACCCCATTGGCTGCCGGACACTCGGTGAGTTTTAAGGTTGAGCAACGTTTCATTTTTCACTTTTAGGTTATAAATATTATATTAATCGGACTGCTGGTCCACAAAGAGGGAGGATAAAAGTTATCACATGCTGCGGAGATGCGAATGTTGAGATGGATGAGTGGAGTTACAAAAATGTATAAAATTAAGAATGAATATATCAAGTCATCAATTTTGAAAGTAGCACCAGTGATTGAGAAGAAAAAAGTAATACTACTAAATATAACCACACTGATATAGCCATATAATTCAAGATAAGAACGCCATGTAACAAGGAACGCTAGAAATGAAAGTGGATGGATACAAAAAGAGGGATAGACCAAAGAAAAAATGGATGGATTGCGTAAAGATGGATATGGTATAAAAATTGTGAATGTTGAGATGCCGAATAATAGAGGAGAGTGGAAGGAGGTAACATGTTGTGCCTACCCCACGTGGTTTGGGATAAGGGCAGGAAGAAGAAGAATTATTATAAATATATTGGCACAACTTACACAGCGCTATCTTTTTATCTGTGCAGGGGCGAAAGAATACTGACCTCTGCGGTCGGGGTTTGCCAGTCGTAAAAGGCGACAAAACAACCCTAGCTACGTGGTAGGGCCCCAAGCCCGTCTGGATAGCGACCACTTTTGGTTTTAAGTATCTCGCCATAATAACCTTGTGTTGTGTTCCGGCATTAGTAACCTAAGTTCCTGTACCCTTATGTGTAGCACATGTGTTATGGATATTAGACAACCGATATACTATTTGTATGCTATTATTTTGTTACTAAATACATATTACACATAAAAACTCAAAGTCGGGACTGGAGTTGAACCCGTAACTACCGTAAGGGTTCTGATATTTAAAAGCCATTACGCCGTGGAGGTCGAGGATTATTTTCTTTATTAAATATAAATTTATAAATACCTACTGACAGAGTCCAATCCATATTGGATCAGCAACTCCAGGGGCAGAAGCCGCATCAGCGCACGATGAAACGTCATCATCGGATAGGACTAAAGACGATGATGATGGTGGAGCATCGGATGATGATAGTGATGACAGAGTCGACCCGCAACATCACGATCCTGAACGATTAAAGGCTTTTAATGTGAGTATTGAAGCTATATTGGTCATATATACGTAGGTTGGCGAAAAAGACAAATGGACGACTTCTTCTAGTTCAAAAGCAGTAAAAAGGCAAAATTTGGTCTTTTCGAGATTGTGTGTAAGCAAGTTTATTAGACTCAGTTCGATCGAATAAGTCAGTCTTACTGGTTTATTTTTATTTATAACTTACGTACATAAATTTGTAACTACATACTGTTTTTTTAACCGACGAAAAAACTAAGGAGGTTCTCAATTCGACGTGTATATTAATTTTTTTCTTTATTTTTTTATGTATGACCACGCATAACTTTTTACAGAGAAGTCCGAGTTTAAAAATTCTTTTTTGATTGGAGAGGGTATACCCCGAAATTGGTCCTATATAAATTTGTGATGATCCCATATAGATTGTGTCTATAGGTCTTTTTGGGGGCGGAAGGCATCCCTAAACCTATTCCGTCGGGCTGGTGTTGGCATCACATCGCCTTTATACGGATACTCGGCATAGAACTTTGTTAGGGTGGGGGTTCGTCTAATAATACATTGAACTGTCAAAAAAGGGCCAGCAACTTCTGAATAAACCAACTTCATTAACAACTTCTCCATCTATTATTTTTTTTTTTGCTTTACACTGTTTTTTTTCTGAGGAACAGCAGACAGACAGGCCCACTTAATAATAAGCAGATACTGTCGCCTGTAGATATTTGTGACGCTAGCACTGTCGGCTGTTCTGCATTGGAACCTCGGTCACTAATGCCAGAACACAGTACAAGGTTATAAGGACGGCATACTTATAGATCAGGAATGGTTGCTATCATGACTGGCTTGGGGCCCTACCACGTAACTAGTGTTATTTTGTCGCCTTTTACCACAAGGCGACTCCGGCAGGGGTTAGTATTTTTACTCCACCCGTGACGGAAAAAAATTTGTTCAAAGGGAAGAGTTATGTAGAGACATCGATGTTAAAAGGCGCTCTACTGATAAACTATGTAACAGCCAGGTATTAAATTATTGGTATTAAAGTAGAAACTAAATAAACATATCCTCGCTTAATTTACATTTTATAACAAAATGGCCGAAGTACTGACGTTAAAGAAAAACATCATATGAAAACTGCATACTCAGAGGATGATAAACTGATTGTAATATATCATTTTGGTGAAGTAGAAATATGCACACTCACGCGCATAAGAATCTTATTGAACTGTGGTACTCCTGTGTCACTCGACGCGCGACGCCAGTATACCAAAATAAAGTCAATTAGGACAAAGCTATTTTAATACAGTCAAACCTGGATAAGTGAGAGCTCAAGGGATCGCGATCTCCTTTTCTCTTAGAGAGGTTTCTCACTCACCCGAGTTTCTAGCTTACAGAGTTACAGAAGGGGTCTGTCTCACTTATAGAGGTCTATAAAAATACGACAAATACGACGTAATTAGAAACAAAATACGTGTATGTATGCGTATTACACGTTTATTGAAATAATAGCTGAACATAAATATTTAATCTAAATAATTTACTTGAAAGAATCTGTTAATTTATTTTGCAATTCTGTTTTTAAATTTTGTGTATGTTTTTCAAGTTGATTTCGTAATTTCCCAGATTCAAAAGCATTCACAGTTTTTAATTTATCAATTAAAGACAACACATTGAGTTTTCGTTTAGACATTATGATTAAGATCAGGCGGAGAAAGAATACTAACGTCTGCGGCCGAGGTCGGCCTGTCGTAAAAGGCGACAAAATAACCCACCCTAGCTACGTGGTAGGGCCTCAAGCCCATCTGGATGGTGACCACCTTTGGTCTTAAGTATGCTGCCATAATAACCTTGTGTTGTGTTCCGGCATTAGTGACCCAAGTTCCTTTACCCTTATGGGACAGCAGCGTGTTCACAGTGCCAATGGCGTTGCAAACACCCATAGGCGATGGTAATTGCTGGATTCTAGGCGGGCCGTCAGCCTGTCTGCTGCCCTACAGCATTAAAAAAACAACTTTCTTAGCAACTGCTGTTTATGAACTGACTGTGTTGACTGGCTTGTGTGTGACTGGCTTGAGAAAGAAGTCGGTACACTCATTTAGATTTTTGAAGAGAATGAGTTCCTGGTCATTTTAATACGCATTGTATTCCTCTATAGTTCCTAAAACTATAGAAAACCATAACAAACGCACATTTCGTTTGAATTAAATAAGAGTCCCTCGAAATTTAAGAATGAGGCCGACTTGCACAACCAATCACTAAACCGATTTAGCGCTAAACTTATTTAAATCGTCATTCTGTCCCTGTCACATTGACAACATTTGACAGGGCTGTCCCTGTCGACTTATTTAAATCGTCATTCTGTAATGACGATTTAAATAAGTTTAGCGCTAATTCGGTTTAGTGATTGGTTGTGCAAGTCGGCCTGAGTCATAAATAGCAAAAGTTAAACGCGTTTAACTGTCGCTTATAGAGGTATAGGCAAGTATCAATCTCACTTATAGAGGTTCATGCTTAAAAAATGACTGTCACTTAAACAGGTTTTATTTTTTTCACTTATAGAGGTTTTAGGAGGGCAAAATGACGGGACCTGGTAAATACTCTCATTAATAGAGTTTTTGCACTTACCCATTTCTCACTTACTAAGGTTTGACTGGAATTATTTATTAAAAAATATTTATATAATAATATAATAACAACTCATAACTTCTCACTGTTTAGCTCGCGCCTTAAAAGGAACGGACCATACATACTCGTACGATCGACGCGTTACACATACCTCACCATGTTTTCCTCCACCGTCCGCACTTGGCAACTGTGTTATATGCACCACACACGTTCGGCACCACTAGATTGGTCTCCAAGTGACACCAGCACCACTGAGTTGCCAAGTACAAAAAGTAATGTCTGCTTCATTTAAATTGAATAAATATTTTCAGATGTTCGTCCGACTTTTCGTTGATGAGAACTTAGATAGGATAGTTCCAATATCCAAGCAGCCTAAAGAGAAGATTCAAGCAATCATCGACTCATGCACTCGGCAGTTTCCCGAGTTCGCCGAACGCGCCCGAAAGCGAATTCGCACTTATTTGAAGAGTTGTAGGAGGAACAAGAAGGTTCGTGGCGAGGGACCTTCATCAGGCAACGGCGGTAGCACTCCCGGGAACACTTGGGATACCGCGGTGAGGGTCTGATCTCTTTGGTTTTATTGTAGCTTAGCATTGAGTTACTGTTGAGTATTTTTATGTAGACGAGATTTTTTACAAGTGTTGGATGTTTTTATTAAAATATCTTAGTCTAGTTATCTTGTGACTTAATCAATGTAAAAATTGAACTAAAGGTTTGAAAATCTTTAACAAGCAAGGATTAAGATTTTAGGTATATATGTAATTATATATTGTAAAACCTATAAACTGCAATGATTTGCAAAATTACATTGTATAATAGACCTTAGATCAAATTATTAATAAGATTATCCTATATAATCGATATAAATAATCGATTAGTAATAACCGTAGTTTGATAGTTTCCAGATATTTAATAATTAAAATCATAAAAATTGTACATTATTGAATTGTATAAAATTTTAACGAATGTATAAGAGAGTACAATGTCCTAATAAAATTTAAAAAATTATTTCAACCAAGATCCAAACTTAAATCTCCTCTACATAGGTCCGGCCCACTCCCGCGCATCTGACTTCAGTGCAAGCGGAGCACATCTTAGCGCAGGCGTGCGAGAACGAGAGCTTAAATGCCAAGCGCATGCGCCTCGGACTTGATCCTGTGAGTCAGCCAATGCCCACGGTTCCTACACCTATGGTAGGTATTTTTGTTTATGGATAAATTTTTACATTTCTGCGTTAACAATCTGAATTTACTTCTAATACTATTAAATACTACATAGGGTGTGTTATTATTCCCATTGGGTATCTGTGACTTACAATAATGACCTCGAATTATAGGTTACAAATTTATAAAGTGATTTGTTTTTCTTAGGCTATCGACACTACAGCTACATCGTCTGTAGCATCATCATTCCTCAGCTTGTATAGCGGGGCTATCAGCAGCCCAGCATCAACTCCAGCAACGACTACCTCTACCAACACTTTATCCACTCCTGGGCATAGTAAGGCAGCTGCTGATACTACACGACCATCGGCAAGTCCCACTATGGAGAATGCATTGTTGAATAATAATAGTCTTAAATTGGACAATGCTAATGGAAACACCGGAAGTAAGACTGCGAGGTGAGTTCTTGCGGAATTCTATTCACCTATTCCTTTTTATTTAAATCGGCCATATTGTTTTCTTTAAGACTAATCGGAATTTCGAAATCGAATATTTTTAATGTCTATGATTTATCAAATAATAGCTTTGAAAGTTGGCTAAAACTCAGAAATCTAGCGATATTACGTTAATTAAAAAACGGGTGATATATAATTTAAGTTGAAGGTAGTCACAAATTTAATTATTGGTGTGTTACGAAATGGTAAACTGCGTAAAATCGGATGAATATTACTCTTTCTTTTGTTATTACTGCGCTATACGTAAATGTTTGAATTCGTTTGAAAAATAAATGTTTATAAACCGTATATTTTTTATTAAATGCAGTATTAGAGTCCTGTTCAATGTGTTATTTTTAAAAGAGCTAAAGAATTACTTCACATCAAATAAATTTAAAAACAGTTCGTTGTCCTTTTCGACGTTTTCTATAATGTCTAAGATTTAAAGCACAGTTGGTTGAGTAAAACTAAGTAAAATAAATAATAATGAATATATTGCGACATTTTACAAAATGCCATTTATTCCCAAATTAAGATAGGCACTTGTGTTATGGGTACTAGACAATTAATGTACTCGTCGTGACCTCCGCAGGCGGTACTGAAGTGCGTTAGCCGTTATGCCGCAGAGGTCGTCAAAATGACCTTATAAATTCGTTTCTGTGGCTTCACTCGCCATGCAGGACTAGATTTGTATGATTAGCGAAGAATATTTTTAGAAGAATATTATATTGTATAATCATTGCTCATATTTAAATTGCATGACTAAAAAAAGTCTATAAACGAGTGTATGTGTGCAATTCTCACTCGGCTAAAGTAGAACTTCAGAAAAAGCACATAATACGAAGGCCCACGCAACACACTTTATACGAAATAATACAAAATCCTTACTTAGGAGGAGACGAAAATAATAATAAATTCTTATTTTCTCGCAGGCTAAATGCTATTTACGAGTATGTCTCTTTTTGGTGTTGCTTTTTTGTTTCGTCGAATTTTCAAATCATAATGGTGCTAAAGAGGTTTCAAAATACACTAAAAGTAATTGACTAATAATCTAGTTTAAATCATGTATCCGTAATTTGGACGACCACAGCGTAACGGATAACGTAGTTCGATACGCTTACGGAGGTCACAGGTTCGATTCCCGTCTCGCGTATATATAATATGTATTTATTTAGAAAAGAAAAGTATATATGTAGTATATTAGTTGTTTAGTAGAAGACCACGTAGCTAGGGTTGTTTTATCGCCTTTTATGACAGATTGACCCCGCCGCAAGGGTTAGCACCGCACTGCACAGAGAAAATGTTATATTATTAATTTATTTATTAGGTTAAAATTGATGTTTTCAGTCCCGCGTCGTCCCCGGCTCCTCTGTTCAGAAACACATTCCCAACCACGTTTGGCGCCCCGCAGACTTTCCCCAGGCAAAAGTGAGTAACCACTATTTCGCGTAAAACGATTTATTGCTATAGAAATAATAACAACCCATAGCGTCCCACTACTGGGCTCTGCTCTCCCTCTAGAGGGAATGGACTAAGGCGGATTGGAGCATACACATATCGGTCATATCGGTATGTAGGTCTCATCACGATGTTTTACCTTCATCGTCATTCAAGTACATAGCAATTATAATATGCACTTTAGGCGAGGAAAGCAGCTTAAACGGTGCATGCCAACACGAGATTCAAACCCGTGTCTTCTACGTCCATGACTCTCTCTTGACTGTACCTGCAAATACAGTAATTGATATTTATTTAATTGCAGTCCAAACACAAATCCGTCTCCGGCATTATCCAATAGTGCATTGCTGTCTACGCTGACTGCTTTGCCACCGTCAGGTATGTGTTTTTGTTATAAGCTCAATAATTTTTAATAGGAATTATTATTAGAATTTAATCAACAAAGTACCGGGGATCAAATTCTTACGCCAAGTCTTCAAAATAGGACGCTTAGCCATTATTTAGATTTTCGTCACGTAGTCAAAATCCTATAAAAAAATGTTGCGCTTTACGAGCTAATTTAGTTTTTACATGTAACTGGTATCACCCGGCAAGCGCTGTATTTATTAAAATATATATCAGCCAAATTATTTTATTTAACTTTCTGTTTGCAAAAAGTGATTGAAAACTGTACGTTACGTTTACTACGTGAAGACGGGGGTGTCTTCTCATATACTACAGATGGTCACCAAAAGAAGAGTAATCCCTTCCGCAATAATACTCCCGTAAGAAATTGACAAAAATAGGTAATGTAGTGGCCACGTAGCCACGTAGTAATAGTAGTAAATTTGAAATGACAAAAAGTAGATTTATAATAAAGTAATATCCGCAGGTGTGGGAGTGAATGCAGCGATGGCGGCTTACCAGAGCGCGCTGCTGTCCGCCATGGCGGCTCATACGCACACCTTCCCCACCAACCTCACCGGTGAGCTCTTCGGTATTGTTTATACCACATTTACTAAACTTTTACTAAAAAAACATATTGTTTATGTATCGTCTTCATATCATTCATAAATATTTATATATTATTATTTTGATATATAATACATTAGAACCCCTGTAAGTTGAACCAGTGCGGCCGGGGTCGGCCTGTTGTAAAAGGCGACTAAACGACCCACCCTTTGTTTTTAAATATGCCGCCATAGTAACCTTGTGTTGTGTTCGGGCATAAGTAACCAGGTTCCAGTTCCACTACGCGGTTAGCAGCGTGTTAGCCATGGCCTCGGCGTTACAAACACCCATAGGCGACGGTAACTGCTAAACTCAGTAGTAGGCTGTCAACCTGTCTGCTGTCCTACAGCAATAAAAAATTTCATCTCCTGGCCACGGTTTGCCTTGAAAAAATCGCTTGCTAGCAATAAAACCGCCTTTTGAACATCGATATAATACTATTATACGACAATATTTTTATGTGTATACTAATCCATCTACAAATCTATCATATTTTATAAATTAATTGTATTTTAGTATTTATTTTAGTCTTCAAAATTTAAAAATAAACGATTTTAATAAAATAGCTCCCATTAAATAATTTAAGTGAAAATCGAACGCCTATCACACGATATGGAAATTTTCTAATGATAGCAAGTATTGTTTTTATATATTATTTAAATCGAATAGCGAACAAATGATTTTATCTATGAGATTTAAAAAAGCCTCTTTACTAAATATTATTTGAAAAAAAAGTAATTTAAAGATTAATTTTTAATTTGTTAAAAGTGCACGTTTATCCAGCAATAAAGGCTATTTATTATTAGAATATATCCGAAACTTAATTGGTACCACAAAATTTCCAAAGCTGAATACATAGGATCGTCACTGGATTTTCCTACATAGAAAACATACTGTTACTGTAAATTTATGAACTAGGCACTTATCTCTTAATGCTTTGCTTTTAGCGCCAACAGACTTGTCTCTTAAAAGCTCGACTACACCAACATCGCTCCACCCCACGCCCACTGCTGCTACTACCCAAAAGCCATCGCAGAAGTTATCCGGCGCAGAAATAGGGGCTGTTCGACAACTTATTACAGGATACCGCGAATCTGCTGCGTTCCTTCTCAGGTCCGCGGATGAGTTGGAGGCTTTGCTGTTGAACCAACCCTAGGATTCAGCCAAATCTTTACCTGACATGCTAGGGTTCAAGTTTGGTTACTTTTAAACTAGTCGCAAACGGTTTCCTGACTCTATATCCAAATTATTTCGTTTTGAAACTATCAAATATCTCCTAGTATTTGTTTCCTTCACTAGGAATTATAGGCGTTCAAACAATGTTTTTCGAAATTACCACTAGTAAAAGAAGCATAATTCTTTGGCTAGACGTCAAAATCATTTCTCTAACAAAAACAACGAATGAGTATGATAGTTCATGCGAAATGAAGATGGCGTCGAAAATATCAAATCATGCTTAAAACAAAACACGTTTAGGTACCAATAATGGCGATGGATTTACTTTATCCACAGATGGTTTTCATTTTTCTAATGATTAAATTAATGTATAAAAACATGCTGATTGTTTATTTTACTTAAATCCAAAATTTTAATTGAACGTAATTAAAATTATACCCAATGACGAATTTAACCATAGATTTACTACTAAGCTCTGGTTAAACTCTTGACGTAAATATATGTATGTATATACAAATAATTTTAATTAATTTCAACTTACACTTTACCTCTTCAGAAAAAATCCAAAACAATTATTTAATTCGGAAATAGAACCAGGAAAATAGTTTTCCAACTAGACTCATGAAATTTTTAGATTGCTAATGTTGGGAGAAGGATACAAACATTACACAAGTAAGTGGTTTTCAAAACCATTTATTTTAAGCAACGAATTTTATAAATTGTGTCAATGTTATCGAAACTTAGCAATCTAGAAAGGTTCATGAACCAAGCGTGTCATTTTAATATGTATATGAAAAATATGATTGGGACTTATATGTGAAAGTGAATGGAAGTCAATTTAGCTACTAAAAGTTTGATGCAGTGCGAGTTCGTGTAGTTGATGACTTATGTCATTATTGGTTAAATATATATATTTTAATGTAATTGTTTATTTTATTTTCTTAAATAAAATTGTATTCATAAAAAATCATTTTGTACATTAAACGTTACTTGGTTGATTAAACAAATTTTAATAATTACTGCAATAGTATTGTTATATATGTATACAGGGCATTTCACGTGAAGTGAACAACAAATAAAAAATGAGGCTCTGAAATTCGTTCATATTGGGCATATTTGTACTTTTAGAAGGGTGTGTTATCCCTTAAATAAATTTATAACCCATTTAAAAAAATTATAGAGAAATAAATAAATGTTCTTTATTTTGCATACAATAGAAACATTAAGAATGGTTGAAGTAGTTAAAAATACTTAAAATGTAGTAAATATTCCGATTTAGCAGTAGAACACATGTTCAAAATAACAGAAAATATCCTATAAAAAATTACGAAAATTATTTTATTATTAATTTATGTGGAAATAAAGTTTCAAAGAAACCGTTCCGTCGATCAAATGGATTCTAAGAATCCCATATCTTCACAAATAAATTAAATAAAAATACACTTCTAATCAAAAAAATAGAAACACCCCTGAAGTTTGGTTTTGAATGAGTTTAATTTTTTTTAACCTTTTACCAAAAATATAAATAATACCAGTTAATTGTGGATATTATAAGGTATCATTTAATGAATATTAATTATTTAAATTAAAATTGAATTTCTTTGGCTATTATGTTTTGTTGAACAGGTATGTTTTTAAAAAGACATTGTTAAATGTTAGAAACAAAGATGTAATACAGAAAAATGTTAAAAGTAGGTTATTCAGTATCTCGCATTTCCTTCCCCTAATCTCATCACTGCTTCCATGCGGTTCGGAATGGAACGGTAATGGCGTTAAGCGTCAAAATCTTGTGTTGTGGAATGTTCTCCCACTCTTCCTGTATAGCTGTTTTAAGCTGGCTAAGCGTCTCCGGAGTAGGATCTCTCGCTCTGACTCGTCTCTTCAACTCATCCCATAGGTGTTCTATGGGATTCATACCCGGGCTTCTTGCTGGCCAGCCCATGACCGCAATACCGACTTCGCTCAGGTATTCATTTACAATGCCTGCGGTATGAGCCCTGGCATTGTCCTGCATAAAAATGAAGTTTTCGCTAATAAAATGTACCTGAGATACCACATGAGGCTCCAGACACTTCGGTGTAACATGTCCATTTAATGATGGTAACGAAATCCAAACAAACGCAAGTTCGGTTTTTCTATTGACGCTTATGCCTCCCCAAAACGTCCATGAACCGCCACCGTAACTGACTCTTTCTTCAACACAGCACTGTGGAAAATGCTCTCCCTCTTTTCAATACACTTTCTTTCTTCCGTCATTACCATACAACGTGATCTTACTCTCGTTAAAAAAAAGAACTGCTCCATTGAAGGTATGACCAATTTAAGTGCTCAAGTGCAAAGTCGAGGCGCGCTCTTCGGTAGTCTACCGTAAATTTTGGGTCATTAGCTGGTTCAACAGGTTTCAAACCACGCTCCGCCAATCTTCTTATGGTAGAATCGCTTACAGCGAATCCTCGAACCTCACGAAGCCGCTGCTACAGTTGAACAGAGTTAAAGTGGCGATTTCTTAGAGAAACTGACACAATATACCGGTATTCTTGCTCAGACGGGACTCGATGTCTACCAGATCGTGGACGGCGAGTAAACATACCACTCTCCCAATAACGCTGATACACTCTATTGACAGCAGAGAGGCTTAGGAAGTAATCGTGCAGCCACAACACGCTGACTATGCCCTGCATCCAGCGACGTCACGACTTGGGCGGCTTCTGTGAGCGAGGTATCCATATTTTTTAGGAAAGATCTCTTTGGTAGGATGTCACAGAGCTTAATTAATAATCACATTCAACTCAGCTCAGTTCAAATTTGGAATTCTGGTACACCATTGTGTAGACTAAACTGCTAGTTATTTATTGGCGTATTTTTTAATGATATCAATTATCTTTTTCATTTAATTGCCTCCTGAATAATACTTGCAGTAGTTTTCGATTTTTTTGATGAAATGTATATTATGTGAACATGTTTATCATCATCATCATCATCCTAGCGTTAGTCTCGGTTGCCACCCAAACTTTCGTTTCGGTGCCCGGGGTCCGCTTTCCGACTTTTTCTACTCCACTTCGCGCGATCTTCAGCATCCCTGGTAGTGAGCCCATTGGCACGCATATCACCCCTTACGACGTCAAGCCAGCACTTTTTGGGTCTACCCCTCCTACCGGGGCCCGGCGGAGGCGGCATGGCCAGACATTTGTTTCCCACGTAAGCATCCGGTTGCCGTAAAATATGGCCATACCAACGGAGCCGACACTCCTGCAATTTATCTACAATGTCACGGACACGAAGACTGCCGCGAATGCGGGAGTTCCTAACGCGGTCCTTCCGCGTCACTCCACACATCCACCGCAGCATATTCATCTCCGTGACACGCAGTTCTTGCTTGTGAACATATTATGTGAACATGTTTATATCCTCTCAGAATACAAATATGCCCAATATGAATAAATTTCAGAACATCACTTTTTTGCTGTCCGCTTGACGTGAAGTGCACCATACATGTATTGTTGCATATTTTACCTTTAATATTAAACATTATTTCAATCTGCATTAATATTATACATAATACATTTTGCAATAGGAACACTTCGCTTAATCTTTCAACCAAGTAGATTCACGGAAACTCTCTAATTGAAATAACATGGTAACACTTCCAGCATTAGGTGCTCGTTAAAACAGAAGTGTTGCCAAGTATTTCTAAAATTGTCCAAAATATAACTTAATAAGTAGTTACAAGTTAATTCTAATTATATTATGCCATATAAAAATATTAAGGAAATCTATTTTCTTCTAAATATTTTCCTTTCTTATATATATCTTAGATTTTTCAGCGAACGTACAAAGCTGCCATAGTTATTGTATAAAAAAAATTAAAATTACGTGTTGCCATTTAAAAACTCGTTGGAGAGTACAAAATTATTTTTGTGTATATTAGATTGTAAGAGAAAAAAATCAGGGAGATTTTAGTATTAGGTTATTTAAAACGATTTCTTGCCTGGTGCGATGGTTGTAGGTCGAAGGAATTCATCGAAAAAATTGCTTACGGCTCATAAGTCTGTTGATTTACAATCTTTATTATTCTCCTTAAATCAATTAATTATAATAACTATTTAATGCACTCTATAGTTTCACGTTAATCTATTTATTTCGGTTCTTGTTATTGTTTCTATTATCAAATAAATGGTTATTTAAAATACAATTTGAGGATTATGTACCCTGTAATTTTGTTTCTTTAAAAAATAAAAACATATATTACGTGTATACGTCTTCGTATATATAACTTCTTCATTTATTTTGTGTCCCTAGTATTTTACTTTAATAATGGTGTTTATTTTTGTGTTGCCAGAATCTTCTTTTTTTTTAAACTTAAATATGGATTGTAAGCCAGCTAGACCTATGATAGTTGACTAACGTATATTAATCATTGATTTCACTTACTTGGTAATTTTAAAGAGTTTTTAATTAGATTTAATGCAGCATTTTAGATTATAAGGGGCACGAATTTATTTGTTATTTTCTAATATTAGCTCTGTAGTAATTAATGTATAATTATTTAACTTCATTGTTTAGAACTGTAATCATGTGATTGTATACTGCTCCATCCAAAATAATTGATTAATTTTCGTATTATGTTCATGAAATTTATTGATATTGTAAATACTTCCATGTATAGTAAATGAAAGCCGCTTTGGGTAACTTTCATAAATCATGTTTTCTTATCCCTCACGGTACAATTGTACTTCAGATTTTTATAATTCATATATTACACGGCAGGCCTGCGCTTTTCAGAATACCTGGGAATTACCGGAGTTAAATGTATCCTACTGACTTCTGACACATTTTTATCACATCTTCCTCATCATCTTCTCATCATCTTCTCGCTTTTAATCGATTTTCATCTCTGTTATAATACTGTATTATTTTCCCTCTTTCGATAATGTCTATTGGCGATGCTGGAAGACCTGAATAATGGTAACCATTTTCTGCGATCACAGCCCACTTGATTTTAACCTTCCTTAATGAGAGTAGAACCATCTCATATGGGAGAGAAGTTGTAAGTGTCCAACTGTACGTAGTAAATTATAATTCAAAAATCCACAAGAATGACGCTATTGTAGACGAATTGAAGAGTGTTAAAAATGTTCTATCCCACTTATGGCGTGACGTTTCGTCACTTTAATTTAATGCATTATAACAGACTCTTCATACACATGTATAGTTCTCATATTTTCATTTATATTTCCTTAATCTTCATCTAACAATAAGATTACATATTTAGATAATGATTTGACGATGAAACAATTTCTAAAATGCGACACACATACGTCACTTGTTCAAAATATTAAACTTCTTTAAAAAAATCACATCTGCGATTGTTTTATTGAGCATAGACAACAGGTCTATAATTATTACATTTTGTATATATTTTATATCGAATAACACTTTTTAGGTTAAAATTCAGCACGTTAATAGCTTTAAGCTCACTCCGAAGTTAGAGAGCTTGAAATTATCGTATGTCATATTAGAACTTGCTATTACAAGGTTATAATAATACAATAGGGTTATTGGTAAAAGAGACAACTTAGCAGGAATATGTTACTATTACCATAAACAACAACTTTCCTATTTTGTATGTTCAGTATTTTTTTTTCATGTTATTACATGAAAAAGTTTAATAAATCGTGTTTTATTTAACTTTACTACAAGGAAAATATTTAAAATATTCTGCATTATAAATGTAACAAATATATATATATATATATATATATATATATATATATATATATATATATATATATATATATATATATATATATATATATATATACTATTATTAAATAACAGTAATGACATCTTACTGTAAGGCTCAGGTCTACTTCTAAAGGAAATGGACAGTATAATCATATGATACTGATGAAAATCAAAAACCAGTACATTGAAACTACTGATATGTGTAAACATTCTTGGATAAATGTGGCAGGTATGTTGCCTTTTCCCTCTTATAGGGCCAAGCTCAGAAATAAGACATGGTTAGATACAAGTGAACTGTATTTTAGTGAGATTTTTTTTTTTTCTATAAGGTAGATAATGCCGTATTACAAGGTTAAGTTGCGTGCAAGTTGTTTGTTATTTTATAGCATAGTGAATTCAGTCACAAAACGAATAACAAGCACAGCGAACTTCGTGTTACATAGTCGCAAATACTAGTAACCCTGCTAGGTTGTTATTTCACCTATAAGCCTTTTAGATGTCTATTTTAGGCCTAATTTTGTAAAAAGTGAATTTAACGTACTTAACGATGTTAATTTTATATGATCACTTCGGCCAGTTTTAGTCGATCCATCTTTAGTTGTAAGAATTTAAACTAATTCAATATAATACAAATAAACGCTTAATAATAGTCTTGATTTTATTGCTCGGGAATAAAGTGTAGAATATTATTTGACATTGACAGTTATCTCAAAGGGATTGCATACCATTATATTATTAATTATAATAATTTAACGATGATAAACGTAAAGATTGTTTTGATTTATGAATAAATAAGGTGCAGAGGCGGAATAAGAATACTGGCGTCTGCGGTCGGGGCCGGCTAGTCGCAAAAAGCGACAAAACCTAGCTAAGTGGTAGGGCCACAAGCCCGTCTGGATGGCAGCCACCCTAGGTCTATATGAATGCCTCCATAATACCGGTACCCCTAGCGTCGCAAACATCTATAGGCTACGATAATTGGTTACTATTAAGTGGGTCGTCAGCCTGTCTGCTGTTCCTCAGCAATAAACAAATAGATATTTTAGAAATAAAATTATCACGCCACATTGTGGCGACCTCTTTGATTAGTCGACCTCTTTATTTAGTTTGAGCATTTTCTGCTCCGAGCATTCAATCTAGTTCGATTCGGCAGGGTGTGAATTCGGAAACGATCCCATTATACAAGTACAATTCAAACTGTCTAATACGTTGTGACTAGCTTATTATATATAGCTATATTTTTTCCTATAGACGTTTTTCAGAGATGTTGAAAACGATAATTCATCCCATGGCTTTTAAAAACTAATGGATTTCGTCCAATTAGTTTTTTTTTTTTTAATTTATTGTACTTGCTTCCAGAGTAAATGTTCATAAATCTAGTCGCAGTTGTATTGAATTATTATTTATTTGACAATCTCTGTGTGGCAACGGTTTCGTAATTCGAAACACATGCGGGATCACGGGTTTTTTATCCCGAGTCTAGGTGTTTATTTATAACTAGCTGACCCGGCAAACGTTGTTCTGCCATAAAATAAAATAAAATAAAATGTCAAAAAATTAAAAAAAAATTTTTGGGGGTGGGTCACCCCTAACATTTAGGGGGATGAAAAATAGATGTTGGCCGATTCTCATAGATACCGGATAAGCACAAAAAATCACTAACTCAATTTAGTTATCTGCCTACTGCCTACCCCCTAAGAACGATGGCGTGATTATTTATAGCCTATGACCATTTCTAGGTTATCATCTATTACCATACCAAATTTCATCAAAATCCGTTCAGCCGTTTAGGCGTGAAAGAGGAACAGACAGACAGACAGAGTTACTTTCGCATTTATAATATTAGTATGGATATGTATTTAATTACATAAAAAAATTATGCAAGTATATAGATTGTATAATACCCAGAATACAAGTGCTCTGCTTCTTACTTCGAGTAGATCGCGCTGTCTGAATAATCACAGTATATTTATTTATTAGATCAATAGTTCAAAGCCTAGGACTAACTTGAACCTGTTATAAAAATGTTGCAAATGTTGTTCTACACTTTATTAAGAGCCTGCAAACAGCGTATACATTCTTATCTTTGCCAGTTTTCTCAATAGGATTACTTAAGCTAGTTTACAAATAAAGAAATTGTAAATTCACTTTTGAATAAAAATTGCCAAAGAATCGAATTGATTTTAAATGCGCTATTATATGGGGAATTGTTTATTTTATTATGTTTTATTAAAATTTTAGAACAAATTTTTCAATCATTAGAAATAATGTATAATTTATAGTTAAAATCGAGTTATTTCAATTTTGATTGAAAAATTTGCTCTTAAGCCTGTTACACACGATACCAGCCAAGGAATTAAGCAAACAGCAGTTCGGGCATGTACAGTCACGTACTAAAGACGATCATTAATTTTCTAAAAATATTCTATAACGTCATAACTTTTGTCAACCCATGATTTTGTAAATTTAGAATGCACAATATAAATTTGTGCATATATGTACCATCACGTCAATGATTATTTTCTATAAAATGTCTATCGTATATGTATGCAGCCTACTGTTAATACGTCTAAACACAGTATGTTCACCATAAGCAATGGATGGTAAAATATTAGAAGCGGCGTAAATATATCTTGCAAAAATTTTATGTGAACCATTTACAAATATCGTATTAATTTGAAATTTTGAATGTGACTACACAAAAGACAAACTATCAAATAGCTAGAAGACAGTATCTCAATAATGTTTATAAAAAAGCCCTACGACAGATATTAGCGAGGATTTGTCTTAAATTTTTTTGTGGTATAGGCTTAAATAATCTAAGATTTATTTTAAGCTTAGTTATTTTAGAAGCCATTCCAATATTTTTTTAAATATCGGTGCGCTATGACAGTAGATGTAGTCATTGAATTTGAAAAGAAAATGTAAAAAAATCTTTAGAAATATATAAAAAGAAGTTAAATTAGAAATATTCGAAAGTTGATGTTGGATTACAATGAAAAAAAAACGAAATGGTGGTTGAAATAATGAATTTGTTAGATTTTAAAATATATTATTAGAGTATAAATGATTTACATTTATTAGTTTTGGAGAAAAATGATACAAAAGGCGATTGTTACTATTAACTATAATTATGAAATTTAGTTATAATTTTGCAACTTCAAAATGTGAGTTTTACAATTTTGAAAAAGAAAAATATTAAATATGCTCATATACTTCATTGTGTTTTATTTATAAAGCCTCTTTTGCTAAATTTACGTGGGCTTAGTATCATACCAGCGACGTGCGCCCCCTAGTCAACTGTGGAAGCATACGGGTGCAATACGGGTGCCCAACCCCCTTAAGGGAACGGTCAGATGCCGTTTGTTCAAAGCGCAGTGGCGTGACCCCTCTACAGTAGTAGAACGAGTACTTTTAAATCTATAAAATATTGGAACAACAAAAAACATCTAACGAAAATAACAGACTATACGCAATAAGTGTTGTTATTTGTATGACTACATATTCTTATAGAAATAATATCTTTTAATTCTCTCCATTTAACGACCACTCTCTACAACGACGAAAAAAGCTCAGTCCGTTAAGTATCGTTATATAGAGTTTACACTGTATATATTTATATTTCATAAGTCATTATTTCTAAATAACAAATGATGTTAACGCCGTTTGGCTATAATGGGTCTAGGTGAGGATGCTATATCCTATCTCTTTTCCTCTTACCTATTATCCGCTCCCCGTCCTTGTCAAATGTAGTGCGACCAATTTAAAAATGATTATAACGTCGATGGCCGAACGGTGATTGTCGGTTCCGTCTTATTTTTGATAAAACTTAATAATTTAGTAATAATCGTGTGTAAAATAGTGTAAAGGTGTGTTTGATTGCTCCTACGAGTGGATCATCCGTGGGCCCACGCGAAAATAAGGACGAGTAACGAGAATCGTGAGTACCTATAAAATATTCATTTCCCTTCAATAGCTCTTCGCCTAGGAAGACCCTTACCAGCGCGAACAAATAGAATACTGTATTTGTATAGAAAATAGCGAAATTTGAAATATAGTTGAAGTAAGAGTTGGTAGCGCACTTGTTAAAGCTCTCATTAACATCATACGATGCTCTAGGGCAGTGATCGGCAACCTAATCATACAAAAGAGCCACATGTACATATATAATACACAATTAAATTTTATCCAAAGAGCCATTTTGGTACATATGCTTTGACTAGCAGACATTATTATGGAAATTATAGATAAGTAATATTCAGCCGAGAATTCAAATAGCCACATGCGGTTTGCAAGCCGCAGGTTGCCGACCACTGCTCTAGGGGTTAGCACATTACTCCAATAATATATGCTATGTCCATATAGATTTATCAGCCGTTCAATTGCAGCCAATCTTTTAACTTTAATTCTATGGCCGTTGTCAAAATCTCAGGTAATATACGATAGTTACGTATTTATTTCCTAAAATGCTAATGTTGTGGCGTCACTGACTCATTTGTGGATATCTGTCCAGGAAGGGATAGTAACGGTGGTCTGCCATTAGACTGCGGGTGGCGTTCGTGATGAAGTCCATATTTGAATGAGAAGCGAGATATGAAAACATTGCTGGAAAACGTTCCGTACCACATCTGAAAAATATATTCAAGTCATAAATGCAATGGTATTTGAAGTTATAATTATTTTGATGCGATGGGAAAAAAATAAAGAGTAAAATTTTTATGAACTGTCAAAAAGCGACACGATGAAGTTAGTTGACAACTATCTCTCAAGTTTACGTGCAAACTCGTAACTATGTTCATAGTAGTTCCTCAAATATTCATCAATCTTCAAAACGTGTTTATTAATTTATTATTATTCATAAATGTATATTTGATTTTCAATTACATATGGTGGTGAATTACAGGCCATTGTAAAATTCATGATAACAGTGACTTTTACCTTAAATTAAGTTTTTAAGGGCATTTATCTTTAATTTTATTAATTTATGACTCCTTTTACAAACAAAGAGTTGTGGCACACATGAAATCTTTAGCTATTTTTGTTGTTACGTCTTATATAACTTCTTACGTGCGTATACATATAAGTACACACACGTTTTTTTAAAGGTAATAGTTGGTATTGTGGAGCTCGCCCGGGTTTTTACCCGGGCGAGCTCCACAATACCAAAATGTGACCAAAAAGACACACACGAAAGCACACCCTGCCAGCCGGGCTTCGGACAACAAAACCTTGTGGTGATTCTTGTAGGTATACCAGCGACGATCATCCTCTTGTCACCTGTGAGGGCGCATGGATGCATTGCACGAGAGTTCCACACCACCCCGGCGCAAGCACCCAAGTGGTGGGGTGGATTTTAACTCTCTGTTTTTTTTATTGTTGTATGACGGCAGACAGGCGACCCACTTAAAATTTAGCAGTTACCATAGCCTACGGGTGTTTGTAACGCCAGTGGCATTGCGAACACGCTGCTGTCCCATAAGGTTCAAAAACTTGGGTCACTAATGCCGGAACACAATACAAAGTTATTATGCCAGCATACTTAAGACCAAAGGTGGTCGCCATCCAGATGGGCTTGGGGCCCTACCACGTAGCTAGAGTGGTTTGTTTAGTCGCCTTTTACGACAGGCCGACCCCGGCCGCAGAGGTCAGTATTCTTTCTCCAAACCGCATTTATGAATTACTTCGAAACATTAGAGGGTTCTTCACCCATCCGAAGTATATGATACTTCGAATGGTTACTAGAAGGAGAAGAATGGGGTCAAAAATTGGAAAAAAAAGGTGAAATTAAAAAAAACGTGGTATAGGTACACATCTATTTTAGGGAACTCAGTCTTAAGAATAAAAAAGGGTACTAAGTAAATAAGAACGGAAATACTTACAACTTTCTAATCCCCCATGAAGCCAACCCCCAGAGTATGCCATCACTTACTGCTGGGGCACCTGTGTCACGCTGCAAAAATAACTCTTATAGCCTCCACTTAAAATTTCAGGATTGTTAAAAGTAGGAAATCGATCATTGCAAATAGTTGAACCATCACCTAATTTTTTAAAGTACCCTCTCACGTGATATGTTAGCGTAAGCGAGCTTGGAAGTGGTAGTATCGCATGTACTGCTGTTACTTTCCCTTCTAGAAAATAATCCTGAGCTGTTCGCAATTGGCTTGTTCTTTTATGGGCCGTAAACATTATAATATAAAAGTGACATTTCTTCAACACCGTTGTGATTAGAAAATTCGATGAAACGAAAAAGCGTTAAAAAAAATAGACAACCATTCATAAATAGGATTTAGCCTGCGGGGGTATGAGATAGAATACAAATATAAAGTTCCTATACTTCTATAGGACAGTAGCGTGTTCGCGGTGCTTCTAGCGTCGCAAACATCCATAGGCGACGATAACTGCTTACTATTAAGTGGGCCGTTAGCCTGTCTGCTGAGCTGTTCTGAGCAAAAAAATACGGTGTTTCACCTTAGAATAATTATACATAGAAACCTAGCCCGCGCGCATATTTTGAAGCATCTTATTTGGAGCCAGAAATGGCTCCAAACGCCCGATCGCTCTGTAGTGTTCAATGTCAAAGCACGCTGAACGTGTCTTCCGAAAAAAATAATTATTATGACGATTTGTGCAGTTAAATTGTGTCACAACACATCTGAAATACAAAAGAAGTGTAATAACATCACTTTTCACAGGTAAGCTTTCAATATTTCATAGTATATTGTAGTTAAAAGTCAAAATAGAAATGTTTTGTTTCAATGCTCAGTGTTGCCTTAATGTGAAAATATTTTACCATTTTAACTGACTTTATTACTCCAACTAATTAATTTTAAAACATTGTTACTGATTTTTACGCAGGTATGTGATACATTTTTTAATGTAGGTGTTTGTGTGATTTAGCGATGTTATATACCGGAAATTGTGTTACTCGAAAGTTGAGAAGTTTAAACGAATTTTATTTTCGGGAACTTTCGGGAACTGGACCTTCACTGACAACATTACTCAAGTGTATGTGTGCGTGTCGCCGAGCGTAAGCACGTAATCGTCACGCCTGTGTGAATCGAATCGGTTTAGTGATTTAGTGCTTCACTTTTGACACAGCGCTTGTATGTAGATTATCTTTCTATGTGTAATTATTCTAAGGTGTTTCACATAACCTTTGTCTCGTCTTTGTTAAAGCTTTTGTAGCTTACAAACGCCCTTTTGTTTTATAATCAGAATGATTAGATCAGATAGCATTTGCCGCTGTAAAGGTTTTTTTCTTCCCCTTTTCTTAGGAAAGGAAGGGAGAGGCGGCGCGACAAAACGTGAAGTTCCGCTATATGACAATACGCAGCAACTTCAGTGTAATCAGGATGAAACGTTAGTAGGAAGTTTTTATCCGTGCAGGGGCGGAGAAAGAATACTAACCTCTGCGGCCGAGGTCGGCCTATCGTAAAAAGCGACAAAACAACCCACCCTAGCTACGTGGTAGGGCCTCAAAGCCCGTCTGGATGGCGACCACCTTTGGTCTTAAGTATGCCGCTATAATAACCTTGTGTTATATTCCGGCATTAGTGACCCAAGTTCCTGTACTCTTATGAGACAGCAGCGTGTTTGCGACGCCACTGGCATTGCAAACACCCATAAGCGACGGTATAGATAGAAGTAAGAAGAAGTACCGCTCTTTCTGACTTGCTGAGAATTTCCGTCTCCTTTCCTTTCCACGTTAATTATCGAACCCGCACTACCTTTATTTCCCACACCGCGGCTACCAACTTTCGAGACTTAAGCCGCACTATTCGTTATACGGTCCTTCAGCCTCACCATATATCATACTGAGCGTAAATACTTTCTGATTGTTTAAAATAGATTTTACGCTCAATGTGACATTTAAAATGTAAACAATAATCCTAACTAATATTATAAATGCGAAAGTGAGTTTGTTTGTTTGTAAATCGCTGAACGTTTTCGTCTGTTTGATGAATTTTTTAATATGAATTAGGATATTAAAATAAATAAAAGGCTACTTTTTTAAATTCATATGGCCGAACAACGTTTGCCGGGTCAAATAGTATAAAATAAAATAAATTATAAAATTAAAAAATGTGATCTGCGACCCCAGGGTCACAACACTACTCCCCTCCTGCAACCAGTTCATGCAATCCAAGCGGAAGAACAGCGCTGGCTTTAGTTGGCTGGCACTATACTGAGTCTGGAATCAGTTTAGGACAATGATACTTTATTGTTAATTTATTCTTGTATCAGAGGGTTTGTTAATTTGTCCTAAATAAATGCTTGTTTGTTTTGATAGGCTTACCGTGCACGGAGCTCGTTTTCCGCTCTGCGACAAGCAAATGAAGTTCTCTGTGACGCGAACACCAAATCTCTTCGTAACATTGTTACACTTCTTATGGTCTACCAGCTTGGCATGGTATACATGGAGTGCCAAGGTTCTCTTGTCGTAAACTCCATCACGCTAACATTTTTTTAAAATTTAAGATTAATGCTTAAATTCATTATAATCACAAGCTAATTATTTTTACTAGTTTTCCATTGGCTACCAATGGAAAACTAGTGTATGTAACTTCCTTACATATATACTTCCTTATAGTAGTATATATGTAGGCCGTAATAATAACCTAGCGTTCCAGCATTAGGGACCTAATCTCCAGTAACCCTATGCGGACTGCAGCGTGTTTCGCGGTGCTGAACGTCGCAAACAAACATAGGCGTCGCTAACTGCTTACTAGCCGTCAGCCTGTTTGCTGTTTCAGAAATACCTTTTAAAGTATATAGATATACTGGGAAAATTCACACAGCGCCATCTAGTCCCAAAGTAAGTAACATGGCACTTGCGTTATGGATACTAGACTACTAATATACTAATTATATACTTTTCTTTCGTAAATAAATACATATTATACATAAACACAAAGCCGCGAGACGGGAATCGAATCCGTGAACTTCGCAAGTGTAGCGAACCGTTATGCCACAGAACATAAGTTGACGATCTCCTGAGTATTATTACTAATAAGATATTCAACATATATTCAATATTGCAAATATTCAATTTCCAAAATACAGGAAGGAATTATTCATGAAAAAGTAATGAATAATATTAACTCTTAACACATGGTCATGGAGTCTCACAGGCATTATTATACAGGCAGGCGTGTTGAGAATTCTTAAAATTGACCACCTCTTTCGCCGCGACCATTTATGAAGCCAACTTCGTGTTGGCAAAGGCGGTACATTTAAATTGGTCAGGAATCAGGTTAATAAAACTGTCAGCAACGTTCTTACCCTCTCTGAACCCCAACTTGTGATCCAAGCATCTTCAAAAGCAGGCATCATGACGCGATTAGGAAGATCAACACTATGTACTTTATCTGAAAATCTTTTATTTAAATATTTACTGAGTCTCATGAAATGGGTTAGAGCACGTGAGTAGAAGAACTCTGACATGGATGTATAGGACGAGCGATGTGCGTCCCCTCAACTACGGGGGTGCATTACACGGCAGTCAAAATTAACACCACTGAAGAGTGGTGCAGGGGCGGAATATGAATACTGACCCCAGCAGCCGGGGTCGATTTGGCGTAAAGGCGACCCTAGCAAGGCAGGGCTGGGACTCTAGCTGAATGACAACCATCCCTGGTCTATATGTACGCAGTAATAATAACCTAGCGTTCCAGCATTAGGGACCTAATCCCCAGTAACCCTATTCAGACTGCAGCCTGTTTCGCGGTGCTGAACATCGCAAACAAACATAGGCGTCGCTAACTGCTTATTGTTATGTGAGCCGTCAGCCTGTTTGCTGTTCCTCAGAAATTAAAAAAAAACCCGTATACATTTATGCATATATACCAGAAATTATGCCGATAGCACCCAGAGAGGAAGAAGTATGTAGTGTAACATTAATGTATGTTAATTATATTTTACAAAAAAGTTTTACCAAATGCCTTTCGATATTATGAAAAAAATAAATATTACTCGTCCGATTTGACATACATTGTCATCTACAAATTAAAATTATTTATTGTTTTAATTATTTAAATAAGTATATTTCTATATTTATTATATATCTTCTATCTTCTATATATATAAAAATCTTGTGTCACGATGTATGTTGCAAAAGTACTGAACCGATTTCAATCAAATTTCACATGTACCCGTATTTTGGTCTAACTTACTGGATAGGATAGTTATCATCTCAATTATTCGCTTAAGTCGTAAATGTAAACAAATAAAATGTATCAATTAATTGTTTCGTAAGCAAGTGTTTATTTACTGTTTAGTTTTATGAAGTTCTCATAGATGGCGGTGTACGTTGATTCATCGATAAAATTCTTCAATATTGTTTGACATCTAGGTTGCAAATACACCCAATAGATGGCGTTGTTCGATTTTACCAGAAAGGTTTTATTTCCTCAGTTGCGATTAGAGAAATAAAATATGGCGGTACGAAGTTCGCCAGGTTAGCTAGTTTATAGTATAAAGTGTACGAACTACTTAAGCGTATAAGTGAGCTGCCAACCGACAAGTACATGGCAGCGCGTACCCTGAGTTGTTAGTTATATAATAATGAGTTATATAATAACAATACCACAATAAACTGAAAATCGTAAATTTAGTAGGAAATTTAAAATATCGTATACAGTCATAAAAATAAAAAGTTTAATCGATATAAAAATCGACTACATTTTTGTACGGGTATAATTTATATTTATTTTTTACACATTCCATGTACTAGAGCAGAGCTTCATGCGGCTCTTTGACTATTCGGCTACGACTTGTCCAGACACGGAGTATTAATTATTATTATCTATAATTATATCCGTAACAATGTCTCCTACTAAAGGAAAGCATATATTTAAAAATGGCTCTTTGAATAAATTTCTATTATGTATATCTATATTTGGCTGTTTTGGATGACAAGGTTGCCAACCACTGCCCTAGAGTCGTGAATATGTCACGTTAATCCTTGAGAATGCATATCGTTTATTAACTAACAACTGGCTTCCGACACGTACAGTATGTAGTGGTGTTACTGTACTCGAAGAAGTCTCAGTTCCGTTGGCACGACAGCGTGCATTTCTTATGTAGTTTTACATGGCGGCGATGAAAAACTTCGTAAGGAAACCGAGATCAATTGCGTGTGAAACCTGCTAACCCGCTTTTTCAAAGCGGCAGATCCCAACAGTGGGACGATACGGGCTGTAATTATTATAAAAATATATTGGCATAGGAAGAAATACCTGACATCCCTATCAAGCACCATAAGAGCAACGTCGTTGTCAGGATTCTTCCGGATGCCCCAGTAGGGGTGTCTCATTACCTCTTGAATCTTCGCCATCTGTCCCCCATGGTCGACATAGCGGGAGCCCACACGAACTCGCATGCGGCTTATAGTAGTTGCCCTAAATAGATATCACGATTGGCATAGTGGCTACTGAGGTCTTTTTTATAGTGGCGTTACAAAAATGGATAACATTAAAAATGAATATAACAGAGAAAGTGATTGAGATACTGTAAAGTAACAGATTAGCATGGACGGTCACATAACACGTAGAGAAAAATGTCACGTGACAAGAAAAATGCTGGATATGAGAGTGGACAGATACAGCATGAGAGGGAGACCAAAGAAAAGATGGATGGATTACGTAAAAGATAATATTAAGAAAAAGGGTGTGAATGTTGAAATGACGGCTACCAGATTGGAAGGAGAAAACATGTTATACCGACCCCATATAATATGGGATAAGGGAAGAAGATCCTCGTTAGCTTTTCTCCGAGTTTCTGACATGGTACTGTTAAGGCAGTTTTTCTTGGCTTAAAAAACGTTTACGCCGGTCTACGTTATATCTTTAGATTCAATTCCCACGTAGGATATTATAATAATTTTTTTTTCTATCTGTGTGTGAGTGTGTCAAATTTATTTTTAGAAAAAGTCACATTTGACGGATTTTTAACTAGTGCGGGAACTAACTTTAAAAAAATATTGAATACCTTCTAATGATTGTCGATCATGATCCGTGTTTTTTTTTTCAATTAATTGTTCTCCACACATCAAAAACATTTAAATCCCGGTTGCAACCCAAACTCTCGCTTCGTTGCCTGAGGTCCGCTTTCAGATTTTATCTTCTCCACTTCTCACGATCTTCGGCATCTCTGGTGGTCAGTCCATTGGCACGCATATCAAACCCTACGACGTCACCCACTTTACTTTTTGGGTCTACCCCTCCTGCTGGACCCCGGCAATGGCGGCATGGCTAGACATTTGTTCCCCACGTAAGTAGCCGGTTGCCATAATACGTGGCCATATCAGCGAATGCAATTTATCCGCAATGTCACAGGCACGAATGCTGCCGCGAATGCGAGAGTTCCTAACGCGGTCCTTCCGCGTTACTTACTACTACTACATCTACCGCAGCATATTCATCCCCATGACTCGCAGTGCCTGCGTGTTACTCCAGCATCGGCCACGCTTCAAATCCGTATAAAAGGACAGGCCTAATGATGGTCTTATAAATCTGTCCCTTCAGTTTAACATATATTTTGGAGTCACAAATGACACCAGTCACCTCACGCCATTTGGCCAACACGGCAGCGATGCGTGCTTTAACGTCGCAATCAGTGTCACCAGACGCGTGGAATACAGATCTCAGGTATTTCACCTGTTCAGTGCGCTTGACCGTATCGCCACCTATGCGTACGGGTGTGGGATCTGTGGAGTTGCAGGCCAAGTAGTCAACACTTTGAAGAGTACTGTATGTTAAAGAAAATAATGCGACAAAATCTCAAAACTCAGCCTACCAATCTATGTAACATTCTAATTACTTACTCCTAAAATGAGTGATGGGTAGATATTTATAATTTTTGACCATGTTGTCCTTGAGAGCATTTTTGACAGTGGAAAAGATAACTTATAGCGTAGTAGTTGACATATTTTTGGCGCCATAATTTTATTTTTACTTTCGGTATATACATATGGAAAGTTATCAACCAAGTGGTTAATTCTGCAACCAAAGCTTTGACTTTGGGGCTGAAGCTATTATACTGTTACAAGATGAAAATAATTCGCGTAATTTACGTCGGTGCCTATGTATATTATCAACACAAGAACAAAAGTTATAATAGATCAATCAAAATTTGAGTTAAACAGCGCTGGCTTTAATATCTAAGCCCCAACCTCGAAGGAAAAGCCTCGTGTCGGAGGCCCTTCCAATGTTTGACAGGGTAGCACCCTGTTAATAGACAATATTAGCTTGGATCCCGAATATCGTAACTTTACCACTCCTTTTCCATTCCTACCACATCGTATACTCACTTCCATACACAATTAGCCGTGGTGATGACTAGCCTTGGAGTAAGCAACGCCCCTGAACACCAATGCTGATTATCCTTCTGTATTGACACCATGTAAGGATATTCTTCTATGAGGGCGTCTTTTCCTGCTATCAGTCTTCGTGTGTCTGGAGAAAGGGATAGGGACAGTTCAATGAAATAGCAAATTCGTTAAGTGTTACTTTATTTCGAAATAATTAGTAGAACAATTCGCCATTTTAAATATTTAAATGCTACTTAAATACAATGAAGATTTAAAAACTTAACATACATAAATTAGCCCCCTTTTGAGTCAAACAACAGTCAACTCAAAATACAGAAAATATTTATACTATATTATTATACATATTGCCAAGTTCTAAGAAAAATGTATTTATTTATTACCTCGTTTCATAAATTATATATTTTATTGTTAGATATCACATTGTCCAAAATAATCTATACATTTAGACTTTGTTACTGTACAATATTGTAATCTTTTTAAAATATAAAAGGTAAAATTAAATTTCACTGCCACTGTAATAATTTATATTAATTACCTTTTGGTGATTTGTTTGCCGATTTTTTATGTTTTTTGCCTTTATTATTTGACTTTTTATTTTTAGATTGTTTACTTTTGCCTTTTTTGTACTTTTTATTTTTAATAGCTTGCCTTTCTTTATGTTTATGTTTTGTTTTATCACTGTTACGAATATTTGTTTCTTTCACGTCTTTAAAATCTTTTGCTACTTCTTTATTACCCGCAGAACGCTTTTTTCTAGGTATATATGCTGGCAATACCTTCTTTACTCTGATTTTGTGGTCTACATTCACTTCAACTGGAAAGTACGGACTATCCGGTATGTTAACATTCCGTTCATTAGGTAATACTCCTTGAAATACTGTATAATTTTTGTTTATATTAGTTTTTTTAGTGCTTTCAGGTAAAAATCTATTATAATTTAAATATTTTACAAAACCTGATGACACTTTCTTCGGAATTTTCCTCAATATCCGTTTCTCATGTTCAGCTATGCAATAGATTGCATAAAATAATAAAATTACCGCCAATACTCTCATGTTGTCCTAGTATGAGGCAAGGATACAGTTGAGTTATTTTTATGAGATTTTTTATTGATTTTATGATGAAAGTAATAACTGTGTATGTTTTATATTTTGAGTCAATTTCACGCTTATTTAAAATTATCGTATTTTGATTTTTTTTGAGGATCAGCAGGCAGGCTGACAGCTCACTTAATAGTAAGCAGTTAACGTCGCAGGATGTTTGCGATGTTATTTTGGGAATGGAACCTCTAATTTATAATAAAATATCTGATGACATTAAACAATTAAATACATGACATAATATAAATATAAACTAAAAAAATATTGACGGAGAAATATTATTGAGTTGACTATTATTGGGTTGACTTTCTTAATGACAAATTATAAAGGGAAATATTTGTTATATTATCCAGGTTTATTAATTTTAATACATGACAAATACCAATAAATAATTTAATAAAATACAAGTATATAATAATAACTACAAAATGTATAAAATAGTAATTAACAATTCTTTAACATTTGACTTCGATCCTAAATCGATAATATTATTAATGATGTCTATTTTAAATAAATTTTATCTACTTGTTTCTATTTCTTTTGTCATAATGGTTAAATTTATTTATTCAATTTATCCCTTTAATATTGTCGTTTTATAATTTTTTCTTTTATTTTGTGTTCTTTACTTAAGCTTGATTTTTTTTCTGTAGGACAGCAGACAGGCTGACTGACCGCTTAGAATTTAGCCGTTACACTCGCCTATGGGTGTTTGCAACGCCAGTGGCATCGCGAACACGCTGCTGTCCCATAAGGGTACAGGAACTTGGATCACTAATGCCGGAACACAACACAAGGTTATTATGGCTTACTTAAGAACAAAGGCGGTCGCCATCTAGACGGGCTTGAGGACCTACCACGTAGCTAGGGTGGGTTATTTTGTCGCATTTTACGACAGGCCGACCCCGGCCGCAGAGATTAGTATTCTTTCTCTGCCCCTGCACGGATAAAAACTATAAAATAAAAGCGTGATTATAATTTATTTGTTGTCAATTCCCAATCGGTAAATATTTTTATTATTAACGCCATCTTCTGGCAGTTTTATTAATTAAACTTCAGATGGCGTTTCGACAGAATTTTGAATTTAATTGTCCAGTGGGAAAAATAGAGTCCAAAAATTCCGTTACATACAGGTCCAGTTAATATAAAGCATGTAAAAAGAGAGTAAAAAGTCAACGTCACGCGGTGTTCCCAGGCGGTCACCCATCCAAGTACTGACCGCGCCCGACACTGCTTAATTTTGGTGATCGTACGAGAACAGGTCCGAAAATTCATTAATCCTGAGGATCCTGGTAAGGATAATGTTTGTATCATTACACACATATACAGATTATTGCATTGTCATTGGTTCTTGATAAGTGTGCAAAGTTCCAATTCAATCCGTCGTTTTGAAAGGGGTGAAAATCACGTTCATACATAGATTCCGTTACATAGATACATACCAAGCTAATAAAAGCGTGTTAAAAAATATCTAGAACTAAAATTAAAGCTCCACTTTGGACAGCATATTTTTTCACGATATTGAATGATAATTAGCTGCGGTAGCGTAAAAAAAATGTCGTTCAAAATGAATTACCATAATAAACACCCAGATTCAAGACCTCTGCAGGCGTCCCGACTTGCGTACGTCGATGTACCACAGAGTCCCTCAATCTTCTTTTTGCAAGAGAAAAATATATCATGGAACGGTGATTTATGTATTACTTTAACTGTTTCCAGGAATTAAAAATAGGTATACTAATTTAATTTTTTGACTTATTATCATTATGACTTGATGACGACATGTATTTTCATTAATTTATAGGAATCGCAATTTTATATTTTTCTAACAAGCTTTTCGAATTTGAATTTTATATTTACTCTTTACTATAGGGGAGCAGTAGTCAAACATTTTAATTATTTTGCATGCTCATCATCATCATCTCAACGTTCATCCCGGTTGCAACCCAAACTTGCGCTTCGGTGCCCGGGGTCCGCTTTTCGATTTTTTCTACTTCACTTCGCACGGTCTTCAACATCCCTGGTAGTGAGCCCATTGGCACGCATATCACCCTTTATGACGTCAAGCCAGCACTTTTTGGGTCTACCCCTCCTGCCGGGGCCCGGCGGAGGCGGCATGGCCAGATATTTGTTTCCCACGTAAGGATGCCGTAAAACGTGGCCGTACCAACGGAGCCGACACTCCTGCAGTTTATCCGCAATGTCACGGACACGAAGACTACCGCGAATACGGGAGTTCCTAACGCGGTCTTTCCGCGTCACTCCACACATCCACCGCAG